>JANRMT010062834.1:11605520-11623628 GCA_026402145.1 Polypterus bichir lapradei
TATATATATATGCCAGCAACACTCATGACAATGACAAAACAATTATATTGTCAATCATGTTACGTTATTATTAAAATGTTTCCTTTTCTTTTTAGTTCTCTGCTGCCAAACGCGGGTATTTTGCTATGTGTATATATATATATATATATATATAAATATATATATATATAGATTTATATATATATATATAGATAGAGAGAGAGAGAGAGAGATGACAACAACACTCATATCAATGACAAAACAATTACATTAACAATCATGTTACGTTATTTTTAAAATATTTCCTTTTCTTTTTCATAACTTCTTTAACACACTACTTCTCCGCTGCGAAGCGCGGGTATTCTGCTAGTATATATATATATATATATATATATATATAGATATATATATATAGATATATATAGATATAGATATAGATATGGGAACAACACTCATATCAATGACAAAACAATTATATTAACAATCATGTTACGTTATTTTTTTAATTTTTCCTTTTCTTTTTCATACCTTCTTTAACACACTACTTCTCCGCTGTGAAGCGCGGGTATTCTGCTAGTCTAAACTAATAAAAGGCAAAGCCCTCACTCACTCACTCACTCACTGACTGACTCATCACTAATTCTCCAACTTCCTGTGTAGGTAGAAGGCTGAAATTTGGCAGGCTTATTCCTTAGAGGTTACTTACAAAAGTTAAGCAGGTTTCATTTTGAAATTCTACGCGTAACGGTCATAACTGAATCCTACTTACATACATATATACGTCCATAGCCTGCAGCTCGGTCGCCGTGTGAGGCGGAGTTGCGTCCCCCATCCCCACGCCTCCCACGTAATTGGCTGCCTGCCCATATAAGGCCGTCCGTCGCTCCGGTCTCTTCATTCTCTTCCTTGCTTCGCCACGGTATTCATGTCTCCTTGCTGATAACTGCACCCTTTTTATTTAATCCACGGCTTCTCTGCTGTTTTATTGTGCTGATAACTACAGCCTTTTTATTTAATCCACGGCTTCTCCACTGTTTTATTGTTCGTTTATTACGCTTATAGTTATTGTGTAGGTATTTTAGAGCGTTTACATTGTTCAGGTACCCATTTCTTTTACCGTTCCAACCATACCCCCCATTACCATGTCTATCGAGGTGATCACTATCGATCAAAGAATTGTCACTTACCGGGTGGTTTCCATGCCCGGAGATGCCGCCTGCCTTTTACATTCTCTGTGTTACATATTGCACGGCCATATCAGGCTCAATCTGGATATCTGGAGGAACATTGTGTCTTATGTATTGAATGACTGGGATAGGTTCAAGGTGTGGACTGATGATGGTACAGGAGATAATTATACTACACAGTAGCACTATAAGGGTGAAATGCTTAAGCCCTTCACCTATGCTTCTGCATGTGTGTTGATGGCTGCTGCTGAATTGTTCAGTTGTCGCTTTGTGTACCGAAATGGCCAAATATTTTACACCTTTGGAGAACCGCCAATGCCTCTTAAACATCTTAGATTCACAGGTGACTATTTCAGTAGTGGACACTTTGATGTTTATGAATGTTTCAACTCTCAAAAGCTGGATGCGAAGTTATCGATGAAGCCGGCTGTATGCTTACAACGCTTGATAGATGCCGAATGTCACTTCAACACAAGTCCTGCAAATACTAACGTAACTGAAACAAACCATGAAACTCAAACCGATTATGACAGCAGCAATCCAAGCTGTGAGAAAACAGTAAAAAGGAGGCGTGTCAGACGTCGTGGTACATTTTCTGATGCAGCTAGACGGAAACAACTTTGTGATGCTGCCGCCAAAATCCACAAGTTAATAGACACGCTGTCGCTAAATACTCACAGGCAAATCCACAAGTTCATAGAGACACTGTCGCTAAATACTCGCAGAAAAATCCACAAGTTAATAGACACGCTGTTGCTAAATACTCGCAGGCCAATCCACAAGTTCATAGAGACGTTGTCGCTAAATACTCGCAGGCAATTCCACAAGTTCACAGAGACGCTTTCGCTAAATACTCGCAGGCAAATCCACAACTTAATAGAGACACTGCCGCTAAATGCTCGCAGGCAAATCCACAAGTTCATAGAGACGCTGCCGCTAAATATTCTCAGGCAAATCCACAAGTTAATACCGGGAATACCTGTTAAACATATTAGATTCACGAGTAGCGCTTTGGGTAGTGAACACTTCGATGAATAAAACCTGTTATCTTTACAACGGTTGACAAACACAGAATGTAACTTGAACACAACACGTCCTCCAAATACGAACCTGATTGAAAGAAATAATGATAATCAAATCCTTGATGACAGCAACACTCATAACAGTCACAAAACAATTACATTGACAATCATGTTACGTTATTTTTAAAATGTTTCCTTTTCTTTTTCATAACTTCTTTAACACACTACTTCTCCACTGCGAAGCGCGGGTATTTTGCTAGTTACTAATATTGTAATTTAAATTGGAGTTTATCAGTTATAATAATAATAATAATAATAATAATAATAATAATAATAATAATACATTTTATTTATTTGTAGGCGCCTTTCTAAACACTGAAGGACACCGAACAATAGATAAAACACAGATTATAAACATAAGTAAAATACAAAAATTTAAATCAGACAGAGCAATTGTAATCAAAGAGAAAAAGCAGTCTTAAACAAATGAGTTTTAAGTCTAGATTTGAAAAGTGAAAATGATTCAATATTTCTAAGCTCATATGGTAGTGAGTTCCAGAGCTGGGGAGCAGAGCAACTGAATGCTCTGCTCCCAATAGTGGTAAGACGGACGAAGGGCACAGTCAACTGGATGGAGAAAGAGGATCTAAGGGTACGGGAGGGAATGGCAACATGGATATGGAGGGGCAAGGTTGTGGATAGCCTTAAAAGTTAGTAGGAGAATTTTGAATTGAACTGAACTGGAAGCCAATGAAGCTGCTACAAATCGGGAGTGAATACAGAGGGTTCTAGTAATGATGCGGGCAGCTGAATTCTGGACCAGTTGAAGCTTAAAAAGAGATTTGCGAGAAAGACCAAAGAAAAGGGAATTGCAATAATCCAGACGAGAAGTGACAAGGCTATGAACAAGGATAGTAGTGGTGTGGGGACTGAGGGAAGGGTGAATACTTCACCGGTCCTTGGTTTAACTATTGACCTGTGTGTAGTCACCACAGAAGTGTCCACAGCGGTCCCAGAAAGTGACCTCACTGCAGTCATCACTGTCATTTAGGAATATTCTGCTTAATTAGTGATCTTTAAGAATTAACTGCTGGAATGAAAGTCCATGAATTGTGTATGTGGACGCTGAGCTCAAATTGAAACAAATGCTTCATCTGATATACTTTAACTCATGCATCTTAAAAGACTGTGCCAGGTTTTGCTTGCTACATAAAAGGGTGAGGCAAAGAGCAGTAAAATGTACCGGGGTAACAATCTGATGGGCACGTCATACTTCTATTAACCTAATCGCAGAATTATCATTAAAAACACATTAAGTATCACTTACTATGAAAACAACACTAAATATGTGTGACGGGCTTATCAAACAGAAAACGTATGCTTAAAATGATTAGTTTTAAACATTCCTAATGAATATACTCTTATTATACTCCTATTAAAATTAAGAACAACATATTTAATTTTTGATCTGAATTGATATATGTACATTTTGGGAAAGACAAAAAGACACAAAAACAGCAGCCAGTGTAAAGGAAAAGCAAAAAATTGTTTGAAACTGCCTTCCTGTTAAACTAGGACATCCTGACTTAATTTGTACCAGCATACTTAAATTAGAGAATGCGATCACATTTATATATATATATACATATACATATATATATATACAGTAAATATTCAAAAGTTAAATGATAAAATAAATGATTCTTTAAAGACTGACCAGACATGCTGTAGAGAACCTTGCTGTTCACATGTATGGCTCTAGCTGTAATAGAGGACGCCTATATTGGAGTTTATTTGTAACAATGGCTCAAGATTTATTCTTTATCTACTGAATATTTTACACAATATTAGCAAACATGGAAACAACAGAACTACAGTAAATTCTCATAATAAAAACAAAATATATCTTGTATAATGAACACTACATTAGGTATAAACTTTAAGGCATCATATATAAGGCAGTAAAACTAACAGGATCATTTTAATTAAAAAGTATTTGCCTATATACTATCAGGATTTCATCAAGAATAAAAGCAACTTCAAAACACATAGATGTACAAAATAATCTTCGATCATTGGGCGACTCAGCTTCTGTTTGGGTGGCCTTGGCCCACTCTTTAGTAGATACCAGGCAGGTGTGTGGTGTATGCAAAGGAGAAGAGCTTACAATCTACAACCGTTACCTTTAGAAGTGTTACAAACAAAAAGAAGTAAAGTGATATACATATTGGACCCTTTAAATCGGTCATCATGGCAACTCATTGACAGTTTGTATGATGCAAAATACAAATTCTAAGTACTAATGCTCAAAATATATTTAATAGTGCTCCCTGGAGTGCTGTAGTACAATCAGCCATGTGTTGAAGATGCTCCTAAATCAACTAGATTGATTATACTGTAGATAAATGACTTGTATTGTTAAGCATTCTCAAAATAATAAAAAATAAAAAAAAGGAAAATTTATTAACTATTCTTTTTATATCAATGAAATTAATCATGCATTTTTCTATTGATCAATCCCCATTATTATATGCAGTTCTGGGATTTATAATTGTCACCAGTTAAGTCCTGAGCCACACTCTACATTATCTGTGAAAGAGGCAAATCTCTGAGAAAAAATACTATTCTAATTTCACTCGAAATTCTAAAAAACATTAATATTTCAAGAAATGTTCGATGATAAAATAAAAGTAAACGAAAAAGAGTGTTCATATAAAACAGTATTGACAAATGAATTCTGTTCTGCATGAAATATGAGCACCTGAATATACTGAAGGACAGGAATCATTCTGGGGCAACAAGGAGAGACTCGTTCCCGAGCAGGTAAAACATCCATTTCCATATCTGAAGATTTTGCGCCGTTGAGACTCAGCATCAAAAACATTCTAAATCCCACCTCTACCACTATTACTACTTAATGTATCCATGGTATGGGCTTTATAAAGCCTTGTTTGCCGAGTAGTCAGAGTGAGAAGCTGTCACAGAACCCAGTCCAGCAAACTGCCATAATATAGGATTGCAAAAAAGAGTCATTCACTCACCACCAGTAAAAAACAAAGAAATAAATAAATAAAACATACAGTTATGCATACCTATAGATAAACCCTTATATAGTAAAAACTGACTATAAATTTGGAATGAAGAAGCTGAGCTGCATACTTTTAACACCCTGATTCAGCTCCTACTTGAAATATACAGACATTCTTCTGCACTACTATCTACAATCATGCAGCTGAGTCTCATATGGTTAAAGGCTAAGGCCAGCATACTCTCACTAAACAGAAGAACAGAGATTTCAGGCTTGGGATCAGACTGCTGCCAGAGACTAAGTTTATTTCTGTCTTTGGTTTCTAAGGTTGCCAGTGGTTAGCGGTACTACTTCATGGACCCAGTGTCTTGTGTTTGAATCCTGCTTAGCTGTGTGTAGTTTTCCAGTTTCCATCATTGTATAAATAGATTCTCATCCTATATCACCTTAGATGCTCCTGTTAGGTTAAAATACAATCTTTAAACTGATGCTGAAGGGTGCAACTTGAATGCTGTGCAGGGCTTCCTCCCATCTTGTGCTCTGCTATGAGAAAGTCATGTTACAGGCTGAAAGAGTCTATGAAAGTCCTCCAGGTAGGAGATCAACTGAGAAATCGCTTACTTTCTAATAATTAAAGTTAAACAGCAAATGTGCTACAGTTTAGAATTTACTGTTTGCAAAACTCGCTATTATATAAAAAAATCCTGGGACGAGACAAGACTTTTTAGCCTAGGACCAGATGTGACTTTTTCAGAGAGATACTTTCATGTTCCACGAAACAAGACTTTGTGCCAAGAGAGTTAACCACACCCAAGGCCAGACATAAAAGACAAATAGTAGATGACATAGTAGAATGTTGCAAAGAGGTTCAAAAACGTTGGCGCGATACACATGCACAAGAGGTTAGAGATAATGAAAGTACTAAAAGTCAAAAGTCCCAAAAAATGATAGTTAAGTTCGCATTAGCGCAAACAAACGGAAATTATTACTTGGTTAAATAACAGAACAGCGAAAATATATATATTTATATATATATTGTTCGGATTTAAACATTAAGTCGGAAACTTGTAGATCGTCTAATTCATGATGCCATCAGTGAAAAGTAATGTTTCTTCCCAATGAAGAGGCAGATCTGCAAGAATTAAAAGATTTGATGTTTGGTGAAAGTGAAATCCACATAAACGAGTGGCAGAGACATGAAGTGGCTAGCGTGTAGTGCAGGCCAGGAGGTTGGAGAGCGAAGCGAGCAGGGGGCTAAGCCCCCTAGTTTTATCAAATTTAAAAACATAATAGCAAGTATTAATGTCATAGCCAGAGATTGCTTTCTTGCAGAATGAGAAAGTAAATGAATTATAATCATTGTGACTAATGAACTAATAAAATATATTTCAGTGTGGGTTCAAAGCTAAACCCCGCAAACTGTGATGACTATGCCTATGGTAGGTATCCCTTAATGGAGTGTCTTGTGTTTTGATGCCATTGAATTATGAGGTAAAATCATCAGGTGAATTTACAGTTACCAGCCATTTTAACCTGTAGATCTCTGGAATGTGGAAGAAAAGTAATTGATATAAGTTCAAATTCAACATAGACGGAGTTAAAGACTGGGTGGGTGGGAATTGTAGGAACTATGAAGCAGCAACTCTAACCTATTAATCATTGCACAGCCATGCTGCCCTAAGAAAATATCCATATTTGAGTTTTTAATTTTTGATATGTCTCTTTATTAAATGTTAGTTGCTAAACTCTCTTAATGAGATACAGAAATACACTCAAACACAGCATTCTATAAATATGAAGCATGAAGAAGACTTTAGAAGATCTGTTAACTAACATACTTTATACTTTCCTCGTCATGCAATATTATTGAAGTACAATGCAATACAAAACAGTTTATTTTTGTATATCCCAAAATCGCACAAGAAGTGCGACAATGGTCTTTAACAGGCCCTGCCTCTTGGCAGCCCCCCCAGCCTTGACTCTCTAAGAATACAAGGAAAAACTCCCAAAAAAGCCCTTATAGGGACAAAATGGAAGAAACCTTGGGAAAGGTACTAAAAGTACTATTTTAGTTGCACTGAACTTTACAACTTCACAGAAAAAGTGAAGAAATAAAATAACACAATAAAAACTACTGCTGTAGTTCAAGGAGCTCAATAAGGAAGGCGATACTCAAAACATTTTTTGGGGTTAACAAAATTGTAACAAACAAAAACATGTTACCCCATCCAGATGCTGGAATCAATACTCCATCTGAGAATATCTTAAGACAATAAGAGTGATGAGTTGAGTCTTCAGTTTATGATTTGAGTGCTGAGAGTGATGGGACATCAAGATCCACTTGTCAGTATGAAGCCTGGAAAGATACTTTCAGAAGGGAGAGACCACAAAGCTCAACGAACATTCATTCAAAGCACTGCTACAAATCATCTGGACTGTAAGAAAGTTGGCTTTTAAGAAGTTCCAGCTGGCCAGATTGAGACTGAAGGATAACTTGGCATATATGCTAATATTAATATGATTGTGTCAATGAAAGTTCACTGTTTACAGTGCACACATGCTAGGTGTGTTTAGGAACCTTAGTGTTCAAAATATAATGGTATCTAACAACAAACATTCAAGGGTTTTCTATGTGCCTCAGTTCCTGACAATTTTCATGTAAAGATTCGGAGCAGCACACCATTTAAGTGCAAAAAGTCCACTGTAAGTCTTCAGAATTAGATTAGCAGAAATGTCATCTTATAAACATTTATCAAATCTGGCAGTCTGTAAAATGAATATGCAGCTTACATGATAATTAACACAAGATCCATATCTTTAAAGTATAAAAGCATATGTGAAATGAAGCTCAAGGCACTGGTAAGTTTTTATGTGCATCTTATCTGCTCCTCTCATAATTTCATAGTAAAAATTGAAGGCCAGTTAGCTTTTTTATCTGAATTTTAGTTCATTTATTAAACATTAGAACCTTCTAATGATGTTCACAGAAAAATACAAATCTGCAATATTAGAAATGGTTACTGCAATTAAATATAATTAAAAGACATAGGGGTGGTATGGTTACACTGCTGCTTCACAACAAGGAGACCAGAGTTCAAGACTTGGGCACTCACTGTGTGGAGTTTGGATGTTCTCCCTGTGTGGTTTTCATCTGGGTACTCCGGTTTTCTCCCACAGTCCACAGGTTAGGTGGACTGGCAGTGCTAAATTGGCCTCTGAGTTCTCTTTTGTGTGTGTTCACCCTGTAATGGGATGGGATCACCCCTGCCTTGCACATGACATTTGCTGAGACAGGCTACAGCTTTCCTGTGACCCTATTCTAGATAAGCAGGTTTAGGAAAAGGAGTAATTGATGGATGGATTAAATAACACTGTTGATTAATAGCAAGGATTGATTCTGAAGTTGACAGAAAGCCAGTGCCAGAGCCACAGCCACAAGGGCCCTACAAGAAATTAATTTAGTACCAGCCAAACGGAGCATCTAAAAATTTCATACTTAACTTACTGCATGTGAAAAACCTACACCTTCATTTATATTTAGTAGATTATAGGTCAAATCTGAGATAATATGAATTATTCTTTACATTTATATAGCACTTTTCTCAGTACTCAAAGCACTCTCCACACAGGGAGGACCCTGAAAGCAAATCTCCTTACTGCAAAGCAGCAGCACTACCACTGCGCTAAGCTGTATTGTACTAATTTATGGATTTGTGATCAAAGACTTGTGATAGGCTGGTGCACTGTCCCGGAATAGTTTCATAAATAATACAGGTATATTGTGTTTGTATAGGAATGAGATTAATATTTCAGTATTTTACATTTGTACTTTCCTGCAGGTAAGTCTAAGGTCACATGGTTGTCTGTTCACTGTTGTCTCAGATATCTACAGATGTTAACATCCTCCTCAATTCATCTTAGCATTCACAAAGTATAATCTTAACACACTACATATTCAGTGTTCCTCCTGTCTCTTCTGCTCTCTAACTCTCCCCCTCCAGGCTGGATTACTGGCCCTCTCTGGTTGAAGAACCTCCACCTGCTTTGGTCACTCCTCCATTAATCCAGAATGTTGCTGCCTGGTGTATTCTGTTACTACCTTTGTCCTCCATTTGTTCCTCTGATTTCCTTCTGCTCCAAGCGTTTGCTCTTCAAATCTTGTCCTGACCCACAGGTCCCGTATTCCTTGCTGCCTCCAGTCTCCCACTAAGAAGTCTCCATTCTTCTTCAGCTAAGCAACTGTGCCTTCTCTTGTCAGACATACCAAAAATGTTTTCTGTTTTTCAGATGTGGGAGGAACTGTTTCTTGTCTACCAGTGTTTAGGTGTTAAACACAAATCTTCACAAAACATCTTAGGATTGTTTACAACTGTTACTGCTCTGCATATTTATACTTTTGTTTTGCTCTTTAAGAAGTAATTTTAGTGATCATGTTCAAGTCAATAGTCCTGAGTCTACTTCTGGAAAAAACTGCAATAATACACTTTTTATACTTTATATAAATTTTGTTTATTTTTACCTTTGCACTGTCATGCTGACTACTCAAGTGTATTAATCGTGGTTTTTGAAAGTCATCTTAAATAAATAACAATAAGAGGTTGTCATGATGTTGAGTAGGTACTGCTGCTGGCAAACAGCATTTGGCACTAGGCCTGGTTTCTGTATGCGCCACCTTTAACTCCTCACAATCCAAAGACCTGCAGATTATATGATGAATGACTCTGAATTGGATCAGTTCAGATATATAGAGGTGTGTGTGTGAATGGAGCCTGTGAAGAACATCCAGGGTTGATATGAGTCTTGAGCTCATTGATTGTAAAATATAGGCATTGACTCTCAGCTGGAATCTAGTATTGGGTTAAGAGGGTCTAGGAAATTGATGAGGGGATAAATGAAGCTTTAAAAAAGTTAACACAAACACAGAAGTGTGACTTTTCTGCTTTTGGTCTATTTCTGATGTGTCCTAGAATGGAGACAAAACAAGAAGATAAAGAGGTAAGGAAAAGAACAGAAACAAAGCCAGAGGAGATAAGAACAGAAAGCTGCCATAGCTGTTCACCTGCACTCCATACACACCTTATAAAGGCTCAGCAAGTATATCATTGTGATTCTCCCTTTATGTGTATTTTTCAGAGTAGAATTAGCATTCTGTTGTTGCCTCCTTTGACAGATGTTCTCAGTCCTAACCCTATTTTACTTATATATGTAAAAATACCTATTTGATAAAAGTGTTTGTTGAGTTAAAAGGAATAACTTTTTTATTTGCCAAATACAATTCTGAAAAAGTACTTATCTCCTCAAAGTATAGACAAAGGCTAGTATGCTGGTTTAGTTCCCAGCTGAGAAGAGTTTGCAGGCTCTCCATACACTCATGTGACAGTTTCCTGGAGACTTCTCATAATCCCAAAACGTATTGTTAAATGGGCTTTGGCCTTCTAAATTATTCCATTTGTGGATGCTGGCAATTTGTGTCTAACTCGGGTATAATGAGTCTGAAAATCAGTGTTTACATGTATTATTCTACTTGTATCAAGTATAAATTGAGTTGAGGTACTGCTACAATATTGTACATACTATAACTGTCCATATTTCCACAGAACATCTTATTAAAAGTTATGGTTTTGCTGTGGGAACTCAGGTAGATTAATTTTTAATCTGAAACAACATTGTCCCCATATCTATGCACATGAAAATACTTACCTTTAAAACCCAAACTGTTTAATTTAAATTTCTACATAAAAAATGAAGAAATCTGATTTTATCAAAAGATAATATATAATTACCCTTCTTGGTGTGGTACAGAACGAATTGGAAAGAGGAATACACCAGACTTTTGCCCTCAGTTCCAATGTGCAGTTTCTGATAGCTCTCTGTTTCTATGTTATCAGTGGATAGCATAGAAGGCTGTTGTGTCCAAATCTTTGCATGCAGTGACCAAATTAATATTGTGCCACACACAACCGCGCACAATTCCCAATAAGAGGGGGTTCCTTGCATGACATTAAAAATGATTTACATGCCATTACAGGCATACCTGACGTTGTTGGTGCAGTGAACAGAATGCTCATGTCTATTCAAATTCTCAGCCTCTTGATTCCCATCTAAACCTGTCAAAAAGGGGTTTTGGCGTTAAATGTCCATGGTCATCATGTATAAATGGTGTGTACACCCTTTTTTCACACTCACATTGTGATGTACAAAAACTAAACTTGGCGTAAAGCCAAGCACATTCTCATGCCAGCTCAATCCATTGGGGCACCCAGCATCAAAGCAAGTGCTACTGTTCCTGTGTGGTTTATTTTTTAAATTCACATCCCTGATGTAGCATAATCAAATACATTGAAATTAACTGCATATCGTTTTTAGTTCAAGGCATCTTATTGTAATCAACCTGTAACCATATAATGGTGCACGGAATGGCCAAACTATTCCAAATACCATAGCTGCTTTAGCGTTGTCACTCTCAGTGCACCACTCAGAGCATTTTAACCTACTGTATCAGAGTGTGGAGTCACAGCTATACAGCAGCTGATCGGAAAGCTCTATGGCAGATTTTGTCAAGAGCTGAGAGAATTATCGGGATACAGCTTCTAGCACAGGCTGCCTCAGCCATGCGCACAGTCTATCGGCAAACGCTTCAGAGCCTTTCCTCTATGGATCTCGCGGTTTACAAACTGTTTCATCCAAAGAGCTATGAACACACTCAATCAGTCCATCAAGTGCTCCTGGTAGAACTGCTTGTACTTATAAGTACAATTACCTCACTGTAAACTTGTATTACAGTTGTAATATTGCACAACCTGAACCACTTATGGCTTTCATATTGTGCATTTTTCAATGTTTTTTATCGTAGTATTATTATTGTTGTTGTTGTTTTACCATTTTATAGGAAAATAAGTTTATGGAGGATTTGCATATTGAATCTCATTGTACCATACAATAACAATAAAGGCATTCAGAGCACGTATTTACAGATGATGACGACTGGCTTCTAAGTCGATTTAGATTTCCAGGTGCTATCTTCTTGGAGCTTTTGATTTCATTTTTAAGATCAAATGCAATAAATTATATATATTACATTATACAGATACATTTTTAACTTCATTTAAATAATGTATACTGTTAATAATTAAATGTGTGAACACAGAAGACAGCGGTAGCGATGAACTGGCGCCCCATTCAGGGATTGGTTCTGCCTTGCAGCGTATGCTTGCTTGGACTGGCGCGACCTTGGATGGATAGATGAATGGAATAATTAAATACAAAGATATTTCAAGTTTTGAAGAATCGGCGTTCTGAGCTTACAAATGGCTTGACATTTATTAAAGAGCTAATTGTGTGGTGATTGGGTACTTAGAGAAAGAAAAGGAAGGACGGGAATTGGGGGTTAGTACATTTGAAATACAGTACTGCTGTGTGCTACTGGAAGATCATATTGGAGTGTTGTTGTTCAAAGTTTGCAAGCACATTGTCTATATTCTGTTCTATAAAGCACCAAGATGGTGGCTTCCATGTATTAAATTCTGCAAAGGTTATACTTCACATATTGTACATTTTATACATATAATATAAAAAATAACTTTGTTATATTAATAATATAGTAACAGTTATTAAAATATTAATATAAGAAAAATATAAAGGTTTCTTTAAACTTCAAAACTTTCTGAGTTGGCACTTTATTAGTTATGCTACCTTATAGCTCTCTGATGGCCTTGATGAGCCCTGTTGCTGTCACGTGTTTATTTGTCTGGCAACCCAACAGAGTTTCCTTCTTTTGTTTTGGGAATATTTTTCTATATAATACACTACCGTGGTTACCCGTTTGTCTTTCCTGGATTTTACATCACCTGTAGCTCGCAAACCGTTTGACCTGAAATTTGGTAGACATATAGTATGTGACATCTACTTTCTGCTATCAAGGGTGATGATTGACATCCAAGGTTATTCCTCTTTTATTTTTATTTTATTGTAGAATCAACTCTCGGCAGTGGCCAGCAGGGCGGCTGTGTGGCGCAAGCATACGAGCGCCGTTCTGATTCCTTACTACCTTTGCCATCGCTTCCCCTACCTCTTCATATCTTAAATCATTCTTGAGGCAGATTGAAGACTTAAGTGCCAGCTTAAGTGAAAAATTAAGAAAAACGTACTGAGTAATTGCAACACCAACACTGAATCAGTTTTAACGCAAAAAGATGCCGACAAAAGAAGAGAAGAAGCGGGCCACTATGGTGGAGAAAACAAGAGCTGCTCAGGAAGCAGCAAGCGTATCAACATCTGAGCACACGAATGGTAAACGTACGGAAAAAGTGTATGAAAACTAGGAATGCTCAAGTCAATTGCAGTTATCATGCAGTGCTTCATTACTGGTATTTAAATATTAGAATTTCTCTAAATATATGCCACCTTCTATTTATAATAAAGGTATTTTTCTTACTACTAGTGTCTGTTTTTCAGATGTTTCATAAATTATGTGCCTATCATCAAGTACATTACTTCATTTTCAAAGATAATTCTACACTTACCTATAGTTTAATCACCGTTTCTCACACAGTGAGTCAAATCTCTGTCTTGCTATACTAAACCATCGCCATGTCAGGCTTCCCTTCACGTGACATGTCATAAAGCATCACTTCAGTTCCACTCCTCTATTCTTCCAGAAGGACCTTACTATTCAAGTTTTTGAAAACCTGAAATCACATGTTGCCCTGGCACTTTGTTTATTTTTATTGGATGTTGCTTGGATGAACTTTGTTTATCTGTGAGATTGAATTGAACAAGGTGGGTTTCATAATGAATAAATAGACAAACGGATATTTTAATAGAGTAAATCTTCCATTACCATTTGACAAGTGTTGATTTTTTTTACTGTTATGTTTTATCTGATACTATTCATTATCTCATTATTTCTTTCCTTAGGATAAGATCAATGTAAAGAGTGTAGTGTAATACGCATTTTACCATATTAAAGTACTTATTAACTTTTACAAATCATCAGCTTTTAGAGGTAAAAGTCTTTATTTATAAAGTACACTGTAACATGCAGTGTTTACATTAATATATGAAACATTAAGGTAGGCATAAATTGCATTTAACAGAAAAAAAAATGTATAAAAAAAATTTGCTCAACACAAAAGTCATCTTCAATTTAATCGTCTAGCAAGAAGCTTTGGTGTGTTTTTTTTTTTTGTTTCTTTGTAAATTTATTCACTTGTTGACTTTCATTCGGTTCAGTGTTGTTTTTAAACCTCATTTTTACATTGATCACCATCTATATCTGAAGGTCCATTTGTTTTTTGTTCATCAGAATCTAAAAAGGAAATTCCACAGGTTTATCCTATTAACTGTGATACACAACATTTAAAATGTCACACTAGGGGTTTTAAATATCAAGAAAACCTTTAAATGTTTCGTACAAAGCATTTAGACGTTTGCACAGAATTGGGAACTTGATGTCAAATTACAGCCACTGAAACACTTTACAGTTAATCTTCAGCATTGCAGACAGACAAACTCCGCACAACATCTGACTTGGCTTTAATTGATTCAGTTCCAAAATTCTGGACCCTTAAGGCAATAGCATTAACTGAGAGTATTTGTTTTTGAAAACTCATTTCTACTTACAGTATTCTTAAATAGCACAACTTTCAGAAGGCAGTCTTGGAGATTTTACACAGATGTACAAATTTAAAACAGTAACAGAAACCTACATTACGTAACATCATCATACGTACACACCCACCGCAATTTAAAAGCAGGGTAAGAGAGATCCTCATGTGTTCAGTTTATTACTCTCAGATTATTCCATTTGAAAGCATATATACGAAAAAACAATGAATAATAAAAATACTTACTTGATTTCAAAGCTTTAATTTCACACAACTCTGCCTGAAAAGAGACAGCTGACAAAATCACATTTAAAAATTTAGAACTGTAGCAGAAAGCTCCAACATGATGTAAACGGTTAAATGTATGGTAAAGGAAAGATCCTGATGTGTTCAGTGTATTACTATCAGGTTATTCCATTTGAACGCAGTTACAAAAAAGTAATGAATAATAAAATTTCAATTTTATATAACCTGAAAAAGAAGGTAGAATTGTGTACTGTAAGACAGCAGATGTCATCAATGATTTAAAAAAAAAATTGGTGTTATCTAAAATAAAGTGAAACAACCAAAAAAAACATACCCCATTGTTCTGTTCACTTGTATCCCTTTTATACTGAAGAAACAAACAAGGAAAAGAAATAACAGGAAAACTACTATGCTCTGTGTTTTCTAGTTTTTTTATTAAGAATTATTGTTATTTAAAGCTTTGAAGCTTATACAGTAAAAAATTCTCCTGTCCGTCTTGTCTCTTACCTGTGTTTTACCATAACAAATAACACCACCAATTACAAGAACAATCACCACCATAGCAATGGCTACTCCTGCGATGATAGATGTGTAACTTTTCTCACCGGTCTCACCTGTAAGCAAAAGTCACTCATTAATGAACTAAAAAACAATCGAAGATTACAAATTGTAACACAATTCAATTAGTTTATATTGTACTTTCCAATTACAGTATTCCTTCTTTATAAAGTGCTTGGTGACTCATGGCATCTTTCTCTATTTAGTGCTCGTGGGAAGATGATTTAGTTTGAATGTGAATATAGTGTTTCATTGCAAGGAATTTTTATCAGGCTAAACATTATCATTCAATATACCCTTTCTTTGACTAATTGTTTTTTTAATTGTTTGGCATTGAGAATTATATAGTGTGGCGGACGGCTGGGGATTCAGCCTAGCCGGGACATCTGGAAGGACCAGTAGAGGGACAATACCTCCCCTAGGCCACAAGAGGGCAGCAGCCATGGTCTGCATGGGGGCCACGGGAACAGAGCTTGGGAGCTCATCCCTGTTGGGGCCAGGGGGCACCCGGATAATTAAGGAGCCCTGGAAGACTCCATTCAGAGAGCCGGAGTCGGGTGGAAGAGAACGGAGTGTGCAAAGAGTGGAGTAGAGGCGGCAATAGAAAGAGAAGAAAAGGACTGCAAGCCATTATTGCGGGTTGGTGCACTGACTGTATTGTGTGAGCAGGTGCAGAAGGAATTAAAAGTGTGTGTTTTCAACATCTGGCTGTCTCAGTGTCTGTCTGTGTCCGGGCTCTCTTTTACAATAGTTTATATTTTAATTTTCTATATTTTTAAGTGGATGGCACAATCATAAATTAGTCATGGCTCCAGAGTGTTGGGCTTGTGTCTTAGCCTGGGCACTACCCTGTGGACTATATGTCCCATCTCTTACCCTCTTAGATGCCTGGACAATCTGTGGCTTCCTCTTGTCTCAACCCTTAGGTCCACACTACGGTGTAGCACATCACTGTCCACATACACTCCCCCCACTTATCATTCACACCTCTCCCCCCACTTATCATTCACACCTCTGCATACCAGCTCACTTTGTTAATAGTTTTGTAGGCATAGGTAATTAATGTGATCTGTATATCTGAGCCCTTCATGTCTGCTACTGTTACTTAGAATTAATGTAGTACATCTAAGCTCTCTGATTGTACGTTCTCATGAGCAGGTCTTGTCTTGCACCCATTTGTGCTGACACATCACAAAGACATGTATGTTAGAATAAACGTAGACTGTAAATTGACTTAGTAAGAGTGAGTATGGGTGTGTGCATGACTGTGCCTTCAGATGGACTGATGCCAAATGCTTCTGAAGTAAGTAATGGTCCCCTGTGATCCAGAACCAGATAAGTAGGTTTAAAAATAAATGGATGGATTTATGTAGAAAAATATCTTATGAAACTGTGCCCATAGAAAAGGGCACCATCACAGTGGCAAAGAACAAAAGGTACTTCAGTGAAAAGAGAGAGACATAGGGAGATCACCATACAACAGTAGAAGTGGTCTTGCATATGCCATTATGGAAGGACACAGATTACTAAAAAAGTGCAAACCTGAAATGTTTACTGGGTGGCCCAGAAGGGCAACAGGCAATAGAATAATGAAACCAAGGAGGAAGCACACAGTGTTCCATCAGGACACAAACAGCCCACTAGATGGCAGCACATGGTTACAGACTGGAATTAGCTGGACTATGTGACCTTTTTAAAAAGGCAGACAGCTTTGTTGGAGCACTGTCATTTGATGAGCTACTAAGAGCTTATGAGTACAGGGTCACAATGAGTCATTAAAGGGATTTCTCGACTGCTGTCCCTAGAGCAAAAGTAGGATTGCCTTAGTTGTGATTCCATGTCTTGGTTAGAAGTGACCTCATATTTAGTCTGGAGTCAGTAAGAGAGTTTGGGGTGAACACCATCTGGAAAAAAGAAGAGCTGAGACAGAGATGGGAGTAATTTAAAATGATAATAATAAAACTTGGTAGTATTTTAAAAATAGGATAGTGTGTGAGCTATTCCACTGGATAAAAAGGGTTTCAACACCCACTTAAATGTGCCCAGAGTGGTAGTAGAGTTCAGTTTTGTTATGTTTATTTAATACTCTGTCATCTCTCTTTTGTGAATCTGTCCTGTTTGAGATTTATGCACACCCTGTATCTGATACATGCAGCATCTTTCATTCTAAACACAGTCATTACAAGGTTGCCTGCTTCTGCTATAACGTATGTTTTTTATATGGGGTTTTATATGGAGTCTTAGAAAATATTACTGCTAACATACAGTGGGTATGGAAAGTATTCAGACCCCCTTCAATTTTTCACTCTTTGTTATATTGCAGCCATTTGCTAAAATCATTTAAATTACATTTTTTCCTCATTAATGTACACACAGCACCCCATATTGGCAGACAAAAAAAAAATAATTTTTGAAATTGTTGCAGATTTATTAAAAAAGAAAAACTGAAATATCACATGGTCCTAAGTATTCAGACCCTTTGC
>JANRMT010062834.1:11624028-11638861 GCA_026402145.1 Polypterus bichir lapradei
TATTTCAGTTTTTCTTTTTTAATAAATCTGCAACAATTTCAAAAATTCTTTTTTTTGTCTGTCAATATGGGGTGCTGTGTGTACATTAATGAGGAAAAAAATTAATTTAAATGATTTTAGCAAATGGCTGCAATATAACAAAGAGTGAAAAATTGAAGGGGGTCTGAATACTTTCCGTACCCACTGTAGATGAAGTGGCAGACACAAAAAATATTATGTTAGCTTTTATGAAGATATTATGTGTGTCCACCAAGACATGGCTAAAATTCAACAATAGTAAACCATTGTTCAATACAAAACAGTAAAAAGCAGCTTTGCCAAGCAAGTTGCCTGTGGAAGTGGGGATATAACACTCTTTAAACAAGCAAGGGACTCAATCACAAAAGAAATCAGACTGGCTAAAAAGTTATTCTGAAAAACTGAAAAAACTGTTTTTAACCAATGACCCTGTATCAGTGTGGAAAGGACTACAAAATATTTTAAATTACAGGAAACCATCCACCATATTGCAGTAAATCGCCAGTTGGGTGACAAATTGAATGCGTTTTACTGCAGGTTTGATAAGCCCCAGAATACAATGGACATTTAACTCCAGCCCCCTCAGTGTATGTACAGACTTGTACGACTCTCCAGACCACACATTCTCCCACTCAACCTGCATTAAATATCTCTGAAGGGCTTCTTCAAAGGACAACACACTAAGAAAAACAACAGGTCCAGATGGGGTCTCACCCTCCTGCTTAAAATTCTGTGCTGATCAACTGGCCCGTCTTTACTTGGATTTTCAACAAATAATTAGGACTGTGTGTAGTTCCCCAAGCCACAATCATACCAGTCTCCACAAAATCCAGTAGAACAGGATTGAATGACTACAGGCCTGTTGCTTTGACATCTGTGGTCATGAAGACCTTTGAGAGACTGGTGCTAGCTCACTTGAAGGACCCCCTTCAGTTTGCTTCCCGAGAGAACCAGTCAGTGGACAATGCAGTCACCGTGAGTCAGCACCACATCCTGCAACATCTTGACAACTCAGGGACATATGCAAGGATTAAGTTTGTGGACTTCGGTTCTGCATTCAACACAATAATCCTGGAACTCCTCCACTCAAAACTCACCCAGCTTTCCATCAATGGATCACCAATTTCCTGACCAACAGAAAACAGCAGGTGAAACTGAGGAAACTCACATCTAGCTGTTATATGATCAACACGGTCACCCCCAGGAATGTGTGCTCTCCCAACTTCTGTTCTCACTGTACACTAATGAATGCACCTCTAAGGACCCCCCTGTCAAACTTACCAAATATGCAGATGACACAACCTTCATTGGGCTCATAAGGAATGGTTACAAGTCTGTATACAGACGAGAGGTTAAGCAGCTGGCCCTTTGGTGTAGCCATAACAATCTGCAGCTAAACACTCTCAAAACTGTGGAGATGGCAGTGGATTTTAGGAAAGGTCCCACAATATTATTCCCCCTCTCCATACTTAATAATGCTCTGACAGTTGTGGAAACCTTCATGTTTCTGGGCTCTATAATATCGTTTTGAAATGGAAGTCCAGTGTAGGATCCATCATAAAAAAGGCACAACAGTAAATGCACTTCATGCAACAGCCAAGGAAGTTCAACCTTCCACGGGAGCTGCTGATTCAGGTTTACACAGCAGTCATCGAGTCTGTTCTCAGCTCATGCATAAGTGTTGTTCGGATCAGTAACTAAAAATGACAATAACAGGCTACATTGAATAGTCAGGTCTGACGAAAATATCATTGGTGCCTGTCTGCCCACCTTACAGGACCTGTACTATTCCAGAGTCATAGAACGGGCTAGAAAAATCATTTATCAACCCCTCATATCCAGGCCACAATCTTCCATCAGCCAGGCATTATAGATGAATATATGCCAAAACAAACAAACAGTTTTTTCCCCAAAGGCCATCAGGCTGACAAATGGTTAACTTCATCCCCCAAGGCCTCCCAGGGTCCTGCAATATTGTCAAAACTGTTCACATATTGTTAATACATTTTTTTTCTTTCAGTGTTTATTTCAGCATTTCTTGCACTGAGTTGCACTCTGCACTTTGTATTTATATCTATATAGTGCACAGTATACACATACACAGTATATATAAACTGCTCAAAAAATTAAAAGGAATACTTTTGCATTTTGCCAAAATTTAATTGCAGCTCAAAATTGTATTCAGTAGTTTGTATGGCCCTCACGTGCTTGTATGCATGCCTGACAACATCAGGGCATGCTCCTAATGAGACGATGGATGGTGTCCTGGGGGATCTCCTCCCAGATCTGGACCAGGGCATCACCGAGCTCCTGGACAGTCTGAGGTGCAACCTGGTGGTGTCGGATGGACCGAAACATAATGTCCCAGAGGTGTACTATTGGATTTAGGTCAGGCGAGCGTGGGGGCCAGTCAATGGTATCAATTTCTTCCTCCTCCAGGAACTGCCTGCATACTGTCGCCACATGAGGCCAGGCACTGTCGTGCACCAGGAGGAACCCAGGACCCACTGCACCAGCATAGGGTCTGATAATGGGTGTAAGGATTTCATCCTGATACCTAATGGCAGTCAATGTGCCGTTGCCTAGCCTATAGAGGTCTGTGCGACTCTCCATGGATATGCCTCCCCAGACCATCACTGACCCATCACCAAACCGGTCATGTGATGTTACAGGCAGCCTAACATTCTCTACAACTTCTCCAGACCCTTTCACGCCTGTCACATGTTCTCAGGGTGAACCTGCTCTCATCTGTGAAAAGCACAGGGTGCCAGTGGTGGACCTGCCAATTCTGGTATTATATGGCAAATGTCAATCGAGCTCCACGGTGCCGGGCAGTGAGCACAGGGCCCACTAGAGGATGTCAGGCCCTCAAGTCACCCGCATGAAGTCTGTTTTTGATTGTTTGGTCAGAGACATTCATACCAGTGGCCTGCTGGAGGTCATTTTGTAGGGTTCTGGCTGTGTGCATCCTGTTCCTCCTTGCCCAAAGGAGCAGAAACCGGTCCTACTAATGAGTTAAGGACCATCTACGGCCCTGTCCAGCTCTCCTAGAGTAACTGTCTGTCTCCTGGAATCTCCTCCATGCCCTTGATACAGTGCTAGGAGACACAGCAAACCTTCTGGCAATGGCATGTATTGATGTACCATCCTGAAGAAGTTGGACTACCTGTAACTTTGGTAGGGTCCAGGTATCGCCTCATGCTACCAGTAGTGACGCTGACCATAGCCACATGCAAAACGAGTGAAAAAACAGAAAAGATGAGGAGGGAAAAATGTCAGTGGCCTCCACCTGTTAAACCATTCCTATATTGGGGGTTGTCTCATTGTTGCCCCTCTAGTGCACCTGTTATTAATTTCATTAACACCAAAGCAGCTGAAACTGATTAACAACCCTCTCTGCTACTTAAATGACCAGATCAATATTCCAAAAGTTTCATTGACTTGATCCTATACTCGAGTTAAAAAGTGTTCCTTTAATTTTTTTGAGCAGTATATTTATATTTATATCCTGTCTTGTATTTTTTTTTTAATTTGAGGTGTGTGATTAGCTGTTGTGTGCATGTCAATTATGTAACTTATAATTGGAGAGTCACCAAGACCCTTATAAATTCAAAGTCAAATTCCTTGTATGTGTGCATACTTGGCGAATAAACCTGATTCTGAAAAAAAAAAACTACTACTAAATTCATAAATTTAGGTTTAGGTAGACTTTATTAACCCAAAGGAAAATTTGTCATAAATAAATGTACACCGATTTGATTATACTATTTGAATTTTTGCTATTAAGAGCTCTTAATGATTTTGTGCAGTATTACTTTGCTTTTTCATGCTTTTTTTACTGACTCTGCCTAAGCCATTTGTCAGCATTGCACCAAATGAAGTTTCAGCATATGAGGGGATAACACAAAGACTTTCCTTTGTAATTGTTACAAATTCTAAATTACAATTACAATTAGAGGTAAAGATTACCCAAAATTATTAGTCAGTCATTTTCTTAGTCATGAACAGGTTCATGGGGGGCTGCATGGAGCCTACCACAACTAGCAAAGGGTGCAAGACAGGAACAAATCCTGGACAAGGGTCATATCATATCATAGGGTGAATACATGCACACACCCCAACCACATACTTAAGCTAATTCAGGATTGCCAATCTTGCCAATGCAAGTCTTTGGACTGTGGGAGGACACCAGAGCACCCTGAGGAAACCCACACAGACATGGGAAAGAAATGTAGACTCCACACAGGGAGGACTGGGAACATTAAACATGGTCTCCTTATGGTGAGGCAGCAGCACTACCACTATGCCACTAATTATTAGGTTTTTAAAAATGTAAACAGCAAAGATTGACTTTGAACACAGGAAACAAAACACAGTAATAATAATAATAATAATAATAATAATAAATAATAAAACTTACCAGGATTTACTTGTAGTTTAATTTTGTACACATTTGTAACTTCTCCATATGTACAACTACAAGTATATATTCCTGCATCATTCTGTTTTATTTTTGGCATATGAAAATGATCATTTCTCAACAGAATTTTGTTACGAAATTCAGAAGTTTGAATTGGTGGTTTACTTTTTTCCAATATGGCACTGACTTTATTCTTTCCTGATGTTTCCCAGGCCAGGCTACAATCTTGAGGTCTGAACTTGGACAACATACAAGAAACATTCCATTCCTGACCTTCTTCAATCTGCAGTTCTGAAATACAATGTAACAAAAATAGCCTGTAGTTTTTCAATATTGTTGTGGTGTGAAATTTTGCATACAAGTTGATAAATATTTTGTATGTATTTATTGGTAACTTGTAACACTAATGTTTGTCATTAATAAGAACAACAGTGGTTTGATGATTAACCCACACACACACACACACACACACACACACACACACACACACACTTTTAAAAGCCAGTCCTTTGTTATTTTTATAACAGGGTTGGGGGAAGTGTGGCAAATGTTTCTCTGCTGGAGTCTCTCTGTCAACCCCCACAGGAAAGCCAGACTGCCTAACTGGCAAGCATGACCTTAACAAATGGTTTTGTGGGCAGGTCGTGATGGTATTCTCTGTCCCATTGGTCTGAAGTATGGCTGTTTGGAATTGGCTGGTATCAGAAGCCTTTAAGTACCATGACACCCTATTAGCTGTAAGGCGTGGACAGAGAATCTATACATTTGCTTGCTTTACCTCACCCTCTCTCTCTCTCACCAAACTGATGAAAGACCATCTCACACCATGAACTGAAAAGGACAACACAATGAAGAGCACAGTTCGGCAGCCATCTTGAGACAGGCATGCGGCCTGTTCTGAAAAAAAGCTGACCAAATAATACCTTAACTAGAGACACTTTAAGTAACTAACAAGTCTGTGTGTTGCCTGAAACTACACAGCAACATTTATCAGGTTGTATGGTTGCCAATATTCAAATGTACTTTGACAAAAGCTACATATTAATGATACAAAAGGGGAAAGTAGAGACAAAACAAAGATGTAGATATCTACATTTACATTGTGAAAAACTTTCTGGATTGTCAGTATTTCCAGATGTGTAACTGGAATGAGGGCGGTACAGGACAAGGTAAGACAAAAAACAGAGAGAAAGAGGAAAGCACTTTTGATACTAGTAGAAAACTACATCCTACTACAAGAAGAATTCACTTTTGTGGTTGATGTCTTTATGGTTCTAATGGATAATCTGGAATTAATTTACTTGAGGGCACCTAGGACTGAGAATCAAAGAGACTTGGACAGATGATAGATGTTCCTAGTTAGAAAGGCAGGGGCCATGGTGCCCTCCTTAGGGTGGTGAATGTAAGGACTAACAGGAGGCCAGTCAGAGCTCATCAGACCATTATGTGTCAGTACATGGCTCCCAAATAAAGAGTAAAACCATATTACTTTTGATGGGCAGTCAGTTCAGAATCTAAGCCTGAGACACAACCATTTAGAAGCTGTAAGAGCTACATGGAATTAGGGTACAGAGGAAACAGGGACCACAAGGGAAAGTATCAGCCAGGTCAGATGTGACTCTGGAGCTACTATTTCAAAGTCTGATTAATATGTAACATGAAAGTAACCCTGACAAGGAATTTCAAGTGACACTTACATTATTCAAAGTATGGAGACACGCAAGGATATTGTTCTCCATTCACAATACACATATATTTTACATCCAATACTAAACATTTTCATCTGAACTATTAAAATGTTACTTTATATGCAGAAATTTATAATTAAGAACAATTACCTTGTCTTGTTAACGTTGCTTCCCACTGTGACTGCCAAGTTTTGATTTTACAACTGTAGTTCCCAACATTTGTGCTGTTTTTCATGCCCTCTTTTTTTAGTTTACTAACAACAGAATAGAGTCTGTTGACATCAGTGCTGTTGGTGGTGAACTCCGTATATGATTCATTTGTAGGATAGAACCATGTTACAGAGGGAGCAGGGTAAATACCAGATGAACGACACTCAATATCTTCTGTGTCTCCCGTTTCTTTTGCCTCAATGTGTACGTATGTGACAGGAGCTGAAAATGTAGGAATTTGCAGTTTATAAAAAATACAAATGGCATTAATGTCTTTAACACAAAGAACCATATCTTCATATACAGAATACTTTTCCAAGTCGGATGGTAGGCAATAGAAACTGGGAACCTTCAAGTCTCCACTTGATGATATTTTGGGGATTCTAAGTGAACTGTATTGACAAGTCTTGTTGGGCTGACTGCCCTGTTCTTGATAAAACTGTTCTAATGTTCTAATGACATAGTGAATGTTTAACTTTCTTCTACCTTTTAAGCTTAGAATATCCAGTAAAGCCGAGATCATGATTGTTTACATGAGCCCACCAGGACTAAGTACAGGGGATCATAGGAGAGGGTGGTTGAAGAGGGCCAGAGGATTTACATATTTTTCTATTATTTGCCCTAATACTGAAGCTGTTGATCAGAAATAAGATCTGTGACTCCACTGCTAACTCAGCCTCTGCCACATGTTTTGTATTTAATGGGACTCTAAGAGACTCATCAGCTGTTTCATTATGAAGACTGGATGAAGACTTATTATTTATGTGCTGTGTATGTTTAGCCAGCACTGGTGGTGTCTTTGCACACTTTATCTAAAACCTTCATTAAACAGGGTTTTCCCTCTTGGAACTTCAGCTATTTCCCTGTTTTTGTTCTCATATTTTACGCTTCAATTTGAAAATTAAATGGCTCACCTGTCACCTTTAATTCAATGTATGTTTCATAGCTCCCTTCAAAAGTCCCAGCGTAACATTGATAAGATTGTTCATCACCAATCTGAAGATTTCTTAGCAGTAAGGAGGCATTTCCCTTCTGCTGCTCATCTTTAAACAATGATGTCCTGTTTTTGTATTGTTCATCTTGTTGTTTCAATTGATCGTTGCCATTATAAAAACTGTGCACTATTTTTGTTCCAATCTGCCAATGTATTACCACGTCAGTACCAGGGTTATATGAACATGGCAAAATGCAGTCTTTGGAGTAAAAGCAAATCACAGGCACACCTGAAAAAGAAACATCATAATAAATAAAAATCCATGGTGAAGCTAATTGTGTGTTGCTGACCCATGATGTGGGTGGGGAATTGCTTGGCTTGGTAAGCAGCTAAAGAAATTTCAGTGGAGGTTTTCCCACATGTATATAAACAGTGAAGGCTGTACAGTGGAAATTAATAAATATTTTACTTTTGTCCAGCACATCAAATGATCTCTTTTCTTTTTCTTGTAATAGGCAATTGGAGAATTTTTTTAAACTGTAAATTTGAAATCCTTACTAAGAACCCACAAAGCAAATGACACAAAAAAGGGATGCATAAAAGTACCTTTATGTTACGTGAAGGGTAGAAAATATCTTCTATATTTTGTAAAATACTCCTGATTGCTTAATAAAATACCTCTGATTTTCAGTAAGTGAAATCAAAAAGAAAACAACCTTGTCAGGACAGTGAAAATGGCTTATTTGCTCTCACAAATAGCAGCACAAACTACAAAAATGAAGCTTACAGATTTAATGTCCTTTCATCTTATCTTAAAGTAGAATGCTGATCCAACATTTCAGCCTGAATTTTATAGGAACATTTAGTGTAATTCCATGTAGGAAAAATGAAAATATTACAAAGGGGAATCTTTGTTACATCAACAATGCTGTGGACATTTTAAGGATATTCCAGGGAGACAAGTTCATCATCGTTATTATTGTCATCGTTATTGTATATTCCATGCAAATGAAAAATTTTAGCTAACATTAATTAAAATGCTAGGTAGATAAATAAGTTCATAAACCATTATAAAAGATATTAGCCATCGCTCACCATTTTTTATACATGTGAGGCTTTGCCAATTGGTTTTCACTTTTCTTCACAAATTCATCAGAAGCAATGATGCTTAGGACTTTACTATTGTACAAGGAAACCAAACCTCAGTAAGCATTCCAATATATTTTCAAATGTTTTACTTGGCACGCATTTCACATTTTACTTTGAGCCAAAATAACTTCCAGTTTTCAATGGTTAGTAGATTGATCTGTTTAAAAGTTATGGCCATATTGTTGTGGCGGTATTTTGTCCTTCATGTTTACACAAAGGGTTGCCATAGCCAGTCGTATAATAAAAAGGTGGGTTTTACATAGTGACTCAGGAGGTAGAGTGAGAAGAGATAAAAAGCATAATGTGATAGAATCAGAGTGTCAAAAGCTTTATATTAGTATAAATATTATGCATATTTTTAAGGAATTTTTTACCATGACTTTGTATTTTAAGGGGCAAATTTGTTTACATTAGGAGCGTTTTTGGTCTCTGTTCCCATTTATTTACTTTACAATACAATGCACTGTTTACTTGTAGTTTGTATTCCTCATGATATGTGAACACTAATGGAAGAGAAATCTTTGAGAATATTCAGAATGTAAGTTGGGCAAGGAAACAGGGTTATGGCGTCTTTAATGCATCAGGTACTCTTCTCACTTTCTTCACTGAACTATAAAATATATAATAGTATCTTGCGTATAGTAATAGTAAAATATTAAATATGTGCAATAATAGAAATATATATACACACACACACTCAAACCCACTGACCAAATTACTAGGAACACTATACTAATAAATACTGGTTAGGGTCTTCTTTCACTCTTAAAATAGGCAGTTAGAGCAGTTCTTCATAACATGGATACCACAAGATATTGGAAACATTTCTTTCAGTTTCTGGCCTTTGTTGACATGATTCGATCATGCCGTTTTTGCAGGTTTGTCACCCTCACATTCATTTAGTAAATTTCTAATTCTACCACATTCAAAATGTGTTGTAATATTCTTTTTGGCCACTGAACTCACTGTCATGATCGTGAAACCAGTCTGAGACTATTTTGCTTTGTGACATGGAGCGTTATCATTCTGTAAGTAGCCATTAGAATATGGGAAAATTGTGGCCAAGAAGGAATGCACATGGTCACCAACAATAGTCAAATAGGCTATGGCATTCAAAGTCTGCCAAGAAAGTATTCCGTAGACCATTACACCACCACCACTACACAACGCAAACTGAATGCATGGATTCATGCTATTAGTGCTTAATTTTCACCCTACCACCTATGTGCCTCAGTAGAAATCGATATTTATCAGACCTCAGTCTACAGTTTTGGTGAGCCTGTGCCCACTACAGCATCAGCTTTCTTGGCTGACAAGAGTGGAACCCAATGTGGTCCTCTGTTGTAGCCCGTCCACCTCAAGGTTCAATATGTGCATTCTGACATGCTTTTCTGCTCACCACAGTTGTAGAGTTGTTATCTGAGTTACCATAGCCTTTTTGTCAGCTCAAACCTGTCTGACCATTCTCCTCTGAGCCCTTTCATCAATAAGATGTTTCCATCTGCAGAATTGCCGCTCACTGTATGTTATTGTGTGCGACCTTCGATGAAATTATTTATTGCAGCAGTACTCATGGGCGGCTCTAGGCAGAGAAAGAATCGGTGGCCCCTTCGCCCGCCAATGTCAATATGGTATCTTATGCACGGTGGATAGGGTTAGGCGTTAGGGTAGGGGATATAAGCCTTGCGGCAACGCACGGCTACACTTTTTCCAGTTATACAAATTATTTTATTTTAAAAGGATCACTCAATCTACCTACATTTAATCCATGATCTATTTCCTACTCACACACTATCCTTACACTTATCAATTCGCACTATTATCAATGAATTTATCAATTGATTTCCATTATTTTTATTGTACGTTTGTATTATGGCCGTTCACTCGAACCATTGCCCAACATCACTTCATTAATCATTTTAAACAAATCAATTTCTCAATTCAATTATATAGTACTCCTACGATATTATAAACAGTATACTAAAGTTCAGACCAGATCACGTCCCAAAAAATTTTTTTGATTAGGTTTTTTAATCATCACTATCCTTTCACCTCACCATAATTGTCCTAAATATTTTTTATTTCCTCTTCACCCCCTCCATTCTCTGCTCCATCCAACTCTGCTGCCCACCATCATGGGCTTAACATCAGGGCCCACCAGTTAAGCATAACTCGAGGGTAAGTCAGTCGCTTACACAATACACTACACCTATCCCATAATCCTCCTAAGAAAAAATTTCTCTCTTTTCCATTATTAAACTGCCCTCCTCCACTATTTAACCTCAGGGCTCCAATCCCTCTAGGATTAAATTAAGAATTAGGGTAAGGGTTAAACCAAGCCCAACCTAGCCAAAATTTCTCTAGACTGCCCACATTAACTGATTAACATCAGGGCCTGTAGGGCTAGGAGACCAATACCTCCAAAAAATAACCTCTACCTAAGACTTATTTACCTCTACCGGACCGGCCCATTATACTAATTAACATCAGGGCCTGTTCCCCAGTTACATTAAGTTCAGGATCTGGGTACGGGAAAGACTATCTAAAATAGAAACGGAGAAAAATAAAGACAAAACAAAAACAAATCACCACCTCCCCATTGTCCTTAAATCAAGGCTTATCAATGAGAAAGTGAAAGACAATCCCACAAACACACTAAAACCCTAAGCCCATATCTATTGTCTCCACAAAGCAGCCACTAAAAATCACTAGAAGTTTTATTTAACCAATATTGCACCAATTCATGTAGCCATGTCCGTTGCGGACACTGCATAGCCGCCTCGTGCTCATGACACAAGCGTTTAACTTTTGTCGAAATTTGCCGCTGTGTTTTTAGCTGTGTCGTTATTTTCTCTTTCTGTTTTATATTCAATATATATAGGCGTAGCCACCCCTGCAGTCCTTGCTTTTCTTTCTCCAAGTAACCGATCGCCACACAATCAGCTCTGTAATACATGTTAAGCCATCTGTAAGCTTAGAGCGCCGATTCTTCAAAACGTTTAAGACGTTTAAGGAACATTGAAATATCTTCGTAGTATGTGTTTAATTATTCTATCCTTCACGTCAGTCCCAGTGAAGAATATGGATTATTTAAATGAAGTTAAAGTTTTACCTGTATAATATAATAAACATTTTGCTGCATTTCATCTTAAAAATGATATCGTCATCATATGTAAATACGCACTTTATAAAGTGGCTCAGGTTACTTATAACTGTAGTGCAAGTTTACAGTGAGGTAATTGTACTTATAAGTACAAACAGTTCTACAAGGAGCAATTGATTGAGCGCGTTTATAGTTCTTGGGATGAAACTGTTTCTGAACCGCGAGGTCCGTACAGGAAAGGCTTTGAAACGTTTTGCCTTGGCTGAGGTAGCGTGTGCTTAGAGTCTGTATCCCGATAATTATATAAATACTCTGAGTTGTGCAGTGAGAGTAATATGGAAAAAGATGATCCGCTGTGGCAACCCTAACAGGAGAAGCTGAAAGAAGAAGAAGAAGAAGGTGCAGTGAGAGTAACAACTCTAAAGCAGTTATGGTATTTGGATTACTATGACTATTCCCTGGACCATTATATTGTTACAAGTTAATTACAATCAGATGCATTACACTAATAAACAATATGCGGTTAGTTTCAGTGTATTTATAAAGCCGCGTCAGGAAAATAAGGAGTAACCACACAGGAACAGTAGCATTGCTTTGACGCTGGGTGCCGCCAGTCTGCAAAACCGAGCAGAGAACTTGCGTACGACAAGGTATGAGGTACCGTGGAAAAGTGCGTGGCTTTACGCCAAGTGTAGGTTTTATACATCGTGATTTGAACGTGGAAAAGTTCTTACGCAACATTTCTGTGCGTAAGCACCATTTATACATGAGGCCCCAGGTGAGTAGGCAAGAGAGACGATTAACACTCATCTGGCAGGAGTTGGAAAAGCCAAGACTTGGAGATCAACAAAGGGAGAGAGAGAGAGAGAGAGAGAATGACAGAAAGGGAGACAGGACATAAAGCAGACAAGATGCCCCATCCTGATATTCCATGTAAGCCCAGCAGAGCAGCAGGTTTATTTTGTACTTTTGTTGATTTTGTACTTTTAGCTCTCCCTTTTGTGTGCCCTTCCCTATTTTCTATTTTGTGATAAAGGCACTAATTTTAGTTCATTTTTTGCTTTGTTTTGTCTTTCTGGCATCATTAACAAAATCTTTGCTCTAATTGTAAAATAAATTTAACATAGCATGACCTCTAAGTCTCCTTGGGAAAAGGAATTTGACAAATAAATGAATAATATAGTTTAGAATATGACTAGGACTAGATTATTATTAGGTAATACCTGACATATAAAACCATAGAACTGAAAGAAGCTATACTTGCTTTTTCAAATGACTGTAAAATTGCATTAAATATGAGAAAAATTCTATATACACTACATTTTTACATATTTTACACTGTTACATTTTAGCATAGCATGAAAGTTAAATGCTACTAATGTTTAGTTAAAGACTGGATTTGCACATTTTAGGTTTTGAGTGTCCAGTTGGAATGATAATGACCACCATGTGTCTGTCTTCAACTCTCACAACACAATCTTTCACAGATTTTTCCCGACTTAGGATAAGACATGAACGTTACACTGTTTAATTTATGTAATTGTTACAAATTTTCTTATTTTTTTTAAACTGTTTTTCATATTCTGTACAAATCTTACAGAAATGAGCAGCAAAACACAAGTACCTTGAAAACTATATAATGGTAATGCCAAAATCCAGAAAAGACCATAACCACTGGCAGAGATGACACTCATCCTTATTTTGTCTTCATAAAATTTCAGTTTTTTTCATACATCATGTTGATTCTCAAAAAGTCTGTAAAATATCAAAAACAACATTAGCTCCTTGGTAATTAATACATTTAGAAGATTGTCTTTCCAAAGATGTCTATTGGTTCCCTGTGTAAAAATTACATTATTTAAATGTAATAAATCCATCCATTATCACCATTGGATGCATGAGACATACTTGCACTTCCAAAATCATAAATTAATAAGAGTTATTCAATGAAAATGTATTTTAAACATTTTATCAAGTGGAGTGCATAGTTAGTGAATACCTTTGATAATGTCTGTTGAAACTAAATCAAAATGTTACTTACACTGATACATTAATTGAACCTTGCTAGATGATTTTTATCACGGGGGTAAGATGACATAGATTTTGCTATGATTCATTAATGCTCACCTGATGTTTTAAAAGAATTTGGTTTCTCAGCTTCTCATATACTCTACATCCAACACACATGCGTAGTAAGAAATCTGAATGTGAAAAGTCCTGAATGCAAAATGATACTAGAAGAATGCATCAACCTAGCCTGGAAGTCGGCCATTGATCCTTGGTCTGCACCCCATTTTATTATCTACAGTAGGATCAGAGCAGTCAACAAGTGCATAAACAGTGTGCAAAAGTGGTTCACTCGTGGTCCAATAAACAATCATCTATAATTTTCTTTTGGCTACACCATGCAGCCATAGCATCTGAAGAAAACCTTGTAAACATGGCAGGAGTATGCAAAATCTGATCATCAGATCAGAGAAAGGCTGAGGAAGTATTGCGGCAGGCTGCCTACTGAGCCACTATTAAATCTTCTCAGAAACATCACAATCAGTCTGCTAAAATAACAAGCTTCAACCTTTATTACCAGCAGGAACTGAGACAAGTAACAAAAAAATCTCATTTTTTTCCATCCCTTTTTTATGAACTCTGGTGAAGGGGTTTTAACACAGTATACTACAGTCCTTCCCCAGATTCACATAGTCTTTCCTCCACAGTGGTCCACGGCTTTGACGGGAGGGTCAACAACCCCCAACCCCTCCAGTATACGCTCATAGGAAACAGGAACTGTCGATGTGTCAGGATTTTCAGAACTGTTCAAACATTCCTCTAATGATTCTTCACATGGTCTTGAAGTCCCTAATGCCATGAGTGCAAGAACTTCATCCCTATCAAATTCTCATCTTTCAAATTCTGTATCATGTAGCTTTGTTGGTTTAGCGGGTGACCACCCTTGCATGTGATCTACCATTACAGTGATGAATGAGGCTATCAGCAATTACTGCTATGTTAAGACACTGGCCCTGTCACTTCTACTATTGTTGCAGGAACCCACTTTGGGCCCCCAGTGTAACAGGGTCTTGCAACTGAAACCTTTGAGTTTCACTTTCTCTGCACCGTTTGCTCTCAGCCTGCTTATTAATCATATCAGCTTCAAAACTGGGATATGGCCTATTCAGTGCTGTTCTTAGTCTTGCATTCATCAGCAATTTTGCTAGGCTCTTCCCCCTTGTTGAATTTGGGATAGTATGTTGAGAAATTGGGAAACAGGATGCCTCTTCTAGGTAAGTACCCATCTGTAAATTTGGACAAGG
>JANRMT010062834.1:11638871-11712876 GCA_026402145.1 Polypterus bichir lapradei
AAAATAAAAATATTAGGTTTGAATAGTTAATGGGTGGCTTAAAATTTAAAAGTTGGACGTATGTGCCATAGTGGACTGGTTACTATTAACTTCCAGACAGTGTTCACAAGCCATTAAGAAGGCAAACAGAATATTATATATAACACGATGTGTGAAGTACAAGTCCAAGGAGGTTATGCTGAAGCTTTATAATGCACTGATGAGGCCTCATCTGGAGTACTGGGTGCAGTTTTGGTCTTCAGATGGCTAAAAAGACATAGCAGTGCTAGAAAAAGTCCAGAGAAGAGCAGCTAAGCTGATTCCAGGAGTGCAGGGGATAAATTATAGGGAAAGATTCAGATCTCTATAAACATGTCTCAGTTTAACTAACAATTAAGGTAATCTTGTATCTTTTCCATTGTTTCTTTAGTCCAGTACTGAACATCTTTTTCTTGCCATTTCCTCACATTTTATTGTCCACTTGTAAGCTGGAAGCTGGAGTACTGACAGGTGATCAGACCATGTATGGGCACAACACTGGACACTTAGTGTTTTTTAATGAGGAATAGCAGTGATGTTGAGTAATCCTAGTGGGGCAGGTGACATGCTGGTGATGTTTAGGTAAGAAACCCCTTAGATTTGCTGTTGAAATCTCCAGCAGAAATAAAGAATTCCTCAGGATGTAAACATTCGTATTCCACAATAATAGTTTACAAATCATTGAGTGCATTGTTACTATTGGCTTCAGAAAGAAATATAAACAACCAGAAAAACACTGAAAGATCAAAACAGACAACACCTGATCAACCGATAAAGGAAGAAAAAATTCTAACTTTAGTTTGTCAATACACCCAACTTATCACCTTTATTTTATTTTTTAATTGTTTGCAAGTACAATGCAGTGGGTCTTTAGTTAAAGTAAAAAGCAACATACATATTCTACATTACTTATAAGGAATCAAATTAAAGTACCTTACAAAACAGAATTCAAGTATTTTGCAGACAATGACTTTTCCAATCCATCCACTCACCCATCTGCTTGCAGAGACTATTGTGTTCATTATACAGTTAGGTCTATAAATTATTTGGACAGAGACAACTTTTTTCTAATTTTGGTTCTGTACATTGCCACAATGAATTTTAAATGAAACAACTCAGATGCAGTTGAAGTGCAGACTTTCAGCTTTAATTCAGTGGGGTGAACAAAAAGATTGCATAAAAATGTGAGGCAACTGAAGTATTTTTTAGCACAATCCCTTCATTTCAGTAATCTCAAAAGTAATTGGACAATTGACTCAAAGGCTATTTCATGGGCAGGTGTGCGCAAGTCTGTCGTTATGTCATTATCAATTAAGCAGATAAAAGGCCTGGAGTTGATTTGAGGTTTGAAGATTTTGCTGTGAACAGACAACATGCGGTCAAAGGAGTTCTCCATGCAGGTGAAAGAAGCCATCCTTAAGCTGCGAAAACAGAAAAAACCCATCCGAGAAATTGCTACAATATTACGAGTGGCAAAATCTACAGTTTGGTACATCCTGAGAAAGAAAGCAAGCACTGGTGAACTCAGCAACACAAAAAGACGGAAGACAACAGTGGTGGATGATCGCAGAATCATTTCCATGGTGAAGAGAAACCTCTTCACAACAGCCAGCCAAGTGATCAACACTCTCCAGGGGGTAGGCGTATCGATATCCAAGTCTACCATAAAGAGAAGACTGCATGAAAGTAAATACAGAGGGTGCACTGCAAGGTGCAAGCCACTCATAAGCCTCAAGAATAGAAAGACTAGATTGGAATTTGCTAAAGAACATCTAAAAAAGCCAGCACAGTTCTGGAAAAACATTCTTTGGACAGATGAAACCAAGATCAACCTCTACCAGAATGATGGCAAGAAAAAAGTATGGAGAAGCGTGGAACAGCTCATTATCCAAAGCATACCACATCATCTATAAAACACGGTGGAGGCAGTGTGATGGCTTGGGCGTGCATGGCTGCCAGTGGCACTGGGACACTAGTGTTTATTGATGATGTGACACAGGACAGAAGCAGCCGAATGAATTCTGAGGTGTTCAGAGACATACTGTCTGCTCAAATCCAGCTAAATGCAGTCAAATTGATTGGGCGGCGTTTCATGATACAGATGGACAATGACCCAAAACATACAGCCAAAGCAACCCAGGAGTTTATTAAAGCAAAGAAGTGGAAAATTCTTGAATGGCCAAGTCAGTCACCTGATCTTAACCCAATTGAGCATGCATTTCACTTGTTGAAGACTAAACTTCAGACAGAAAGGCCCACAGACAAACAGCAACTGAAAACCGCAGCAGTAAAGGCCTGGCAGAGCATTAAAAAGGAGGAAACCCAGCATCTGGTGATGTCCATGAGTTCAAGACTTCAGGCTGTCATTGCCAGCAAAGGGTTTTCAACAAAGTATTAGAAATTAACATTTTATTTCCAGTTATTTAATTTGTCCAAATACTTTTGAGCCACTGAAATAAAGGGATTGTATTAAAAAAATGCTTTAGTTGTCTCACATTTTTATGCAATCTTTTTCTTCAACCCACTGAATTAAAGCTGAAAGACTGCACTTCATCTGCATCTGAATTGTTTCATTTAAAATTCATTATGGTAATGTACAGAACCAAAATTAGAAAATTGTCTCTGTCCAAATATTTATGGACCTAACTGTGACAGCAAAGAGTAAAATAAGAACCATCCCTGGATGGGATCTCAGATCATAAAATGACAGACAGATGCACAGAGGGCTAATGATGGAGGAGAGGGAGGAACCCCAATATTCACTGTTAATTGCTATCTTATACTCCAAGCACAGTATGTCAACTCAGCATGTGCTGCTTATTTGCTTTTATCAGGAGACTCCAATTTAGGATGAATGCAGATTACTAATAATAAGTGCAATGTACATGCCACACTATTTAGGAAAATAAGCAAATCATTCACGCATAAGGTATACAAACCCACCTAATCCATGTAATAGAAGACCAGACCTGGGCAGTGTGCAGGTCCTTCAGAGGAACCTTTTTATCAGTCAAGATTGTGTTAATATTCGAAAAGTAAAAAAAAACGAGCACCAAGACCTCAACTGGCACAGACACAGAGAGGCCATCTAAACTCCATATTGACAGTGAGATCCATTTAGTTCCTGAGCAGTCTTGACCTACTGTAAGTACGCAATATAATGTGTCTTTTAATACTTTGAAACAGACTTTGTATTCTGTCACATTTCCATCATTATAATAATGTTAAGAAGATGGTACATACAGGATGATTGACATAACTCTTTTACGAGAGTTCGTCTTATCCTTTTAATTACAATTAATTTCCCAAACACCAGGCTAAACAGCAAAGAAAAAAGAACTGCTCACTTTCTCTTCATTCGTAACAAATATTAAGACATCGCAAACTTTGTGTAAAAGTTCCCTCAGGTAAACTTTAGCATTTCTATATAAAGCTGGCAGCACTAAAATAAATTTCCGCCTACCAAGACTTATCCTGCTGCAAGACAGTACTTGTCTTAGTCCAGTCATCTAGTTAATCAGTTTCCCATTTGTTTTAATACACACAAAACGAGCCACGTGGGGAAAAAAAACACGGACACTGAAGAAAAAACGTATGTCAAGATTAAAGTCGACATGTTGACTATATTCTCGTAGTTTGTTTTGTCATTAAAGAAGAACGTCGTAAACCAAACTTCATCGTAAAATCAATGTTTAATTTACTAGATTTTCTCAAACCACGACATAAATTAATGTAGGACGCTAAATGCTTTGCGTTAAGTGTTCCCCGGGCCATGTTACGTATCGGTGCCTGCTTCCTAAACTGACTTCCTCTGCACTGAGAGGCGGCACAAGCAGCGATCGCCGCATAGAATACATGATATTCCTGCTCTGTTGACACATTTAGAAACACGAAGATAAATACTTGATATCATTTTCATGATGAAATGCATTTAAGCGTGTATTAAAACATGTACGGTAGCGAGGCGGTAGTGCCTCCCAAGTGTACGTTCGGCGTAGAGCACTTTATGGCAGGTGTGACGAGGCTCCAAAAAGCTGGATGTATAAATGGGTATCGCACAGGTTTAACTGAAATATTGTGTAAATGTTGAGTTCGTGATCTGGTGGTCGGAGACACTTTCACGGAAATCAATGGATGTTCTTCTGAGCGGGCTTTCTTTATTGCACGCGTGATGTCTCTATCTGACGTACCAAACCCCCAGTTCCTATCTTTCCGTTTTCCTTCTCCACATAAGCAATCACCGCACGACAAACATCTTTGTGAAAGTAAAACTTACAATAAACATAGGGCATGAAGTGTTCAGAACTTAAAAAAATCTTCGTTATACATGTTTTAGTATGCCATCCATTCAGGGTTGCAGCCATCTCTACAGGAGCAAATCCTGAACGAGGCTCTATCACATCGCAGGGTGAATACGAACACACGCATACACTAGCAGGGTCAATATAGCACAACAAAACCCCACAGCCTATATGACTTTAAAAGAAAACTAAAGCACGCCGAGTAAACCTACCAGAAAACCAGGCAAACTCAAGGCAGTGAACACCCTTAAGGACCTGCGCAGAAGACGCGTCAGATGAACGCTGGGAACGCGTGGCAGCCATGTTCGAATTTTTACCTTGACAAAGCTGAAACCTTGTTTGTGCTTCAATATTTTTCTTTTTAAATATACAAAATACTATTGATATATGGGGATTATCAGTCAACATGTTGAAGATTAATATGACAATCAAATCTTCTGGTCAACTTTATTACTATTATTGTTATTTACATCATAGTATAATGGATGGCATTTATCATTTCTGCCTCACAGCCCCCTGGTTTAAATGCTTGCCTGTAAAAAGGGAATAAACACAACACAGAAAGGGACCAGACTACAGTTATCCCCGTCATTTAGCCATTTTCTGCCTTGTATAGTGATCTTCAAGAATAAACGACTGAAATGAAATTTTAAGTACATAAACTGTATGTGGTAACTGAGCTCAATTTTAAACCTATTGCTTCATCTGATATACCTTAGCGCATGCATCTTAAAAGAATGTGCCAGGTTTCACTGGCTAGATTAAAGGGAGATGCCAGAAGCAGAATAAGTACCTGGGTAACAATCTGAAGGGCATGTCATACTTATAAGGAGTAAAATTTAACCCTATCACAGAATCACCTTTAAAAGTACATTATCAATATACTATAATGCAGATCATCATCCATCCATCCATTTTCCAACCCACTGAATCCAAACACAGGGTCACGGGGGTCTGCTGGATCCAATCCCAGCCAACGCAGGGCGCAAGGCACGAACCAATCCCGGGCAGGGTGCCAACCCACCACAGGACTGCAGATTATCACTTACTATGAAAATAATACTAAACAATAACAAATGTAAAGAAAACAAGAAACTTGAGTCTAAAATGGTTAGCTTGAAATATACCTAATAATATTATTTTTCTCTTATTAAAATCAAGAACAACAGAAAGACAACATCACAGAAGCAGTTGCCAATGTAGAGGAAAAGAAAAAAAATATACTGTACTTGTAACAGCCTGCCTGCTAAACTAGGATATTCTGACTTCATTTTCACCTGCACATTTAAATTAGAAAATGAGATCCTATATAACATTTAACTTTATATTTTTTTATTCTCTGGTAACAGTTTACATACTAAGAATTATTATTTCTTTTAACCAGATATTTACTTGGCACTTAGATTTTATTTTTTTCCTCCAGTTTTTGGAGTTTTTTTTGTTTTTTCTTTCCACCCTGGCCATCGGACCTTACTTATTCTATGTTAATTAATGTTGACTTATGTTTATTTTTTATTGTGTCTTTTATTTTTCTATTCATTTTGTAAAGCACTTTGAGCTACATTTTTTTGTATGAAAACGTGCTATATAAATAAATGTTGATTGATTGATTGATTGATCTATCTATGATATAGTGCCTTTCTTATCTATCTATCTATCTATCTATCTATCTATCTATCTATCTATCTATCTATCTATCATCCCATTGCTCTTTGTGCTGATTGGTGCAAAATTAAAATATATAAAAATGTTAAATGATAAAATAAACTGTTCTCTTAAGACTAACCAGTCATGTTATAGAGAACCTTGCTATTCTCATGGCATGGCTACACTCGCCAGCTGTAATAAAGAACACCCATTTTGGAGTTCATTTGTAACAATAGCTCAAGACTCATTTTTTACCTGCTGAGTATTTCCCACAACAATGGCAGACATGGAAATTGTGGAACTACAGCAAATTCTCACAATAGCAACATAATATATCTTGCATAATTATAATTAACAGTACATTGGAAATAAACTTTGAGGCATCATGTAAGACAGTAAAACAAAAATAATCACTTTAATTAAAAAGTATTTACATGTATCTTACCAGGATTTCATCAAGAATAACAGTGACATCAAAACATGTAGTGTGAGACGTGACTCACTGTCTTGCACCCGAAAACACAAAGCTGTTTCTCACTAGTTAAGCAAAACCAGCTTTATTCTACTTGAAACAGAAACAGCACGGTCATTTATTGGAGCGGGATCTACCACTCTCCTATACACAGACACAGCAGACAGGCAGGGTTGTAGTCAGGTTAATGGCCAAGTTATACTGTTCCCTACAATTATAATGTTCCTTGCATCACCCATCAACGACAGAAGCAGTCTTCCACAGACACGGACGCATTTCGGCATGCCGTCCTGTTTTTGGGGGTCCCAAAAGAGTTCAGAAACTTCACAGTAGATACAAAATCATTTTGTTCATAGGACAACCCAGTTTCTGTTTGAGCTTCACCTGGACTAGATATCAGGCAGGTGTGTGGTGCATGCAAAGGAGAAGAGCTTATTATCAACAACCAGTGTTACAAGCAATACTAGTGACAGAAATATAAATATTTGACCCTTTACAGCAGTCAATATAGCCACTCATTGACAGTTTGATATGGCAAACTGAATATAAACTAGTATGAAAACTAATAAATACAAAAATGCATGGCCAGCCTTCCATGTTTAATTTCTGGGTTTAAAACACTTAGTTTTGCAAAAGCATGGGAAAGGTGCTATTTAAATAAAATGGGTCTCGTCCATTGTGGGAGACGAATGTCCACTATTTAGACTTCTTTTCATATTCTGAGGTATCCTTTATTTAGCTGAAGATTTAATCACAAGTATTTTAAAAGTATGAGTAGGAAGGAGATCAAGAGTTCAGAAAGAGAATGAAAAGGTAGCTAAAGTTTCATCAAAGTCTAAACCAGTCTCAAGTTCACAATACAGCCTGCCAGAGACTGAGTTGGAAGAGATGGGCAAAGAAACAGATCTGCCGGGACCTTGCGCTGCAGCATCGGCTTCAGCTGAAAGAGAATGTGGATGAAAAACTGCAAGTGAGGCCGGCATTTAGAATTTGCCAGTCTTATTCAGGTTATCGGAACTCAGCCTCGTCTCTATGCCTGCTTTCAGCTACTGCTAATACCCCCAGTAAGTCGACAGCATCATCTCCAACCAAACTCGCTACTCTGCCTTTGGAGCATGGAGAACATGGAAATTAACTGTCTGAGCTGAAGGTAATGATTATCATACTCGGGGGTGAGGATATAAATGATATATAGATTTACATAAATGATATAAAGAGTGACATAAAGAAGGATATAAAGTATATAAAGAAAGAAATACAGAAGAGAAATGAGAAAATTGACAACAGAATAGACAAGTTGCTTTAGGATATAAAAGACCAGTACATTTAAGCAATAACTTTGCTGCAAGCTTTAAAAACATTCTAGCATGAATTGATGAGAAAATACAGGGAAATATGAGTAGAACTGAAATGCCTCCAGATTTTGCCATAGTACTGTATTCCTACAGAGACTGAGGATGCATTTTTCTCTAAAAAATAATACATTTCCATCCATCCAGTATCCAACCCGCTATATCCTAACTACAGGGTCATGGGGACTGCTGGAGTCAATCCCAGCCAACACAGGGCGCAAGGCAGGAAAGGTAGGGCGCACACACACAGACCAAAAACATACTAGAGACAGTTTGGAATCACCAATGCACCTAACCTGCATGCCTTTTGACTGTGGGAGGAAACCCACACAGACACGGGGAGAACATGCAAACTCCACAGAGGGAGGACCTGGGAATTGAACCCAGGTCTCCTAACTGCAAGGCAGCAGTGCTACCCACTGCACCAACCATTTAATAGACATTTAACTTATACTGTAAGTGTTTTCTGACTTATACAAAAGTAATTCATAGTAAAACCCGAACACTCTGACTCAGACAATGGCTGGTATCTTTGTCAGGAGTACCCCTTATGGCCATTAATGCAAGCCTTGCCATCTTTCAGCAAGACTTTTCTCACAGTCAGAGTGTCAGCATTTATTACTGAGGTAGCCCCAACCCACCTAGACAGCATATTCAATACTACTAACAGCTATTCCATGTTGAGGCTTCTTGGTAATTTTGTGTAATCACTTTTTACGTTGCACAAAGGGACCACTGATAAGTGGCAGTAGTTCTACCCACAATATGGTACATACAAATAGCACATCTTGAGCACTAATAATGATCTTTAACTGCAAACCCTGTTGCAAACCATTGTTGTTCAACAAGCTAGAACTTCCACCCTTTAGACACATGAGACAGGTTATTTCACAACTGAACCAACCAGGAGAGAAAGAGGAAGCTGCAACCTGTCAGCTATCTGAGAAATGCCAGGACCGCTATATCCTAAAACAGGGTCACGGGGGTCTGCGGGAGCCAGTCTCAGCCAACACAGGGCGCAAGGCAGGAACAATCCCAGGCAGGATGCCAACCCACTGCAGGGCACACACACACACACCCACACACCAGGAACAGTTGCAGGATCGCCAATGCACCTAACCTGCATGTCTTTGGACCGTGGGAGGAAACCAGAGCACCCCGGAGGAAACCCACGCAGACACGGGGAGAACAAGCAAACCCGGGTCTCCTTACTGCGAGGAAGCAGCGCTAACTCTGCGCCACCGTGCCACCCTCCAATAGAGTGTTAATCTATTAAATCATTCTTAATATTTCATTTCAGACATTTTGTTTTCTAAAACAATTTCCTGGTTAATATGTCTCATTCTACTACTTATTTCCTCAGTCATTTCTCAGTATTGCTGTGCGAAAGATATCTTTTTTCTTCTTAAACAAAAATACATTGCTTTGGTTCTAAATCATTTTAACAGGCAGAATTTTATATATGAGCTCACTTAACCCATTTAAAAAACCATGTGTTACATTGCAGTTGTCCTTTCATCACAATAACCTGGGGTCTGAGAGATTTGATGATGTGACTGTATTTGGCACTTTCCCACTCCTGGCAGCCTCAAGGACTTCCTGTGGAGAGTGAAGACCACAAGAAAAGTAATTCTGTCTTCCTGGTTTTACTTGTAATGTGCTAGCACTTTGTTACAGCTTTTGTTTCCACATCTTCTCTGTCCTCAACAGCCTTTCCTGGCCAACAGCTGTGCTTCAAACACTTGTCGGTAACTCTGCCAGAGTAGTCCATGCCAGTGAAGACAGACAATAAGCAGATGCCCACACAGTATGATCCATATTCCTGATGTGCTCAATTTTATGCTATTTTTTCAATGATTGATGCTTCAGTAGTTTCAAGTTCTTTTTGCCTTTTATTCATTTGTTAAAACATGTGTGACATGCATCTACTGTATATTTTTACTTCCTTTGTTGGCTATTAGTCATGCCAGACCTTATAACACAGGGTGACTTTATCATTCCCGTGTTACACCATCCCTTATACATTATTGTGTTTTTCTGGTAGCCGCCTTGAACACAATGATCATGATGTAAAGTACTCCAGTCCTTTACACAAAACACACTTTACTTTGTGAAGGATAATGACAGACTGTGGTGGGTTGGCACCCTGCCCGGGATTGGTTCCTGCCTTGCACCCTGTGTTGGCTGGGATTGGCTCCAGCAGAACCCTGTGACTCTATTTTTGGATTCAGTGGGTTGGAAAATTGATGGATGGATGGATAATGACAGAAGGAGATGTCAACTATTCAGCACTCACCCCACACACAGCAAAGGTTCAAAAGTAAATAAAGCTAAGCTGAACTGGTCCAGGGGGTCCCTAGCCAGGGACAAATGTCTATTGTGCAACTGGAGGTGTTCCACAGAGAACATCTGTGACTTAATTGTACTGGCCACCAAACTGTCACAGAAAAATTCTCATAATGGTTCTGCTAATATAACCTTTATTCTTTCATATGGATTCCTCATGTTTAAACAAAAAACTTCAAATAACCCACACAGAGCTGCAGAGAAGGAAACATGCACATTAGTGATGCTTTCTTTGTCTTCTAACTTAAAAAAAAAAAAAACTTGGTCATGTCTTTAATATTAGCAGGTAATCAAAGATGGATGTGGTTCTATATTGTGATTACATCAACCCATGACAGGAAACAGGCACCATTACAGATGTTTAACTATTAGTATAAAAGTATTTTGACTTCTATAAAAGTAATTCATAATAAAATTAAAATATTTTGATTCAGACATAGCTCTTCTTTAATTACATGAAAATAAGCATGGGTGAGTATATGTGTTTCCCCTCATAACAGACAGATAATGAAAGGCAATTTATTAAATATAATGGAATGTATTATATACTGTATATTGTGGTTGTGCAGCCCTTTAACCCGAACACAGACAGGCTCAGAGATACAAAAGTCCAAACACCACACGTTTATTTCCTCCCATTGCCTCTACAGGACAGTGCACAATTCACCAGCCAACAACATTATTGCTTTGTCCCTTTTTCTCTGTTTTCTTTTCTCTTCCTCTTCTTTTTCTTTCTCTCTTTTTCTTCTGCCGCCTACACTCATCTCTTCAAGCTTTGTCCTCCATCTCCTCCCGACTGTGGCTCCCTGAACGGAGTGAGGGGACCTCTTTTATACTGCACCCGGAAGTATTCCAGGTGTACCCGGATCCTCTTCCGGCAGTGTGGCGGCAGTCCTGCAGTCCAGGGCTCTGGAACTGTCCAGGCGCCGAGCAGCGACCTCAGGCCCCAGCAGGGTTGAGCTTCCAAGCTCCAAGCCCGTGGCCCCGGTGCAATCCAGGGGGGCTGCCCTCTCGTGCCCCTGGGGAGGTGTTGCCTCTCTCAGTCCTTTCATCGTAGAGGCATCCCAGCTGGGCAAGGGTCCCAGCTGTCCACTGCAATATATATATATATGTGAGATTTTGGAGACCCCAACAACCTCTCATCTGCGCTGTGCGCTGACACTGTTAATGCAGGCAGGGACTGGCTGTCCACTGCCAATGCAACTGCACGCTCGCAGGGAACATTTAAAACCGGCCTCTGACCTGGCCATGTGCACACTTTCCCTCTCCGTGCTTGTGCAGAAAGGCTATATCTGTTCTTTTGATCTGATAAGGTAGCAAATTTAGGAAAATGTCATCATCCTTGCTTGCATATTGTGTTCAAGTGACAGCTCCTGTTTGAATAAATGCTTTGAGGATGGTTCTGTCTTGATGCTGCCACCGCCATCAAACAGAGAATCTTATTTCTCACCATCTCAGAGTCCTTCAGGTGTCTGATGAGACCAAGATAGAACTTTTTGGCCTTAATTCTAAGCGGTATGTGTGGAGACAACCAGGCACTGCTCATCACTTGTCCAATACAGTCCCCACAGTGAAGCATGGCGGTGGCAGCATCATGCTGTGTGGGTGTTTTTTAGCCGCAGGGACAGGACGACTGGTTGCAATCGAGGGAAAGATGAATGCGGCCAAGTACAGGGATATCCTGGACAAAAACCTTCTCCAGAGTGCTAAGGACCTCAGACTGGGCCGAAGGTTTACCTTCCAACAAGACAATGACCCTAAGCACACAGCTAAAATAACGAAGGAGTGGCTTCACAACAACTCTGTGACTGTTCTTGAATGGCCCAGCCAGAGCCCTGACTTAAACCCAATTGAGCATCTCTGGAGAGACCTAAAAATGGCTGTCCACCAACGTTTACCATCCAACCTGACAGAACTGGAGAGGATCTGCAAGGAGTAATGGCAGAGGATCCCCAAATCCAGGTGTGAAAAACTTGTTGCATCTTTCCCAAGAAGACTCATGGCTGTATTAGCTCAAAAGGGTGCTTCTACTAAATACTGAGCAAAGGGTCTGAATACTTAGGACCATGTGATATTTCAGTTTTTCTTTTTTAATAAATCTGCAACAATTTCAAAAATTCTTTTTTTTGTCTGTCAATATGGGGTGCTGTGTGTACATTAATGAGGGAAAAAATTAATTTAAATGATTTTAGCAAATGGCTGCAATATAACAAAGAGTGGAAAATTGAAGGGGGTCTGAATACTTTCCGTACCCACTGTATATAGGCAGGGAGCCAACCACATGGCAGGTGTGTGGACAGCGGCCATGTGGAAAAAGGAAGGGGGATCGGGGGTGGCCCTTGTGTGTGAAATAAATCCTCTTTTAATGGAAATAAGTAATGAAACCGCCAAAAGGAGAGCTCAGTTCCTAAACTTCCTTATGGCGTAATGGTGAGAACCGCCAAAAAGAAGACGTTATTTTCAAAAGTTCATTACAGGGCACAACACGAAATGAAACATACTTAACGTTTGTAAGTACAGTGTAAAGGATGGGCATGGGAAAAAAAATAGTAAGGAGGGGTTTCCCCTATCTATATATACAGTTTAGGGGGTACACCCGTTTCCCCCCCTTGGGTGTTGTAATAGGACATGAAACATACCTAACTTTTATAAGTACACTGCAAGGAATGAGCACGCAAAATTTCAGCTTCCCACATATATGGAAAGTGGGAGAATTAGTGATGAGTCAATGAGGGCTTTGCCTTTTATATGTGTAGGTAGCAAAATACCCGTGCTTCGCAGCGGAGAGTAGTGTGTTAAAAAAGTTATGAAAAAGAAAAGGAAACATTTTAAAAATAACATAACCAGCGGTAAAGCAAGGAAGACTCCGTAATAAGGACGGTTGGGTGCACATAGAAGGGGTGCCTGCTAACCTAAAAAGGATATTTGGAGCTGACAGCTTTACTTGTCTGTTGTGGAGCAGGCGTCGGCCATGGATGGACGCTAATGCTAAGTCACCCGGGTGAGACGGACTTCATTCTTCAATAAAGAAACTGTCGCCGGTTAGACCGCTTCTTTACATGTAAATTAAGTAAACGTGTCTGTGGCGCACATCAGGATTGGTCGCTGGATTCACTGCAGTCTTCCCAGGCCGTGTGATTATAAACATTTAAAAGAAAGTTCAGATAAAGGACTGGGGAACGTGTGGGGATTGTGTGTGTCTGAGTGTCTAATTTGTACTGTATGTGTATATAGTTGTAATATAGGTTAAGTACATGTGAATATATTTGCGCCGTTTAATTTTCGGCAGCGTCTGTATGAAGTTGTGGATTTGCCTGCGAGTATAATAAAGGAACTGTCACCGAGCCGGTGAGAGCGCTTCTTGACATGTAAATTAAGTAAACGTGTCCGCGGCGCACATCAGGATTGGTCACTGGATTCACTGCAGACTTTCCAGGCCGTGTGATTATAAACTTTTAAAAGAAAGTTCAGATAAAGGACTGGGGAACGTGTGGGGATTGTGTGTGTCTGGGTGTCACATTTATATGTGTATATAGTTGTAATATAGTGTTACGTACATGTGAATATATTTGCGCTGTTTATAAATAAGATATTCTTTCCGTTTCTTTACCTTGCTTTCTTGCTGCTGACAGATGGCCTTATATGGGCAGGCAGCCAATTACGTGGGAGGCATGGGGATGGGGGATGCAATATAGCCAGGCAGCCAACTGCGTGGGAGGCGTGGGGATGGGGGACGCAACTCCGCCTCACACAGCGACCGAGCTGCAGGCTATGGATGTATATATGTACGTAAGTAGGATTCAGTTATGACCGTTACGCGTATAATTTCAAAATGAAACCTGCTTAACTTTTGTAAGTAACCTGTAAGGAATGAGCCTGCCAAATTTCAGCCTTCTACCTACACGGGAAGTTGGGGAATTAGTGATGAGTGAGTGAGTCAGTCAGTCAGTCAGTCAGTGAGGGCTTTGCCTTTTATTAGTATAGATACAGTGCAGTGTAATCAGTTAATTTCAGATTTATTGTTATTTGTAAAAGTACAATGAAATGCATATCTTTCTGCCACACTATCAATCAGCATGACTTTCACTTCTATAGGTTATATAAAAAACAACAGAGAATGTAATTAGCAAAAATTAAGCGTCGATTAGCAAAAAATAATCATATGATCTGAGTGTGCATCTGTCTTTTATTACAAGCCATGGCAAAACATAAGCTCTGAAGAAACAGAAAACCAAAATAAGGATGAAAAAACAGCATTTAGCTTGGCCACCACCATTATGGTGGTTGTGAGCAGATAAGCGAACGGGAAATGTATTCTTAACTCAAAGAAATCATTTCAAAAATCTATGATAAAATAATTATTTTTTAATATCCTTTCGTTATCACAATGATTCCTCCAAAACAAAGTGGAAGGCATATTTTCTTAAATCAAAACCTTTGCTGCTTCAAAGTAGACATATTCAGTAAGTTTTAAGTATTTTTTTCATTCACCTATGGATCTTGGTACCCTTCAGCCACATTGTAAGCTGCACAAACAAATAGAGAAGGTATCTTTAAAATTTATTTTAAAAACTCTTAATTTTAGAACACAATTTTATGTGGCAAATTAATATTCTGTTTAAAAAAATACCTGGACCCTACAGAGGTTGCACAGGTAGTCCAACTTTTCCAGGATGGCACATCAATACTTGCCATTGCCAGAGGTTTTGCTGTGTCTACCAGTCCAGTCTCAAGGGCATGGAGGAGATTCCAGTAGACAGGCAGTTACTCTAAGAGAGCTGGACAGGGCCGTAGAAGGTCCTTAACCCATCAGCAGGACCGGTATCTTCTCCTTTGGGCAAGGAGGAACAGGATGAGCATTGCCAAAGCCTTACAAAATGACCTCCAGCAGGCCACTAGTGTGAATGTCTCTGACCAAACAATCAAAAACAGACTTCATGAGGGTGGCCTGAGGGCCCAGCGTCCTTTAGTGGGCCCTGTGCTCTCTGCCTGGTACCATGGCGCTCAATTGGCATTTTCCATAGAATACCAGAATTGACAGGTCCACCACTGGCACCCTGTGCTTTTCACAAATGAGAGCAGGTTCACCCTGAGTACATGTGACAGATGTGAAAGGGTCTGGAGAAGCCATGGAGAATGTTATGCTGCCTGTAACATCGTTCAGCATGACCGGTGTGTTGATGGGTCAGTGATGGTATTGGAAGGCATATCCATGGAGGGATGCATAAACCTCTATAGGCTAGACAACGGCACCTTGACTGCCATTAGATATCGGGATGAAATCCTTGGACCCATTGTCAGACACAATGCTGGTGCAGTGGGTCCTGGGTTCCTCCTGGTGCACAACAATGCCCTGCCTCATGTGGTAAGAGTATGCAGGCAGTTTCTGGAGGATGAAGGAATAAATGCCATTGACTGGCCCCCATGTTCACCTGGCCTAAATCCAATAGAAACACCTCTGGAACTTTATGTCTCGGTCCATCCGACGTCACCAGGTTGCACCTCAGACTGTCCAGGAGCTCAGTGATTCCCTGGTCCAGATCTGGGAGGAAATCCCGCAGGACACCATCCGTCGTCTCATTAGGAGCATGCCCCGATGTTGTCAGGCATGCATACAAGCACGTGGGGGCCATACAAACTACTGAGTACGATTTTTTGAGTTGAGATGAAATTCCATCAAAATGGACTAGCCTGCCGCATCACTTTTTCACTTAGATTTTCGGGGTGTCTTTGAATTCAGCCCTCTGTAGGTTGATAATTTTCATTTCCATCAAAAGATGTGGCATCCTTTCATTCCTAACACATTACCCAGTCCATATCAGTATAGATATCCAGCATGATTTTTTCCCATTGAGATCTGATGTGCTTTTAAAGTGTTCCTTTAATTTTTTCGAGCAGTTTATATACAATGATCATGAAGAAATAACTTTGACTTGAAAAATACCAAACTGATCCTTTAAGTATTTTTTCTTTTATTTTCTACATCAGATATCTTATATATAAACGTCTATGCATTGAAGTGTGTCTGTCTGTCTGTCCGGACCAGAAGTGTGAGGTAGCTCGAAAGTGTCAGGCTACAGCATGAAGCTCAAAGAAAGCGACTCCATAGCCAAAGTGAAACCGCAGAGGAAAGAGAAACGAGAGAGAAACTCGCTTAGCCGCTGATAGACAAGTGGGGTGAGGACTTCCGCAAAATGAAACTGCCGACTGTGCATTTTAATTTATTTTCTAATGATTTCAATAGTTTCTAGGAGCCTGGGCTTTATACAACATGGGCTTACACAGCTAGTGCAATATAATTACTTATGTAGAAAAACATTGCTTCTTGTACTATGTGACATTATCTTTGTTCCATGTGCTGCAAGCCTGTTTTTAGCTGAGGAGTAAGAACTTTTGGCCTTGCAGTGTTTACTGTACCATTAGGTGTGTGCGCACGAGTCCAACCTGGACTTTTCAGTTTAGTGATGGAGCTGGAAGGTCATCCCTCATATTAAAATAAGGACTAATCTCTTGTTGTCTTTTTAAATCACCCATTTGCATTTCAGTTCAAACATTTTCCCAGTTGTGGCCATGCAGCATATGCCAGTGGACATGTCCAAAACGTCCAGTACTATTTGCTCCCTTAAACGTAGCCACGGTAATTAAAAATAAAAAGAGATCAATATCAGGAAGGATTGTTCTCTTCACAAGACACCATGTGCGCCAGCGACTTTGTGGGAAAGAAGAAAGCAGTATGATGCCCTTGTTTCAAAGAAGCTCAGAATCCTGATGTGATAAGAACAGATTCTTTGGAAGAAAAAAGAAGAAAAAATCAGTTACATTTTACTTGAATTGAGTAGAATTGAATTGTGGATACTGGTTCCACATGAATTGTTAGCTTTTAGACTGTCATATACTTCTGCATTATTTTATTTTATGCTTAAATATTAAAATGTACAGTATTCAGGTAAACTACATTCATTTTGAAAAAGTTACTCCTACATTAAATTGTCTTATTAATAGCATCATGATATCATTTTCAGCAATATGGACCGATTCAATTCACTTAACACAACTCACTTTTCATTTTGTGTAACTCTTTTCATTCATTTTTAATTGACCTGCAGCCCTAGTAAATACTGCAGTTATGTTAATCATGACTTCAAATCATTGCATCTGCAAAGTTGGTAATGGCCTAATGTTCAATTCTCGGTTCACAAATGGCCAAAATAAAACACAACAGTCTATTGTTGTTTTGTGATATGGATGTTATTCAATATGACAGACTCTTAAGAGACTGAAGGTTTCATACAAAGTTGTCAATTACTGTCATGAGAGAAGATGGCAAACAGGATCTAACCAGGATGGAAAAAGAGGTGGAAGACCCAACCGCACAGGATAAGAGCATCAGGTGCATGTAGTTTGAGAAACAAATACCTTACATGTCCTCAGTTGGCTGCTTTCCTAAATACACACCAAATACCAGAGTCATCTGCAACAGTAAAACAATGACTCTAGGAAACTGGCCATAGATGCAGAGTGTCAAAGAAAAAGCCATATCTGAAACTAACAAATAAAAAGTTTAAGTTTAAAATGGCCAGTTTAGAATTTCCCGGAAATCCACCGTCCAGTGTTAAGACCGACCAGATGCTGAAAACCCTTTGTCTGATTGACTTTATGTGTCATTAAAAGTACCTGAGCATGCATATTTCAATATTCATTGGCAAATGAGCAATCAGTAGTATGAGTTAGGAAAGTTATTGTTAATTATAGTGAAGTTTGCATATATAGTGTCACACACGTGCGCATGGGGAACAGCTTGCAATATATAAAACCATTTTACAGTCCCTCCCATTCAAAGATCCAAGAGGTAAGTGGGAAAGGATCTCTCACTCAACATCTCAGAAAAAGAGTGGAAGGTAGCAATGCAGATAATTCATTCCAGCTCTATATGCACAAAGCATACAATTATTCAACTCAAAATTATATATTGAGCACATCTGTCTCTCTTAAAATTGTCCAAAATGTTTCCAGGGCAAGATCCAACCTGCGAACGCTGCAATCAAATTCCAGCCTCACTGGGTCACATGTTTTGGGCCTGCACCAAATTAACATCACTCTGGACCAAAATGTTTAAATGCCTTTCAGACAGCCTTGGTGTCACAATCTCTCCTAACCCATTAACAGCTGTGTTTGGTGTTCTTCCAGATGGGCTTAAAGTGGAGAAGGACAAACAAAATGGGATTGCCTTTACTACACTATTGGCATGAAGACTTATCTTGCTAAACTGGAAGAATCCTAACTCTCCCCTTTTAAGTCAGTGGGTAACTGATGTTATATATTATTTGAAATTGGAAAAAATCAAATTCTCACTTAGAGGATCTGTGCAGAAAGGTTTCAAAACCTGGCAGGATATAATCAATAATATTTTAGAATAAGCTTTTAAAGCACTGAGGAAGCAGATTCTCTCCCTATTCTTTTTGTTTTCTTTTTCTTCTCCATTCATCTATATTCACTTATTAATTTATCTATTTACTTATTTTTACTAGGTTTAAGTTTTATTCTGCTGCCCATGCTCTCTTTCTCAGGGGTGGCTGTTGATTTGTTTTCAATCCTATTCTTGTAAAATTGATCTATTTGTATGGAATGTTGTTTGATTTCAATAAAATCAATAAAATTAAAAAAAAGAATATAGACAGTTTCATTTTCATTCTTTTTTCATATTCTAGGACTCTCAGGCATACTGTCGATATTGTTTCATTATCAAATAAATAATTACTGCCAAGCACAAATTCCTTGGAGTGCTTTATCAATTAACTGAGTGATAAGGAACTTTGAGATTGCTCAATGTGACAAAAAAATGTAATGCAATGAAAAAAACTAATAATAGGAGTGTTTTTGAATATTGTTTGATAAAAGGTAGACCTTGAGTCCTGAATTTAGGATCTGAATGCTGAGGTGAAGGGAAAATCTAAATCAAGCTTAGAAAGAGACTCTCCACAAAGCTGACATTGCCACAAGTCTTCTCAACAGTAGGAACATTTTGGTAGGAGATAAACAAGTACCATATGTCTTAAAGTTTTACTTGCATATTTTTAAAGATCTAATATGAAATCCTCCTCCTATCCCTTCACTGTTTATTTTTCATGCATCTTGGTACCATTCTTACCAAATTAATTTTTTACATAGCTGTATTCCCTATTAACACTTTCCAGATTGGGCCACTACGGTTTTCCATAATTTACAGCCTCAAAATGTCTGAATCCAGGCCTAGGTACAGTAAGTTGCTTTTGAGAATCTCTTTAATTACAGGTGGACAGGTCTAAGACAGACAAATATGCTAATGTTATGACTTAATATTAAAATTAATTAATTATTGATATTAATAAATCATTCATTTGTAGCACACACACATAGTAGGCATCTATCAGAATTGTTATGAAATGTAAATTTATCTAACAACACAGATGCATTAAGGCGTCTTTGAAAAATGTATGTTAAGTGCGAAATTGTTTACTACATTTAACTTCACACCTAGATTAGAGCAAATGTGACCTTCCAAATATTTGCTGCACCCAAGTTATAAATGACAGAGTAATCTCCTGTAATTCATTTCAATGAGCTAAGTCTCAGAAAGTTCAAGCGAAATTTACCAGGAAGCTACTAAACAATAAATATAAAGTTCAAAAGATTGGAATGTAGCTGCCATTATCAAAAAAGCACAGAGTAAACACTTTTTGTTCCTGCTCAGTTTTATGTTACTGCCATGTTTTGTGAGTCTGTGATATGTGTATGCATCATATATGTATATAAGATACTTATATTTGTGCTTAATGAGTAGCTTCTTTATCTTACTCTGTATGGTTGGCCTACAGTCTAACTTGTTGAGATCATTTTACATTGCATTCCTTGTTCTTTCATTACATTCATTATGAATTTTGCTTTCCCAATAAACGGGTCCTTTATTTGTAGATAAATAAAGCAAAGCTTACAGATAAAGAGTTGGGGAGCTACTGTATGCTTTCTAGCATCCTTTTCAGAAGCTGGTGCCAAAATGAACACTGACTTCTGAGAAATTGGCAATATATACGCAGAACAGACAAATGTGGGTTCTTGGATAAATATATAGAATAGAAATCTTTACATAGCATGCTACTGAAATTGAATCTTGTGAGCATTAGCCCCTCAATTGAATCGAAAACAAGGATATCTGCTGTTCATGTAGTCTGTGAATTTACACTTTCTTTTTGACAGAATGGGTATTCCTGAACTTATGTAAATGAAAGAATTATGAAAATATTATTTAATTACATGAAGAAGTGACTTATTACTTGATCAATTGATAACTAAAAAGATATTACATTCATATGACAGAATAAACATGATTTTTTTTAATTAACTGAAAGTTTAATAGTTGACACATTAATTTACAATTATAAATCCATTATGGAACAACAGGTGGTAATAACCATATTTTCCATTAAAATTTTACAAAGTAGTACTTACTCACACTTAAATATGACAGACTGTACTTGGCTGTTTGAAATTTCTTCTTTCACCAAACTGCTGAAAGAAGAATTGAAAATAAGATTCACACAGAAAACGTGAAATTATAATTTCGATTTTGAATAAATTCACTTAGTTACAGTGAATTAGGATTACAGATAATTAAGGAAAGGAACAACATTTATAATGAACTGTCTACTCACCAAGAAGATAAAGTTGAATTCAAAATATGAAGTGAAAAAGCCAAGTTGGACAGACATTGACAATTCTCGTGAATATCTGCATTAATTACTACCAGAACAGAAGTGAAGATTCTGGGAAAAAAAGTGTACACAGTACTTCCGCAAATGCTGATTGGCTTTCAATTTTTACTAATTATAAGGATATGGAGATTTTCAAATTTTAGGTGCCAAAATTTTGGACATTTTAAAAAATCTATAAATTCCTCCTGGACAGTCCATGGTGCATTAAAAATGAGGACATGTCTGGGAAAATGAGGACAGTTAGCAGCCCTATCCATGTTTGTCTGGTTAACAGCTGACACCACTTTCTGGGAACATATTGTGAGGACCGGAAGGGCTGGAGCTTCTTGGCTGGGTGGCAGGATCAGTCAACCCTCTTCAGGGTTTTTTCTTGGCTCTGGGGAAGAAAGGAGACGATAATGTCAGCCTCAGCACCCGCTCACATCCCGGGGTTGTATCGCTTTCCTCATCAGAGCCAAGAAGGTGCACCCCAGACGCATATGCATGACACCACTAAGAATTTTGTTTCTCCCATCACCTGATCCTTTATTATTAAAAAAAAATATGCAGCTTTGTCAATTGTGCCAGGACAGTAATGTAAATAATGCACAGGGCAGCAGCAGTTTAAAGTAAGATGGAATTGGAATATTCATCAAAATCATATTTACAAGCCAAGATCTTAACCATGAGGGCAAGAATTAAGTAAAGGTCAGAACAAGAGACAAAGTCATAAATGGAGAAACATAGTGTGAATAATGGTCAATAACCAGAATATATCATACACCCTAAGTCAAAACGCAAGACATAAATCAAAATCGAAACACAGAAAAGATTTTCTAATCAGAAGTATCTTTAACAACAATAATGAAATAATGTTTTTTTGTTTGATGGTTAGGAAGTGTATGATGCTGACCTTTATTTATTTATTTATTTATTTATTTATTTATTTATTTATTTATTTATTTATTTATTTTTTGCAGTAAAGACGTCACATTTCGCACTTTCCTGGTTAGCCTGCCTAGCAACAGCTTGGCAACCCTGCATCACAAACCACAAACAATGGTGACACCCAAAATTCTTAAAAATTAAGCCACCAGAAGAATTTGAAAAATAATATCTTCAAAAACATTCTAAAACAACAAAAAAAATGATCTGACCGTTACATTCTTTGACCTCTAAAACCACCAAAATTGTATGTCCTTAGGCTGAAAAATGATAGCACAAATTCCAGTCATGACAGGGAGGTTGGACTGAAAGCCAAAAACAGACATGAAGTGTGGTGTGGAAGCTCCTGTATTTATCCTAAATGTCAACAGTGGAATAATCTTAAGAAGAAATCAGCAACTCCTGAGACCTACAGCAGAAGTTAGTCAGGATCTGTCACAAAGAGCTAAACAAATGGTCTTTGCAAGGACCACTAACTGCTGCTGGGATCTGTGACAGTCCTTCCTCCACCACATCCCAGCTTTACCTGTGCTACGGTTGATACAGAAGTGAGAGCACAGTGTGTTGTGTGTCTTAAAATAACAGCTGGCAGCATTTTAGAGCCAAAGTTGAGGTGCCATCTGGAGACCACATCCCAAGCACAGTGGCAATCCCCATTGATCTCTTCAAAAACAAATTACAAGACTATCAAGCATTAACAGTGCCACTTTACTAAAACCTCATGCTTACCTTCAAATTTCCAACTCGCTTCCAACTGAATCGTCCAGTGTAGAAAAAGACATCTGTGGCGGAGCGACGGGCGCTGAGCAGGTTCCTGTCAATCATGGAGAATCCACTGCATCCACTGAACAGTATCATCACCAGACAGAGGAGCAGCTTCAGCGACAGACTGCTGTCACAGTCCTGCTCCACTGACAGACTCAGGAGATCGTTCCTCCCCGACACTATGCGACTCTTCAATTCCTCCCGGGGGGTAAACGCTAACATTATACAAAGGCATTGTCTGTCTGTTATACCTGCTTCACACTTTCCACCTTGCATTTTTTAACTTGCACTGCATTTTTATTTAATTAATATTGTTTTTATCAGTATGCTGCTGCTGGAGTATGTGTATTTCCCCTTGGGGATTAATAAAGTATCTATCTATCTATCTATCTATCTATCTATCTATCTATCTATCTATCTATCTATCTATCTATCTATCTATCTATGATATAGTGCCTTTCTTATCTATCTATCTATCTATCTATCTATCTATCTATCTATCTATCTATCTATCTATCTATCTATCTATCTATCTATCTATCTATCTATCTATCTAAAAGCCCAACATTATAGCCACAGAATTAATTGTCCCTGCCACTAGTGGTATGGTTTCAACCATGACTGATGAAACAAGAGCTAGTAAACACAATTTTTATACTGAAAAACATTTAACTCAAGAGGCACATTTCTGACATTCCAAAAGATACGAAGAAGTAGCTTATTGACAATGTTCGAGACAGAAGTTTTGTTCTGCTGATGAATCAACTAACAGCAGTAAAGTCTGCTTAATGATAACATACGGCAAATGTGCAAATGACGATGATTTAAAGGATTTGCTTTTCTGCAAACATGTAAAGAACAGTCACTGCCGACAAGTTTTAAGATATTGTGGATAAAACATGAAAGAGGCTGATCTGAAATTGGACAACTGTTTAGATGTGCACAAATGGAGATCAGGCAATGGCTGGGAAACAAGGAGGACAGCAAATGCTCATCAAGCGTGTTTCTCCTGAAGCAGAATGGACACACCATATGATAAACAGAGAGTTACTTGTATCCAAACTGCTTAGTCCCAAGCTGAGTGATGATATCACTGATGTTATTGCCACAGCAAATTAAGATTGAGTTTTTCTCCTGCACTTGGTAAGAAGATGGAATCCAAACACACTGCTATTTTATTTGACATTCCCGAATACAGTCATGTGGAAAGGTGACTCCATGGTATTTGCCTGCAGAAGGAGATTAGAATCTTTTTGCCAGTGAAAGTAATAAACTTGCCCATAGGTTTAATTATGACACTTTCCACATGGAAGTTGATACCTCAGTGAAATGTTTCAGAAACTCAATGGACTAAATTGAAAATTTCAGGGCAGCAGCACTCAGCCTCCCCAGCTCGCAAATACAATTACATCCTTCACAAAAAAACTGGAGAAAAAATGAGAGCAGCGGTAAGCACATTAAATCCGACAAGTGGGGCTGCTTCTGTTTAATTGTTTTATTGATTTTCATCTTGATGCAGTTTTATCTAGAAAATGAATACACATTATACAAAAGTAAAAATAGATAAGTGATACTAAGATTGGTTGTTTTAATTAGAAGGAGCAAACACAATTCTAAAACATCACAAAACTATTCTGACACCAAACTCATTTTTTTATTCACAAATGCTGCATAAAATCCTCTTGCTGACTCAGATGCATTGCTATGGCAACCTTGTTTGACATCAGATGGTTGCATTAAACCCAATAAAATCAACACAGAGCTCTCCAACGATGTGGCCAGCTTTGGGGAGGCTTCTCCCTCCATCACCTGATGCTTTCATCATTTTTCTCTTCTTGCAGTTTAATGGCTGCTGAATTGTTGCACAAGCTTAACTCTATCTGGATTAGGATTATAACATTGTCTCGATTATAACACGCTTAGCAACAGCATTTCAGACCCCATGATTTTCAGATAATCCACTGCCAACCATTTCAGAGAAGGCCCTGGAATGTGAACAGTTAATGGCTGTCAGAAAACAACAACATTTGTATGCATTGGCAAGCTGGGCACAGAGGTGAGTATAAAGTTCTTCTTTTATTCGCCAAGCTAAAATTGCCTTCTACAGTGTATCTGAGCGACTTACTGCACATTTCACTTCATTCCTAGTTAATACAAGGCATTGCATCACAAGCAAAAATCAAATCATATAAATCATCATATCACAGGAAAAGCATGAATATGATAAAGTAGAAAGGCTGTATAGCATAAAGTAACAGAGGTACTGCTTATTAGTTTTATTTTTAGACAAACAATACCAGGTAATTTATAGAAAAAATATTCTGAATGTATTTTTAATGCAGGATTTACACTTAATCTGGAAAAACTTTCATTTTGAAATGGTCTACATTTGAAGATGCATTGTACTCACTATAAATTGTGCTCTGCTGCCTTGGTCAGGTCAATTTCTCATGGCATATTTGTTTGTATTGTATGTATGTCTGATTGTTTGTGCATAGGTGTGTATGATGCTTTCCTTTTGGTAGAAACACATTTCTAAAAAGCAATGTTGGAGTGGGATGTTTTGATAATTCTGCAGTCTTTGCCATTATTTTATTTTCTAATTTCAGTTCAGCATTGTGACTGCCTGAGTGCTACTTATCATTTAGTTTGGTTAAGATTAAGTTCATTCCTGAGGCCCAATGTGGCTGCAGGTTTTTCAGTTTCACAATCAGTGTGTTATTTTTTCCCTCTGAGTGATGTCCTTGTTTAATGTGCTGTTTCTCTTATTGGTAGTGTGAGATTATCATTTTTAAGAAATGTTTCGATCATGTGAGATTTTATCACTGCTTAAATGCATAAATGCTTTTTTTTCTATTTTTTTTTTTTGCATTTCCGCTTTAATGTATCTTAAAAATTAAAAATAATAACAAGTGGAGTAGACAACAGAGCAGACGACGTTGCATGCTGAAAGGCAGAAGCTACCTCAGTGTTACACTTATTAGCAGGCTCATTAGTAAATAACAACTTATTGGAAAAGTGGAATACAAATCATGATGATGATAAAAATCAAGATGAAAACCACACAAAATTATCCAAATATGTACATATGTAATTAAAAGCTTCTGACAAATATATCAATTAGCTTGATAAATTTAAAATTCTGCATTGACATCAAAGTACAGAAACTGGGAAATAACATCTAGGAACAAATAGGAATCCAACTGAAGGGTCTGGGATGAGCAACAGAGGGCCAACGTGGGTCCACAGAACAGAACCTGAGAACTGCTGAACCATTTAGAACATCATGAACGTCAACCAATCCACAACTGTGAATCTGCTTAAGCAAGTCAGGGTTACAGGAAGACAGCAAATGATCATAGGAACCAACCCTGAAGTGTCTGTTATTCTAGCAAATGTAGAAAATAAAACATGAAAAATATCAGAACAGAGCGAGCACCAAATTAAGAGTAGCAGAGGTCTGTACAGAGCCAGTGTTTCTGTCCCGCTCCTAATGGCTTTCAACAAAGTTCTGCCCTGCTCTGTCTGCTCACTCATTTCCACCTGCTCACTCTCATCTCATTCTTCCAGATTCTACCAAAATTCCATCCCACTCTTGACCAAATTCCCAATTCCCAGTTCTTAAAGACAAAACGATTGGTCCATATAGTGGATTCTTCAAGCAGCAGAATCTAAAAATGTAAAAAAAATATACCAGCCTTTATAAGCTGCTAAGCAGATGCACCACATTGCCTGTAATGATTAATTTCAAAACTCACATATAAATAATGGAAACACCACCTCAGTCATGGGCACACTGTCTTGTTCTTCTTTTCCAACTGCACATACTTTTCAAGCGAAACAGTGTTTATCAGAGTATTGATGATAAAGTATAACAGTAAAATAACTACATAGTTTGCTAATTTTCTTTTCACCTGATCTGATCACCGGCTACCGATCACATGACCATCACATGACCAAAGTGTAATTAATTATCTGTGGCTTCACACAACCTTTACATTTAGTACTTTGCTGCAAAGCCAACTTGAGTCCTGCTTATACAGTATGGAGATCTCTAAATTGAATCGTCACATCTGATGGAAAGTTTCATTGATTGTTGTTAATTAAATTTAGGTAAATTAAATGTACTGTTTATGTAATGTTTACTGAAAATTAATACAACAAAAGCTGATTTATTTTTTAAAAAGAAGCAATTTAACAAAGTATGTTAATACAGTATTTCAATGTTCATAGTGAGCAATACTTACAAAGCGAGGAATAACAATAGGTGTTTCTTGACACACTTATTCACACTTTTGAATAGTTTGCTGACAGAATGTGCCCAGTGTTAGGTTGACAGAAAAGGGATGGCAGCATTGTTTATAATGGCACCTCTGCTGGTACCACCAGGTGGTCCAGAGGGTGTCCTATAACTGAGCCTGCCCTTTCAATTAGCTTGTTGATTCTGTGGATCTCTCTTACAGCATAGAAAACTGCATTGACCATCATAAAGTTATAGAATATGTGAAGGATGTTACTGCCCACATTAAAGGAGCATACAGATTCCTCTTCAATCTTTGTCTAAGTGGTCTTTCACAAGAGGACTCATATAGTCTCATATAGTCCAGAACAAGGCTCTCAAAGGTCTTCATGGTGTGCTTCTGGTCTGTAGACATTAGGTGAGGAGGCACCTGCCTTCTTTGGAGCAGAAACAGTAGTGACACTTTCTGGAGCATTAGTGACATACTAAACAGGTGATGGAGCACAGCACAAGCCATAAGATTATAAAGACTGACTCCATTCAACTCCACATCTTTAATTGTGTGTAGCCTACTTAGTTGTCTCCTTACTTGGTTAACAGTTACGGACAGCCCATCCTGATGGTTAGAGGCAGACTCATCATTGGCCATGCCAGTTGAAGCAGTAAGAGTTGTTGATATAGTAGGGATGGTGTGGCTGGTCATTTAAGACAGTGATGGCTGATGGCAGAAGCAGGGAAAGTCTATTAAATAAATGGTCTACTCCCATTTTTATATAAAAAAACTCTTAAAAGAAATTGTTTTCTGATATTGTACTCAGCCTGCCGGGTCTCTGCTATGTTCCATCTTTGGGAACAGGATCTGCACTGGTATCCAGAAGGTTGTTGGTTTGAATCCCTGTTACTGCCAAAAGAGATCCTACTCAGCTGGGCCCTTAAGCAAGGCCTGTAACCTGCAATTGCTCCAAGGGAGCTGTACAATGACTGAGCCTGCGCTCTGATCCCAAGGGGTATGCAAAAAGTAACAAATTCCTAATGTAAGAAATTGAATAAAGCAAAATAAAGTAAAAAAAACAGTCTTCTTTCTTCTGTGGATCTCACCCCATTCAATGTCCTTCAAAGGCACAGTGTACTGTTTTTCAGTAGTGCCCAGTGTCCAGACTGGCAGTGTCAATGTGCATCATCATTGGCAGTGCCTGCTTTTCTTACGTATTTCTTGAGTGCTGTCCTGAACCCTTATTCTGTCTAGTGCCTGCAGTTCTGTTGCCCACCAGGCTACACATCATAGAACACAGCAAATGCAGGATTAGCCTGTTTATTTGTGATGCCTGTAGTGAACAGGTTACACATTTGCATTTAATCATATATTTTTTCTCACAACCTAATCATGACACATATTTCGAGGCATTTAAGGATCTGTGTGACACCAAAAAAGGTCTTAACATTAATCCAATAAGATCTCATCTAATAACTACATGTCCAAAAGCAACCACATTATTAATATGAGTGAAACAAAATGCTATTATGGTTATTTGCATCACACAGTATGACCTAGCTGTTGTTGTGAGCAGAAAAGTAGGTTATAAATTTTATTTCTATTTTTTCCCCAGTCTCTGATTAAAACAGTGATCCTTTTCTCCTGACTTTGCAGGCTATTGAATGATTTATATGGCACAGCAATGGATAAGAAGATTAAATAGGAATTAACGTCATTCTGTTTTTTCTTCATGGAATAAATTGACATCCATTTTAATCAGAACTCTTTGGCAGGTGTATTGGTTTAGTCAGAAGAAGAAATGCAGAGTCAAAACAGAAGACAACTTAAAAAGTGTGGAAAATTACAAGAGGAATACAATGGCGATCATTCTGAACAATCACAGCATGTAGAGCACAGGACAACTTTCTAAAGGCTGTGGATAGAAAAGTCAACAAGACAACAAGAAATAACAAATAATAAATGTGAGATGGCCGGACATTTCCTAGCCAGCAATATAAAGGTTGGTCGATATGCTCCTGGAATTGTGGCTGAGATGACCGTACCTGTAAATGGAATATATGAGAATACCTCATCCTTATCTCTCTAGTTGTGAAGATCATGCTGCTGGCATTTAAACTGCTCTTCTTGTGCTGGCTGTGGCCACAAGCTCTGCTACATGGAAATATCTTCCACAACAAAAAGAAACACCCAGAGGTGCCTATACATGACCATAAGCAGCATGGCAGGTATGTTACGTTTAGTGACATTGCAACCTATCTGGGGACCGATAATGAGCTGAAACTGATGAAACGAAGGGTAGGAGGAATTATATGGAGGTTAATTATTTTTTGTGCCGTACCATTAGGCATGATGAGAACTTTAGTTTAACAGTCATACTCATCAAAATGTGTAAAAAAACAAACCTTGTTTTGGTATTTTAGGTTATATGATGACATGAATTAAGACAGCAAGTCACTACTTTCAAAGGACACTGGTAAGCAAAATAGAGCAGAAATCTTGATTCGGAAAATTATAAACAAACACTGAAGCATCTACTATTACCATCCATAGGGTCACCAAGAGGGGTTCTCTCTTATGGCAGTTTATCTAAGGCCAGCATCACAGACACCAAATTCAGCTGTTGAATTCTACCTCCATATCTGAGAGCGTCATTTAAGATTATTTAGATGGTTTGGAAAAGTTTGACCACTGAGGTGCATGGTAATCAGTGTTAAGTTGAAGTGCATATATGGGAACAGGGTACAGTTAAAATTGTTGATGTTACTCTGTGTGATGCATACTACATTTGGAATTTTGTAGATATGAAATTAGGAGTAACAAATGAATGGTGAGATGAAGATATATTTAAATGCACTGAAAACATTTGTAACCATAAAGGTCAAAATGAGCAAGTATAGAGTAGGCAATCAAAACATTATATTGATAGATATCTCTATTTTAATCCTTATACGCCGCTGCTGGGGGGCTAGTTTTGTTTTGGACATGTTGTTTCTCTAGGTATGTCAGAGGACTGAGACTTTGTGAAGTGTGGTCTAATCTATCCTTTTAATCCTTATAATTATAAGTGTCAACACAACTATAGGCTTCATGGCAATAACTCCTGGGAAAATTGGAAAACATTACATTGAAAACACAAAAAAAGACCAAAAACAAGATTTGAAAGACTAAATAACTGAACAGTGGTAAAGATCAGGAGCCCTCAAGGTTAAATACTTCAATGATTAAGCTAAAATTGTTTTAAATCATTAGTGCCTAGTGATTGCTGCCTGCCTGTCTTGTTACAACAGCCAGTGTACAGTAGCCCTTTGTAACTGACCTGACTGTGGTGACCGTGGGAGTCCTAGAAGTTTAAATATGAGAGATGGAAATCAAGGAGCTGCCAGGAGACCGGTAATGAGCATGGCCATTGGTCAGGGTACTGGAAGCAAGAGAATTTGTTAGGCTGAGGCACAGCTTCAACCTATTTGGTGGCATTACAAATGTATCTTTTTGACATTGTGTACAACATCAAAAAAGTTCAAATGCATACACATAAATAATTTAAAATAGAGACAAATTCACTAGTTTCTCTCTTTATTAAAAGAAAATCTTGAGACAAGACTATTGCCAAGTGACTTTTTCCAAGTCCTGCAAGATGAGACTATTGCCAAGAGATTTCTTCAAGTCCCGCCCTCCTCTGAACCATTTTCAACTACACCCATAGTCCTCTCATTCATTCATGTGAATGCTTTTGTCAGGCACAGTTCCTGCGCTCTCAGCTCTTATAAATTTTTATGTTTTCCTCACTTTAAGTTCCCAATAAAAGTAGACTTATTATGTCCAAATCTTATTGAGGAATTTCATCCCGAAGGGTTAACAACAGAAGAAATGAGTACACGTGCAATCCTAGCACCAAGAAATGATGAAGTCAAACGCAAATTAAACACAAATGAAATTAACGCAAAAATTGTTTATCAGTAACACGGCAAATTGGTTAAATGTGTATCAATAGACTATGCTGAAACAGCTGCTGGTGATTGTGCAGAAAATGAAAACATCAACTTACAATATCCCGTAGAATATCTACAACCCTTAGCACCATCCGGTCTTCCACCGGCCGAATTACTGTTGAAAGTAGGATGTATTGTAATGTTATTGCGTAATTTATGTCTGAGTGATGCGCTATGCAATAAGACAAGATTAGTTGTATTCAAAATTGGTCGAACAATTCTGACTTGTAAAATTTTAACAGGCGACAAGAAACTTAATGCAGTACATCTTCCGTGCATAACATTAGACACCAAACGAGATCTTGATATGCCATTCGTATTAAAACGTTTACAGTTTCCTGTTAAAATTGCTTTTGCTATGACAACAAATCACAGGGACAAACATTTGAAAAATTTGGCTTATTTATTAGGGAGAAAGAAACGATATCCACTCACAGGCAGTTATACGTTGTGATGTCACAATGTTAGTCCAAACACGAAATCAAAATTCAATGCGATATCCAGAACAAAACAGAACGAAAGCGTATAGCGCAATGAATACCTCTTAAAGCAACATGAAACATAATTTTCTTTCAATTCATTATGTTTTACTATTTTTTTTAATATGGTTAATTACTCCTTGTCATGTAAAATAGTTAGTGCTATTATGCATATGTAACAATTCCCATGAAAATAACAATCTGTTTAAATTGTACATCTGCTTCCCCATACACAAGCAGCAGATCCGCAAAGTGGCTAGCGCGTAGAGTCCGCCCAGGGGATGGCGAGCAAAGCGAGCAGGGGGCAGAGCCCCCTAGTATGTCATGATTAAATGCCCAATCAAATGCCCAGTTAAAGGCTGCCAGAGTATAACACAGAAGCACCTGACAAAGCATTGGACTCCACTGAATATCGAACTTTGGTCCATATTGAGGCACAATCATGACTGTTTATATTCCACTCACTCACAAGTAGACAGTTTTAAATCACCAATTAACACACTTGAGTAACAAAATTGGAGCCTTCGTAGAAATCCACAAGAGGTATGGGGGATAACGGAAACTAAATAAAGAAACCAATCAAATGAAAATGAAGCTGAGATTCAATATTTAAAATACATAAAATAATGATGAATTCTAACAAATTATTATGTATTTGTATACAAATCTTTTCTAAAACTATTACCCATACAATGTTCATCAATTCCTGAAAATGTTTTTGTTGTATGGAAGGAAGCATTTAAACACATTGTGAAAACAAGACCAGAGAATCATGAAATGAGTTGGGGTGCAAGATGATGAAATATTATTTATTTTTTGGGACAGGTGTATTTTAAGGCATGTTTCACTATCAGAGGTGTCAGTTGATCAGCAAGCAGAAATGAACAATTATCAAATGAGTTAATTGCTGGAGTCCATTTTGGGTCACTGTTGTTCATCCGGGTTGTTGACTTCCTAACTATGGAGGAAACATTGAAGTATCTTGCCCTTTTTAGCATCCATAACCACATCTTCCTGTATTTTCTTTAATTTAGTTACCATAATCTCGGCCAAATAATTACATGGCTGACAATGTGTAACTCAAAAACTATAGCCATAGAACAATAGACTTACATTATCCAGATAAATTAACACAACTCTCCCTTTCCCAATACATTCACTCATACAAAGCCAATATATACTGTGTATATTGCTATCGCTATATGTATTGCTGTGGCATTGCTATTCCTGTTTTGTTCAACCTGCTTCTTTTTCTTTCACCCCTAGAATTAAATGGAACACCCCATTAGGACCCCAAACCTTTGTCATATCATATCAGCCTTTATATGATAGCGGTTTGGGGTCCTAATGGGGTGTTCCATTTAATTCTAGGGGTGAAAGAAAAAGAAGCAGGTTGAACAAAACAGGAATAATGTTGGCAGGCTATCAGCTGCAACACTCAGTGGGTTATTTGTGTATGTCCTTCCTCATTGGAAGCTGGTTCCCAATTGAATGATGACTTTTCACTTTGTTAAACAGAACCTTCCAGATTTTCCTCATCTTGCACCCTCATCCATGCTGGAAAAAATATTGCTCAATCTCAAGGATTTAGACTCCATCTCTACAATATATAAAATCATTTTACAATCCCTCCCTTTCAAAGATCCAAGAGGACACTGGGAAAAAGATCTCTCAATTAATATATCAGAAAAGGAGTGGAAAGTAGCAATGCAGAGAATTCACTCGAGCTCCATATGCACAAAGCATACAATCATACAACTCAAAATTATATATCGAGCACATCTGTCTCTACTAAAACTCTCCAAAATGTTTCCAGGGCATGATCCAACCTGCGAACGCTGCAATCAAGTCCCATCCTCACTGGGTCACATGTTCTGGGCCTGCACCAAATTATTCTGGACAAAAATTTTTAATTACCTCTCAGACAGCCTTGGTGTCACAATCCCTCCTAACCCATTAACAGCTGTGTTTGGGGTTCTTCCAGATGGGTTTAAAGTGGAGAAAGACAAACAAATTGTGATTGCATTCACTACACTTTTGGCATGCAGACTTATTCTGATAAACTGGAAGAACCCAAACTCTCCTCTTTTAAGTCAGTGGGAAACCGATGTGTTATACTGTTTGAAATTGGAAAAAATCAAATACTCAGTTAGAGGATCCGTACAGACTTTTTTCAAAACATGGCAGGATTTAATCAGTAATATATTAAAATAAGTTCATGAAGCACAGAGAATTTATTAATTTAGGTATGTTTAAAAGCCATAAAATTTTTATGCCGTTTGGCTTGCTCTCTCTCTCAAGGGTGGGGATCGATCTGTCCTTAACTCAATTTTTCTTTTTGTAAAAACTTGATTGCTTTGTTTGGATTGCAATAAAATTAATAATAATAATAAAAAAAAAAGAATGATGACTTTCAGTTATGCTGTTCTCTGTGAGCGTAGTGGAAGAGGCAGGTCTCATGAAAGCGAGGCAGAAATTTAGTCATTGGTCTTCTGCCGCAACTTAAAACAGATGTGTGTGTTTACTTAACTCTTGTTTCTGGCACTTACCAGATAAAAACTTGTTAAACACTCCCTAAACTTGCATATTTGACCATACATATACTAGGGCTCTTAAGTAAGCAAAATCCTCTCTCACGATGTGTGTAACATGACATGACATTGTTAAACCCACCATATATAACAGAAGGAGTAGAAGGAGCTAACTAAGCCTATATTGTGTGCCAGTCCATTGTAAGACACACTCGCACACATATACCCACAAGAAGCCATTTTAAAATTGCCAAGTAACCTAACAAAAACCTTTGGGATATAAAAAGAAAATCCGAGTATCCATACAAAACCACACAGTGATTGGACATGGGATTCAAATCTAAGATACTGGATATGTGAGTCCATAGAGCTAATTATTGTGCTGCCATCCAACTCATAAAATGTGAAGGTATTTATACTCTTCTGTATTTCTTAAATAATGCCAAACATTACAGACTAAATTCAAAAATGTGCCCTAAGGGAGATAACTGAATGTATCACACAGTAACTCTATGTCTTCGATCCATCTATACAGAGCGGCCTTCTTAAAGTCAGTCACCTGAAGAGACTGTATTTATTGTGGGCAAACTTTTAAAAACTGCAAATGTTTGGACTCAAGTTGACATTCAAGATACTAGCATTGCTTGTTCTCCCATATCTCACCTGTTTCCTGAATTTATCATTTTTATGCTTGTTTGGCTACAATTTGCCTTGGCACAATTAACTTAGACATTCCAAACTGCTCAAATATTCTCTGCTGGTTCCTAAAGGTCTACATTTTGCTTTTTGTCTTTATAAAATCATACGGTAGCCAGTTTTGGTTATTTAGTACATGCAGCTCAGTCAATAATTGAAGTACTACTGTTACGGGAAAAAATATTCACCAAATCAAAGGCTTCTCAGAATTAATATGACACCAAATGGATAGAGTCAGCAGCATGGTTTAGCTGGACAAACAGAGAATGGAACGGTGAATGTAATGAAGTTTAATAAATTTTAGGTGAATTTTTATATAGATCACTACTCAGTCTGGGAATTCACTTCTTATTCTGAGTAAACAGCAATCAAAACATAAGACCTTTTATGAAATAAGTAAGTCAACATGAAAAACACTGGCTTTTTAAAATTCCTCTTCATCTGGGAGCCATATTGTTATTTTTTGAAAAGTAAATAGGAAACAGTTTGCTACAATTGACCCTGTCCAGGTCAAAGTTCTAACCCATAGTTAAGGCATTAAAAGCTTCTCTTCAAAATGGTGCATAAGATACCATATTCTGAAACACAAATGACCTCACAACAACACCCTCTGGGTCACAGCAGTACATTCCCAAGGACTTAATAAAATTACATCAACAGTGAGCAATGGCGAGGAAACCAGGATGTAAATCGAACATTTACAGAAACTAAAATAAAAAATAAGAATGGGCAGAATGATAAGTAGCAGAAGTACATGTTCAGACAGGAGTTCTCTGCTCCTTTGGTTCTACTGTAGAACATTGAATCGAAGGATTGATGGATGCAGATGCTTGGGCCATTCTGTCCAGGTAATTATTCACCATATATTCAATTTTTGAATTTCCAGATTAGTTTCTCCTATGGCTGTGTCAGAAACTTTTGCTGATGATGTGTCCATGTCTTCATCAAACTCTTCATCTCTCAGCCTCTTTGAAAGCAATGCAGGGGACTGAATAGGACACCAATATGGACATGCACACCTTCATTCATTTATTCAGATTTATTTTCTTAGTCCAATACAGAGTTAAGAGAAACATCAGGTGTAGGACCATCTAAAGGGGTCACTCACACACATATTACAATCATAACTCTACCTAAAATGTGAGTAATACCCATATAGACATTAAGAGAACCAAAGCTACTCACAGAAAGTCCTAGGTGTCCAAAACTAAAACATGTCAAATTATTTTGGATATCTACTTAATGTATTTTGTCTGCTTTTTATTTTCACAATAAATTGAGCTATTCTTTGATTGTTTTTTGTATAAACCATGAATTAAACAAAAAAATCTTGGACGTTCAAGAAATTCAAGCCACGCTAATGAAAGAATCTTCTCTGTCCACTGTACTTGTGAGCCCATTTTGTTTTAGGACAGTACCAGTGACTGTCTCCTAATAAGAAGGAAGAAGCCTAATGGTCCTCTGTGTGGAAATTGCTGCCTGTGTAACCGAACTTTCAGCTTCTTTCTGCAAGCAACTGAGTGCCATTGTTTCATTGTTTTCTCTTCAAAGATCCCAGCATCTCTAAAGCTGCTGTAATTTTTGTTGTTTTTATCATCTTTGTGTCCAAATAAATATGATTTGTCTTTGCCCTCGTGATTGTGCTAGTCCAGCAGTCCTTGTGTTTGCTCATTTCTTGAAGCTCAGCCAATGGCATCTGGTAGAACAGAAGACCCAAACATCTGCGTGGGGGTAGATTACCTGACTATGCTGGCATTTCACTGCCAATTAAACTGCAACTGGTCTCTGGTCTATAAGTCTTTTAAATTTTTTAACACATTTTTTACAGATTTCTACAAAATAAATTAATCAATTAAGCTAATGAGGTCTTTTACTTTCTGTAAATATTCTCAAATAGGTGTCTGCTTTTAAAGGTATGCAGTGACATCCTTAAAATTCACTTTATGCAGTCCAATTACAGTTTTCAGCGTGCACTTCACTATTAAAGTGCTCACTAATGTGATTCCTCGACTTGTTTCTAACTGGACAAAAATTAAAACATATGACATAATTCATTTAGACTTTCAAAATGCTTTTGCTACATCCCCCTGCTGAAGATGAATCTTGACACAAAAAGCCATCAGCACCAGTGAAAACTTGCAAAATGCACATAATGCATTCTAACATCCCTAATTTACACTTCTTGGGGTTAGATGTCAACCCAGCCAGCCTCTTGCCACCGCTTGCAGGTGGTTAAAGTGCAACTTCCAATCATTACTAAAAGTAATCACATCATCGACATAGACCCCAGCAAACTTGGAATGGGGTCGCAGAATCTGATCCATCATCTGCTGAAAAGTCAATGGCACACCATGGAGACCAAATGGGAGCCTGGTGAATTTGAACATGTCTTCTCAAAACTGGATGCCTTCAGGGGTACCTACCAGTATCCCTTTGTGATATACAGGGTGGAAATATATGAGGCTTGTCCAAGTTTCTCCAACAAGTCATCAATACATAGCATCATGGCATTATTCAAGCACTTCAAATCTATACAGAACCAACCCAAACTGTCCAGTTTTGGCACCAAAACAATTAGGCTTTGCCACTTGCATTTGCTTTCGTGAATTACACCCAGTTCGAGCATCTCTTCGACCTCCTCTCATATCACATTCCTCGTCTCTTCCAGAAGACAATACAGGCACATCTGCATTTTCAGTTATGATCTTGTGTTCAGCAATTTCAGTCCTGCCGAAAAGACATCCAAATTTCTCCCAATCATTGACCCAACTCAGCCTTCTGAGTTTCTGCCAAACCATCACCAATAGCAACCTCTATCTGAAAGACTGCCTCTGACATGGCCAACACCTTATGCAAAAGATTAACATGTAAGATTTGCAAGGGCTTTCATCGACTGGGTATTCTGACCTTGTAATTTACTGGTCTTATATCCTACCACTGGACCCAGCCACTTCGCCTGAAATTTATGTGGTTGGTGGACAAATAAAACTCCCGAACAGCAAACAGGAGCAAAGGCAACATAGAGTCCCAGGATATCGGTTCATCACAGGCCACCAGCCAAATAATCTGTTTTAAAGTCATTCATCTGTGGGTGATAAACAGCAGTGCTCAGTTGCTTAATGGAAAGGTTCTTACACAGCTGCTTTATGATGTGAGGTCAGTTAAAATCTCTCAAGAAATATGCGCAAATATTTCTAATAGAGCTTTAGCAACAGCTTGTGCTTTAGCTTACTGCAGAGCGGCCACCTCAGGGTACCTTGTTGCATAATCAACCATCACGAGCATGTACTAAAAGCAATTCTTACTCTTGGGAAATGGGCCAACGATGTCTAACCCAACCCTCTTCACAGGGACATCCAAAATAGGTATCGGTAAGAGGGGAGCCCTAACAGGTCTATGAGCAGAAACAACTTGACAGTCAGGGCAAGATTAACAAAACTGTTCAACATCTCGGTCCAAATTTAGCCAATAAAAGTGTTCTAAAATTCAATCCTTGATCTTCTCCGTACTAAGATGACTCCCCCCACCCCCCACCCCCAAGACATTGGTGTGAGCAAATTTTAAAACTGTCTCTCTATGCCCTCTCTGGACCACCAATTGCTCAATCATCACTTCCTCTATACAATCAGAAATCACCAGATATAAGAAACAATCCTTGATCAAAAAGTGTGGTGTTTTGAAATTCAGGCCCTCCTACTCCATATAGTAAGAGTCATTTGTGACATGTGCTTGTTTAAATGCAAAGTCTATGCTGCTTTAGGCCCGTTGCAGGCACACAAACTCAGTCAGAGTATCAGTCCCTACTTCCCTCTGGCCCGACACAGCACCCTAGTCTTTTCCAGCCATTGTTTCTCCACGGCCCGTAGCTGCTGTCTGGCCTGAGAAAGCTGAAGGTGTGGGTGCCTTATACAAAACGTCAGACCGTCAGCCAAGGGGTCATCACCTAACTCACTAGACAAGTCAGGGTCAATCTCAACACTGGTCCTTGACTGACCTTGTCAGCAGCGAGGCCCATCCTCTCGACTGTAGAGAGGGGTGCCCTGCAGGTTACTAGGACACATGGGAAGAGAGCATATCTCTTCCCTGTGAAAAGAGGCCAGGGTGAAGGGTCTGATACGGTGGTCCAAACATTAAACTTCCCCTCCTTAAATTTCAGAGGGAGTAAGATAATCTCGTATTCTTTAATGTCTCCATTAACACAGCAACTGCTAACCCAGTCCATATTTGTACAGTATAGGTAATCTGCCTGAGCAAGTAACAAGTAAGTAAGCAGGACTATGCAGAGGTCACTACAGGAGTCCAACAGGGCCAGGATTTTGTATCAAGCCAACTTAACTGAGACCTTGAAATTGTCTTTCTTCACCATCCTGGGAGAAATCTGAGAACTACATACCTGGGCCAGACTGAGGTCAATAGACTGTGCAGGTGAGAGGAGGCACTCCAAAGCCAGATCCCTGAATTGATCACAACAAAAAAACCTGAACTCAGTCCCAGCTGATAGTTTCCTACGATACCACCTTCTACCCGTGGCATGAGCAAGTCTAGCAGCCTGGTCTTGAGCAGGAGAAACTGAAGCAGGGGGTGGCAGCAGACATTTCTCTGAAGAAAGGCAAGGATGAAGTGGTGGCACAGCTTCATCAATTGCCCAGTGGGCAGGGAGGCGATGATTCAGTCAAAGTCAGTGCCACGCTAGGATAGCCCATCTGCTTCCAGGCAGTTTGAGTTCCCTCCAGTCTGCAGGTCAGATCCAGCAACGAGTGAACATCACTCCGGAGCATCTCATCACAAAGGTCTTTGTTTATCATTGAAAAGACTGCATCAATAGCAAGCTTTTCCACAATTTGCTTGAAGTTGTCTCCACAAAACCAGCTTTGAATCAGGTCTACTAAGTCCTGGACCGGTCCCAGTGTAGGCTGATTTGAGTCAATTTGGCACAAAAAAAACTGACATTCTTTGGCTAAAGGGCTCATAGCTATGTGGAGGAGGATCTGTTGTTTCAGGAAGTCACAATCATCAAGCCTTTCAGGAGGTAGATTTCGCATGACCTGTAGGTCCTCCCCAAGCAAAAAAGGGGGCCAAAATAATTGCCCAGCCTTTCTTGTCTCAGCGTTGCCGTGAATTCAAAACTGAATAGGAAACACTTGAGGTAATCTGAGGGTGCCATAACTATTATAATGTTTATTTAGTTATTTATGTTTCTTATTTGTATAAATACACTTTTTTTGTCAGTTTTGAGCATTACTTATTTTCTCTGTATGACAGTATTGTGAAATGAACAGACCTTGATGTCAAAAGGAGGTTTGGGGTAGCCACCCATATACTTGACTAAGGCTGCAAATGCAAAGACTTGGTAACACAGAAGTGTACAGGTTGAGTCCAACAACAGAAGTAAGTTCAAATGGAGGGTGATTGGCTTTTATAACAGGTTGGTGGAAATTACATCATCTGGGGGCCCGAACCAGAAGTGATGTTGTTGGAATCAGGCAGAATTTCCCGTGTATGGGGTGCAGAGGTAAAAGAGAAAGATTTACTGCACCCAGCCACTCCCTGGCCTGGCATGGAATTACCTTCTTTTGGTCCTTCTAGCTGCCTCCCATGCGCACGTGTGTGACAGTATGTTCTGTCTTGTTCCTTGCATATTGTGGGTGGGCCACCTGTCTATCAAGGACTGTCCCAGCCCTATAAAGACTGATGGGAATTTCACTTACTTGTTCTACATAGTATGTGCTTGGTTTCAGTTAGTTATCCTCTTTATGTTTTTTGTTGTTTTGCTGATTCTTTATCCATGTGACTTTTTGGTGTATATTTTAGGCTTCTCACTTTCTAATGTATTGGTTTGTGGATTAACTTTTTGGGGTAACTTATTTGCCCTTTGTTATTCAGATTTTTCTTTGTAATTGATTTTTTTTTTGCAAACATAATTTTTATTTACAATGAATCTTTCTTTGCCCTGTTTATAAAAGCTGAAGGTTTATAGTTATCTCTTTCCTTGTGGGGCTCTTGTAAGTTTGCTGAAACATCTATGTTTTTCTAGCTTTCTCTCTTTTGGGCCTATTAGGCCTAGCCTGCGGAGTATTGAAGAGTGGTTGGATTGAAGTGGGCCCCTACTGGGCACCCCAGTTAGGATTATTGACCTGCTCCCTAACCAATCAGAAGAGCTGAAATTAAAAAAAAGAAAAAAAAAAACAGTCCTGAAACTCCTAGATGGGCCTGAAAATTCAAAGAAGACCCAGAAACAAACAAGCAGAGCTGAACACAAACCCTTAACAACAGAAATCTTTTTAGAAAACGTTGTTAAACAGGAATAAGTTCCAAAGCAAGCAACACTAATGATACAGATGACAAAAATCAAAAACAAGTGTAGACATTAAAAAAAAAACTGAAAATCTAAAAGAAATTCATGAAAGGAAGGTGAAAAATAAAAAGGCTAATGTCTCAGCACTGGGGAGGCAACTCAGGCCTTATACAAGCCAAGGGCTGTTCTACAGATGCAGTTGCAGGGGCCCTGCCCCTTTTGGCCCAATGGACGGCAACATAGAAAATAATAGAATAGAATAGAAAATCTAATTAACAATACAATTCCAATAAAGTGTGAGACAATACAAAAGAAAAAATAACCAATAACAACAAAAATCCAAATAAAAGGCCAGAACAGAGCCCTGGTCAAAACAAAACACTATCAATTAAATAACAAATCGCATACGTACATTTGGGGAAATTAAAAGTAACAGTATTCAAGACTGAAACCAGAAGACACTTCTTCACACAAAGAGAAACAAACCACACAGACACGTATTTCAAGTGGATAGCTTCACAACTTTTAAAAAGTATCTGAATGAAATGTTGGAATATCTTAGCTATTAGTTATTCAGACTGTTATGGTTTTGTTCATTTTTTCTGTATCTTATAATTTTTTTTACACTTTTAAAGTCTTTTTTGGGTTTTTGGAGGCTGCTAGGTGAGCAGGAGGAGCAGTTAAGGAATGTTACGTTCAAGTAGACCCAGACGACAGAGGTAGCTACTGTTTTACCTTTTGTTTCTACTTTGCCATTCTCTTGTGTTAACTAATCCTTACTGTTGTTAATGAACCCCATTTTTTATTTTTAATTTGGATTCCTTTGTTTTTTGGGTTCAGGCTCAACTCACAAATATCCTACAGTCCACACTAGCTTGTCATAATCAAAAACAGAGCTGTGGTTTAGCTCTCTGTAGGGAAAGCTTGAAATGGATGAAAGTTGAACTGCCATGCAGCACCCCTATCCACTCTATCAGTATAGCAGTGGTGTAAGTGTGCTCCCTCCAGGCCTCTTTAGTTTCCAAATCTTTCATACATCTGTATCGTCAAGCCAATTGTCAAGAGCCACATACGAACAAATACATCCTGGGCATCATAACATTTGAAAATAGAAGATACTATTACATCAAAATGGGTGATACTATCACAATATTTAAATTTAATGACACACTTGATAATGAAGGCCCAACTACAGCAACCTAATGGAACACATTATGACTCTCATAGAACATTTCAAGATAAAAACAGTTTCATACAATACATTACTTATACTGTACATTTTTAAAATTTAATTAAACAAAATAAAAGTCTTTTCTTGTTTGTTCTTTACTCTGTTGCACATTATGATGTTTGATGTTTGCATTAATATTTTATAATTCAAAGCAGCATTAATTCTATGTGTTTTGTGCCCACCCTGCTCACTTTGCATTAAATTTGCATTCAGTGGGTTCTGCCTACCATATCCCCCCATTTGGCATCCTATTTGCATATTCACATGACCTGGAAGAAAAAAAATTATGTAGTGGAGGGATAAGTCCACTTCTGAAAATGTCCACAAAGGAATTACTGCATCCCAAAAACCTGAGACATACTAATAAATCTCCACTTCATTAGATTGATTAAACTATTTTGTTTAAACTTGGAACATTGGACTCTACATAGAGCTTTTTACGTAGTCTGATGATTTCTGCTTGCAACAGGGCAGTCTTTAAATAAATTAGATTAATTTTATTAGAAGCACTCATTGAAAATTAAATATTCGAATAATAGTACATTTACCTCAACTAAGCAAAAGCTTTCTTTATTCTGTCTTTTTAGCTTTGTACAGTTGTATGGTGGATGAATTATTTTAAATAATCATTTTTTACAATACAATTATACAATACAATTTATTTTTGCATAGCCCAAAATCACACAAGGAGTGCCGCAATGGGCTTTAAGAGGCCCTGCCTTTTGACAGCCCCCCTGCATAGATTCTCTAAGAAGACAACAATTGTAGGGGAAGAAAAAATGGAAGAAACCTTTGGAAGGTCAATTTCGGAGAAAGACCCCTTTCCAAGTAGGTTCGGTGTGCAGTGGGTGTCAAAAAAAATACAATACACAGAACAGAACACAAGTAATCCTGAGCACAATAGTACAATACTAATATTACAAGTACAGAGCAAACTTCAGCAGTAGATGATATCACGTAATATGATGCAGATTTGTTCAGAGTCCTGGAGACCTCAGCCATCAAGCTGCCTCCTCCTATTGGCCATTCCATAGCTGAGTCAGTGGCGGGCCGGTCAATATGATGAAAGGACCCTTCTACCCGATGATTCCAGTGCTCCTCCATCAGAGATAACTTTTCGTTAGGCAGGCAAAACAACTTAGCAGTAGGGCAGTGGCACTAACTGCCACATTTGAGTACCCAGAAGAGAAACAGAATAGGTGAGAGTTAATAACAGATTATAACTGTCATATTGCTTATGTTTTAGTGCTAATGACTAACAAATGAGATGCCTTCTGCACAGTTAATCAGCAGCTCTAGTCTTGGTATGCTAAACTGAAGTAGTGAGTCTTCAGCTTGAATTTTAAAAGCTGAGACTGTAGGGGCATCTCTTATAGTGATAGACAGAGCATTCCACAGATTCGGGACCCTGTAACTAAAAGCTTGACCTCCCACTGTTATTTTATTAATCCTTGGAATCATAAGCAGGCTGGCATCTTGAGATTGTAAAATGCGCTCTGTTTTGTAGGTAATGATAACTTCAACTAAGTAAGCCAGACCCTGGCCATTTAAGGCCTTATATGTTAAAAGTAGGATTTTGAAATCTGCCCTAAACCTAAATGGGAGCTAGTGTAAGGATTTAAGAACTGGAGTTATGTGTTCATATTTTCTTGTTCTTGTAATAAATATGTAATATTTAATGTGCACTTGACATATAGTAAAGGGAAGATAAACCAGGGAATATAACTGTTTTTGTATCTCGTTCGTTTTGTCTCACTCCATCCATTATTAGTCTCTTGTAGTCCAGTTCAGCAGGGTCTGTGAACTATTCTAGTTGTCTTATACACAAAACAGGAACTGTGGCTGTAATGGGCAAAAGTCTAAATCAGGGCACTCACACTGAATCACCAGTAAACCTTCAAATGTTTGAGATGGGGGAGAAAAATCAGATTAGCTAGAGAAAACCCCACACCGGCACAGGCAGCAAAATGTGCAAACTACTGCACACACAGGCCGTGTCTGGGCTAGGATTCAAACCTATGCATCTGGATCTCAAATATACAGTATATCAACATTACTGTTTTTTTGTTTTTTCTTTGTTTGTTTTTTTAGAAGTTTATGCATTTCTGCTTTTCACTCCCATTTTATATTCCTATTCATAATTCCTGTCCTTTTTTCCTGTTCTAAAGAGTTCCAATCAAGGCAGATGCATATTGTGTGTTGGGGTTTGTGATACTGTAAGCTCAGGCCACATCCTTGATGACCCTTTAAATTTCAATACTTACTACACAAGTTTCAAAATATATTAACTGCTCTCCCTATGATGGCTCTTGACATGTAATAATAAAAAGGCATATTAAATCAGATATACATTTTCTTTTTGTCTGTCTGTTTTTAAATCCTAGAGAGTAATGCACATATAGTAAAACAAACTCCTAGTAATTTTAGATTGATGTATTATGGTCAAATTACTGAAAATAATAATACAGTTTAGTCAAGGCATATGCTATTTGAATAAATATTGGAGAATCAAAGCTTATATTCCTGGCCATTATGCTGACATTTCTAATAAGAGCCTGTAGACAAACTAGAGAGATGACTTACGGACATAAAGATGACCCATTATTGTATAACATATGTTAAGAGATAATCTGTCTTTTTTAAAGAACTAGGATTAACATATGGTGCTGTTAAATCTGGACATCATGATCTCTGGCGACTCATTCTTATTCACAGTTAGGTCAGCTTGCTAATCAGTTGGCAGTTGTTGCAAATGCTAATCAGAAGAACCAGAAGGAGGCTGACTTGTGAACTTGCATAAAAATCACTCCTTCTTTCATTTTTAGTGTCTGGTATTACCATTACGGAATCATTGGGAGTGAAATCCTATCCTGGCAGCAATGGGCAAACGTCAGGTGCCCACACTTTCTAGGACACGGGTCTGTCAGAGGGCACATCTGTATACACCATAAACCTACAGTGGGGTAATAGAGTCACCTTTTAACTTGAATGTGAAAGAAGAATGCGCGATTATACAAAAGTGAAACTCAGTAATATACAAAGGCAGCTTTTGAAGTACAACAGGAGCATGAAGAATTCCAAAAAAACTGCTCACATCCCCAGTTACTGACATTATGATTTATGAATATTTCCAAAGTTCACAGGTTTTAAGAATCATATGTATATATTTACCTGGCACATTCCATGGTTATTGATGTTAAGATAAGGATGAGGTGTGTTATTCAGTTTAAAGATTTTCCTGGTTTGATGATTTTCTAAGATGTACAGCATGTGATGAAGCATCATGACAAAAGAACACTTTGGCTCCTGTGTATTCAGGCCGTACACCAATGCCAATAGCTGCATGTTAGATTAATGTGTGACTCAAGACTGACCAGGTATGGATGTGTGTCTGTCTCTACTGGCAGTGAGCTGGTGTCTCATCCAGGGGTCATTGTCATCTTCCACCCAATGCCGTTCCTATAAACCTTTAGGCAACAAAAAGCTGCTTGTATATAATGAATGTGTGGGAGCTTCCAAAAGTTAAATTCCTACAAACCGCAAAAACAAATGCAGACAGTATTCTACTGCTTTCTTAATTAAGTATTTTAAAAAGAACTTTAATTCTAATAAATGACAGTATTTAGCACTTGCATGTAGTGGATTAAGCAGTGATGGTGACAGTCGGCTGCTTTCAACACTGACTATGCCTACAGTGTATTAATATTATCACCAATCTGTTATGTTATTCTGCAGCCTGAGCTCAACACGATTATGTTTCCAAGATTAAAATAGTAGATACAGTCAAAATTAAGATATTTAGTTAAAAAATATATTTTTTATTGTTTTGCATTTCAACATATGTCAAATCTACACACAATGTAGAACAATTTGAACATTTGAACAATGTTCTCTTCACTCAAGTTATCCTGTATTTCAAGCATTGATTTTTTTTTTTATATAGTAACAGCTTGCAGAGAATGAAAAATTAATTTATCGTCAGACAACATAATCTAAATCAGGATTAAAGTCGATTAAACACCATGATCTTCTGCAGCCACACTAAAGTAGAATTAGAAAATGTATATTCATGAGGCATTTGCTTTTTGCTTGAGTAGTGTATTCCATGAGAAGACAACGTGAGTGAATTCCTGTGACTAAGGTGGAGCTTTTAGTAAACATCAAACAAATGGAAATTCTAGACATTTTCCCAGAATGCTTTAGAAGCCATGTGTCAGGATTTTGACTGTGATGTTTTTTTTTTTGTACATTGCAATACTTAGGAATAATTCAGTGGTTATTGGTGTTGTTTCATGAATCCACTATCCTGTGCCTGAATCCTTCATCCATGCAAAATTTGAACATTGGCCATGTGTCTGTGTAGGCTTCTTTCAACATCTTCAAAGATGGGACATTTAGTTTAATTAACAACTCTATACTGCTCACAGTATGAGACTGGGAGTGTGTGTGAGTGGCCCAGTGAGTGGCAATACCAGTTTGTTCCACATTGACTTCCTGCTGAACTATGCCTACCTCGCAAAAGTTTTATTTGCTCTGCAAAATTTGCTTGATTTCTCATTGCATCCACAATGGCTAACATGGTACAACACCCTACCTCTACAGACATATGTGGCACAATTGAAAATTTGAAACTGTACTAAAAAGTCATGAGGGAATTGTGATTTATTGTCATGCATATTGATTTACTACTGCAACCCTAATCAGGGTTGAGCCTTACCATTTTGCTGAGTGTCACAACTATGTTACAAAATACGGGATGTTGGTGGCATCCCATGTGAACGTAGTGAAAGCCTGAACTGAAAATCAAAACTGTTAAGAATGTTAAGTCAGTCACTGGCCATTACTAAGATTGAGAGAAAATGTTGTAACAGGGTGCAGGAAGCTCTTCATCAGCAGGATTAGAAGGTGATTGGCTGTACAGTAAGTATTTCACAGGTTTGACAGGGCAAGATGCTTGAGTGGCTGCAACCTGTCCAACAAGGAAGTGGAACACATCCTTTAAATCAGCAGAATTCATGAAAGAAAATGGAGACTTTCAATAAGCGGGTACTTCTGAGGGCATCACTGCAGTGGTAGTATGACAGTGGTTGCCAATGCTGTAATCCTGGCAGGGTTCAGGTTGGGAAAAGTATGAGGTTAGCCACATCTCCTTCTTAGTTAGTACTTTTAGTTTCCTGTGGTACATAAAAATGATGTTGTTCAATAAACAAGCCCATTATCTGGATAAACCTGATGCAGTGCCCCCAAGATGACTCAAATTCTGAGAAATAAGCAGGTGCTTGCCGGTCTCATTATGTGGGGTTTCCTTCTGAGACAAAATATGGTAACTCCTCCAAAAAGAAGGTAGGATGCAGGTCAGAAGCCAACCTGGTATGGCCAGCAGAGGCTACCTTTACTTTAGCCAGGCCCAGAAGGCAACCTGCTGGCTTCAGCTGGAGCAGGCACAAAATGTGCAGTTGGCCAAACAACTGCAATAATTCCAAAAAAAGGTCACAAAAGCCTTATAAGTAGAAGGGTGACCAGGAACCTTCAGTTTTTAATTAAAGAGCAAACAAAGAATCTTTATAAATTAAAAGATTTATATTTGAAAAATGCTCTTAGCAAATAAGCACAAGCACAGACAGATTTGCCTAAAAATAGGCAACCTAGAAGCTAACAATATCTGATCAAAGCAAAGTAGGTCAAAATCCCGTAATACAAAATAAGCAATAGCATGAACACAGAGCACACTCACCAACACCTAAGTTTCACAGTGTTAGCCATTGAACTGCATGTCTCCATAGCCTCTATAAGGCTGAGGGCAGTTCGTAGATGGAGATGAACAGGTGGGCCTGCCTGCTGGGGAACCACCCACAAAATAAAAGGAACATAACAGAAGACATACATCCACATAGAAACATCCATCCATTATTCAACTCGCTACATCCTAACACAGGGTCACGGGGGTCTGCTGGAGCCAATCCTAGCCAACACAGGGTGCAAGGCAGGAACCAATCCCAGGCAGGGCACCAGCCCACACACAGGACAATTTTAGGATCGCCAATGCACCTAACCTGCATGTCTTTGGACTGTGGGAGGAGCCCCCAGAGGAAACCCACGCAGACACAGGGAGAACATGCAAAACTCCACACAGGGAGGACCCGGGAAGCGAACTCGGGCCTCCTTACTGCGAAGCAGCAGTGCTACCACTGCGCCACCCACATAGAAACATATTTACACAAAACTGAAATGTTATGAGCATAAAATAAGTAACTATTCTAAACATACAAATTAAACAGAAAGGACATTATAAAGAAGCATAAACAGAAAATACTGAGCATGAACTGGTAGACACATAACAGCTGAGGCTTTGAAAGAAGTTGACGTTTGGAGGGAACAATCAGAGCAGAGGTGCAGCAGTCTTTCATATGCAATGTCTACGTACGCTTGTGTCATGAAGAGTGGCTGTTCTGCATTATATTGGTTTGAGGTACAAGGTGCTGTGCTCTTATTTTGTTGAGTGCATATTTGTTTATGTTGTGATTTATCTATTTAAGACAGGCATAGTATCCTTAAGCACTAGCATTACTCATAGCTAATTATTCCACATTTTACAGTACTAGCATAAGATTTCTGCGCTCACCCAACACTGTGCCACTAACAGGACCCCTCATTACCACAGGGTATTTGCAGTTCAAGTCCCATGCATGACCTATACTTTGTAGGCAGAGTGGTGGCTCTGAGGCTAGGTAGGGATCTGCACTGGCAATCTGAAGGCTGTAAATGCCAAAGGGGACTCTGCTCTGTTGGGCCCTTGAGCAAGACCCTTAACCTGCAATTGCTCCGTCCTGGGTATGATGTCAATCTGCATCCAGCCCTGCATGAAGGCCCTCCAACCTGCAAGGAAAAACTTGGGGGTTGGTGGCACAATTGGCACTCCATCCACCATAAAAAAAACCTCGCACTGTTCCATTCCATCTGAACTAGTGTGGTGCTGAGGTATCACCCGTTGCATGGCTGCACTCAGGTCCGAATCTGGATCCTGAGTTGGTTTGTCGTGTGGTGGGTGCAGCAATGCACTGTATCAGTGTGTGCTCCTCATCATCCTCATTTTGTATTCTGGTTATAACCAGCATTTACATAAAAAAGAAAGAGTTGGGCTAACTGCACAGTTGAGTCACCAAGTTTTATTGTACCAGCAACAGGGAGACAAACTGATAACAGTGTGTGGTAATTGACCAGAGGATCCATTACAGCACTGGTGTTGAACTCCAGTCCTGGAGGACCCCAATGGTTGCAGGTTTTCTTTGTAACCATCTTCTTCAGTAGTGAGCTGTTTTTGCTGCTAATTAACTTCTTTTGCCTTAGTTTTAATTAACTTGACTCAGGCCCCTTTGTTTCCATTTCTTCCTTAATTAGTAGCCACACAATAATAAGACACAAAACATGCCGCCACATGACCAGCTCACCTGTGCCCATCACACAATATCTGAAAATAAACAAACGTGAAGGTCTCAGTAAGGTTGATCTCTGAGGTCACCCAAACATCTTGACAGTGTTCTTAGAAAAAACAGAAAAATGAACAGTTTTGGAAATGTCTGCTGTGACAGAAAGAGAGCAGCAACAAGCCATGGCATTGAATAACGGGCTTAATTAACAGCAAGAATCAGCTTCTCATTAAGAGATCGGTTGGAGTTTGAAATCCCAGTTTAGCTGTCGGCTCATTTCACATCTCATTTCTGTTTGGCTGCCATTTAATGAAGAAAAGAATTAATTCAGAGGACTAAATCCTTAAAAACAGGGCTAGTAAAATGAAGGGAGAAGAAGTTAATTAGCAGTGAAAACTGGTCACTGTTTAGGAGAACGGTTAGAATGAAAACCTGCAGCCACTGCGGCCCTCCAGGCCCGTAGTCGGGCACCCCTGCATTACAACTCTCAATAAGAAGATTTTTTCAGTTTTGTTAGTGTTACGCGTGGCACCTTTTACTCATTTTTTTTTTGTCTTTCCTTATCGTGGCAATCTTTCCTATGCTGCATTGAGAGTGCACAGCAGGTGACATCATTTACAGTATGTGACCTGTAAATGTCATAACAATGCTTTACCAGCTTATCTGAGATTTATTTAGATAGCTGTTTTGCAATTCTTTTTTTTACTTTTGGCAATAGAAACTACCTCTGTACTTTTGACTTTGATTTTTGGATAGTGATCTGGCTTTATAGACTTTCTTCCTGAATTCTGGTAAGGGCCGCTGTTTGTTTTTGACCATGCCCTCTTCTTCTGGTCAATGTGCATAGCATTTTTTACTGATTACCTTTTCAGTCAGTGCAGTTAAAAGTCCATAAAAGCCGAGGCAGTTCATTTAGGGGGTCTGTACTGTGCAAAAGAAACAAGCAACCCAATCACGTTGTGTGTTTATAACACGGCAATGCTTCAGCTATAGGTCAGCATGAGGAAATAGAACTAATCAGTGACCGTGATGTCTACATGGCAATTCCATATCAACACAGGGATTGAAGAAGCAAAGGATCCCCTAAAACCAATCTTAGACTGGTTCTGGATTACCATGGAAAAGCAGCATAAATCTGTACTTTTACCTTTTCTCGTATGATCACTTTCACCTTCACTCATCATTTGTTGGTTGAATATTTTCTGTCTCACATTGGTTTTGTCCGTTAACTTTGAATTTGGAGCTTAAAGTCTGACTGAAAAGAAACAGCCTAAAGGTCGTCATTTGATTTTTTAATAATGTACAGAAACTCTAGCACATTTGTTTTTCCTCTAGACAGTCAAACTGGTTTTGTTGGTTCATCTTCCATTGAAACAAGACACCCCAGTAATGGCAGACAGTGGATTTTATTAAAGCTTTTATTCAGAGGTGATGTGTATGAGGAACAGCCACACTTAAGTCCAATTGCTTGTGCTTAACTTAAAATAACAAGTCTTCAAATTACAACATGCCGGATATTTTGCATTTATTTTAGGTACAAAACCTGGCAAACCAGTTTGTTTGTTTTTTTTTTTTTGTCAGCTTACTTTCAAGGACATTCTGTACGAAGATCACCCTCTTAAGTTTTTAAAAGTTAACCATTTGTCCCTCACATTTTTTGTAAAGACTTCAATTTATCTCACACTCTTCATCCTTCACTTAAGGTAAATAAAGGCATACATCTGAAAAATGCACTCCGTACGGCACTGGGGCTGTTGGTGGGCAAAGTCACATAGTGTGAACAAATTTACCTGAACAGTACAGCATACATCCATTGAGGTGGGTCTTCATTTGTTAAAGGTCTTTATTTCGAACATCTTTACTGAAGAAAACATGAAATTCACAAACAGAGACAAGACAGTTTGAAAACTTTCAGAGATACTCTAAAACATTTACATCATTTGCTGACTACTTCTAACAGTTTGATAGTGCATTCTTATCTAAAAATGGTTTCATGATACAAATGAAAGCATTTACACAATTATAAAATCTAATCATACATAAAATTAATTTAATTTAATTTTCAACTCATGAGAACAGAGACATTGATAGAGAGGTAGTGTAGAAAAGCACTTACATTTCAGGCAGCAAAAGGGTCAGCATTTAAAAAACATAAATATTTGCTTTCTTACCTTAATTCATTATACTAGTCAGGTACTTTATCTTATATAGTAATAGAATTGTTCACTTGCTTTGTTAGTTAACAACTCTGATCGGTGGCAAACATTGTAACAACATTGCAATTTCTTCCGATAAATCTTCAATTCTCTCTCTGAAATACGTAATATCTTCGGCAGAATCCATTTCATCGACAGTAGTAAGCATTTTTCTAATTGATTCTTGTGCTATCGATTCACCAATCAGTAACTAGAGTGCGTGTTAGAGCCCACCCTCTCAACTTTGACGAGTGAAAATGACAGTTTTATTTCAAGTCATATTTCATGATGGTTTGGAGGAATGTTACGGACAAAATGAAATAAATAAATAAGCAACAAAAAACATATTTCGTGACACATTTATTTATTTATGCTCTCATTTCATGACATATTTAATTATTTAGGCACTCATTTCATGACACATTTATTTATTTATGCTCACATTTAACAGTACTGTACTTTTATTTATTTGCGCATTTATTTATTTATTTTATTTTGTCCGAAATATTCCTCCATACTAGAGTGCCCCTACTGGACACAATTTATTGTAAACATGTTATTTGGAATAAAATTATTTACATGGTCCTTTTAGGCCAGGGGTCACCAACTCTGGTCCTGGAGGACCACCATGGCTGCAGGTTTTCATTCTAACCCTTTTTTTAACGAGTGGCCTGTTTGTGCTGCTAATTAACTTCTTGTGAATTAATTTTTATTGACTTCTTTTTTAAGATTTGTTCCCCTGAATTTCTTCATCGTTCCTCTGAATTGCTTCATTTCTTTCCTTAAATAGCACCCAAACAGAAATGAAATGGGAAGTGAGTGAGCCAACAGAAGACCAACTAAGCCAGGGCCTCAAACTCCAACCAATTTCACTCCAACCAGTTGCTTAATGAGGTGCTGAGTCTTGTCGTTAAACTCGTTCTTTAATTCCATGGCTTGTTGCTGCTTTCATTGTGCAATAGCAGACATTTCTAAAATTGTTGATTTTCTCTTTTCTGTTAAAATGTTTTGATGACCTGAGTAAACCAACATTCCTGAGACCTTCATCTTTCTTTATTTTCAGATATTGTATGATGGACACCAGTTGTTTTGGTTCATTTTATATCTTGTTATTGTTTGACTGCTCATTAAGGAAAAAGAAACAATTAAGGGGTCTGAGTCTGAAAGAGCAAGTCAATTAAAATGAATTGTAGAGGAGTTAGCAGCAAAAACAGGTCACTCATTAAGAAAAGGGTTAGAATGAAAACCTGTTTTAGGCCACCCTGTACACAAAATGGTTTCAATAACACATTTCTCTGTCTAATACAGCTATTTAGTTTATTTTTGACTTATCAATTATATGTCATTCTTTTGCTTTTTTGTTGTTTTTATCTCATAGTCGTCCCTATATGAAAATGAAGAAACTGGACAGCACCAAGTCAACTGTGATAAAGTCAGAACAACTACTCCGCATTGAAGAACACGACTTTGCGATGAGGCCTGGATTTGGAAGTAAGTTTCCTGAGTTTTCCCAGCAGATGTCTTTTGCACTTCTTTTTGAAGAGTAATGCAAAATATGAAAGTTTATCTTTGAATGTACTTTTGTTAGAAAAGAGAATAAATGCCTGATTAAACGCAGTGTCCAATCAGCTTGGGCTATTTCAGTAGCTTAAAGAAGCTTACATACATGGACATTTCTGCCAAATGAGATTTTTTTTCTTTTGGCCTATAATACCACCCTATTGCATGAGACTGATAAGAGTGTTATATAGTTCATGACCCACTTTAGTGGCAAAGTAAAAAATACTAATAATCCAGTGCTACATATTATATAAGTTTTATTTAATGTCAAAATAAAAAAATAATAATCCGTGCTTCATAAAAAAAAGAAAATTACCACCCAGTGGTTAGGCTTGTGATGCCCTGTGCCCTCTGCCCCAGCGCATTTCAAATCCTGGGCATTGTATAGTTCATGAGTGAGGTCCCAGTAAGAAGCACAGAGACACTCCAAGCACAGTTCTTTACAGTTTTAAATCATATAGATCTTTAATAAATTGGGAATTTTCACTTAATGGTTCATTTTGCATTTCACAGACCCAGTCCCCCATGGTGTAAGCTCAGACATAGTGAATAGAAAGAAAATTCCAAAAGTCTTTTAAAAATCCAGGTGGACATCCTTCTGTGATTTAAAAAGAAACTGTGAAGATACTTTCATATCTTCCATTTGAGTTACTAAACCAGAAGTCAAAAAACAAAACTGCACCGTGGTAATTAGTCCCACACCTCCATTGTTTTAGAACATCTAGAGGCCTGTCCACTATGCACTGTCCATTATGTTTTCTTCCCAACACATCTCTGTACAAGTGCTTTGCCTGTAACTAGCTCCATACTTTCATTATCTCTGCTCACTCGAAGGCCCTGTCTCAAAGCACTTTCCTGTTCACACTGTTCCCTTCTTCATTGTAAATTGGGACTCTGTTTGCAAATCTCTCCTTCCTGCTGTGATGGATAGCCGGGGCCATTACCCGGCCGGAATGCCAGCTGGGTGGAAGGACCGAGGGAGTGAACATGTTTGGGACATTACCTTCCCCGAGACACTAGAGGACAGTCCCCCCTGGGTTGCTACTGCACCACGGATCCCTGCAGTTTCAAGCAGCCCCTTTGGGTTCCATGGGCACCACCAAGGGGTTGCTGCAGGTACAGCTGAGCCCTTTGTGGCACCACATCCGCCACAACCAGAAGTGCTGCTGGAAGAAAGTCAAGGAACACCTGGAGCACTTCTGGGTGCACCATAAAAGGAGCCAGTTGAGGAGCCAAAGTTGGGTGGAGGTGGACAAAGCGTGCGGGAGGAGGAGTGGAGACAAGGACAGAGAGAAAGAGAGAGGAAGAAGAAAGGACCATGCTTGTTTGTACATTTGGTGCTTTGTATTGTGCTGTGTAGTGGGGAGCAACAAAAAAGCGCTGCCCCACTTAAATAAAGGGGTGTTGTCTGGCAAGCCTTGTGTCCCTGCCTGTCTGTGTCGGGGATGGGGGAGCAATACACCCCCTGGCGGTCCACACTGCTGTTACTGTTTTTTCAGCAGGCAAGGTTGCAGTCTGCAAAATTCGAAAACAATAGACTCCAAATAAACATCTGAAGCAGACCACTAATAACATATCCTCCGCTAGGCTAACACTCAGACTCACACTCCGAGTACCACTACCCCTTCAGGCACGCTGTATGTTAAGACTACTACATGCTCCTCATTGGTTCTTCTCCATGGTACAAAATACTATTCTTTAGTATCGCTGTGCTTTCGTCTGTGCACACACAGGAACTCTCCCATTGACCATTTTCACTTAGTCTGACAGCAATTACTTGACTAAACCTCTCTGGGCTTTGGCTGGGCTACTCAAAGGCAGTCAGAGTCCGTGTTGTGTTGGCTCTATGCTTCAGGTCATTCTCGTGCTCTAAGGTGAACCATCACTCCAAGCTGAGGTCCCATAATTCCACAGCAGGTTTTCTTCAATGACCTTCCTGTAATTGGCTGTATTCACCTATCCCACAACTGTTACCAGTCTCCCTGTCCAGGCCACTGAGAAGCCCCCCATACAGCATGATGCTGCCACCAACATGCTTCACTTCAGGGATGGTATTAGGTTTGTAAAGAGTGTGACACTAGAGGGTGCTGTCACTCCTCTAACCCGACAGACAAATGTCTAGGACACCAGGTAAAAAAACAAAAAGATGCATTAATTTTTCCTTTTCCTGTTATAGTGCCTCTAAGCACCCCAACCACCATACATAGGCAAACAATAATATTAATAAATACAATAATTATTCTCAATTCTCTCCTCCACACCTCCCAGCAAGCTCTGTCATACTCCTCCTGACTCCGGCTAGCTTGTTGGGTTCCCAACAGTCCTTTATATAGTCCTTGACCCGGAAGTGCTTCTGTTATTCCTCTCACCTGACTTGCCAGCACTTCCTGGGGAGTACCGCTAAGCTGCAGGGAAACCGCCATCTAGCACCCTGGGGGAGGCAGTGTCCCAAAGTAGCTATCTTCCCCTATCCTTCCAATCTTTGGGTGTCCTGGCCAGGTTGAGCTGCCAGCCGTCCATCACAAGAGTAACACATTGTCTTCACTAGATGTAGTGTTTGGAGTTTTACCTAAAGAGTCCAGTTTTTTTCTCATTAGACCAGCAAATCTTTTTCCTCATGCTCTCAGAGTCCTTTAAACTGGCATATGCCATTTACTCCAGAGAGGTTTCCAACTAGAATACCATAAACCGTCTAACCATACCATACTATCTACCATAAACATCGGACTAATGCTCGTTATTCTGAGAGGTTCTCTCATCTCAGTAGAGTTCTGTTAGACTGACCGTTGAGGACTTTGTTACTTCTATGACCAAGACCCTTTTTGTCCGGTGACTCAGTTTAGCCAGATGACAAAATCTAAGAAGAGTCCTGGTGGTTCCTAACTTCTTTCATTTCACAATTCACAAGATTCTTGGTGCACCATTGAGCATATAAGTCACTTTTACTCAATTTCATTTTACTAAAATAACACTATGCCTGGGCCACAGTGTAACATGGAAAAAAGAAAATGTAATGCACACATCTAGGTAAATTCTCTGGTGCTTCATTCAGTTTGTGGCACTAAGCAATTCAAGAGATGTTCATTTATTTTAAAAACTGCCAGAGTACATCTTCACCTGACATCAAAGGTTTTCAAATCCTGTTGTTAGTAATTGCACATTTAATAAAAGAGCAAATATTTGCACAGACTATTTGGTGGGTTTGTTCCCATTTTTCTACTCTGTTGATGCTCTTGATAGAGGACAGGCCAGTTCCTGGTGGTCCCTGCATTCCCACCCTGGCTCTCAGCAGGACTTCTTCTAATGTCTGTCTGCTTCTTTCTCTTTCCTGTGCCCAGCTGGTAGTTCATTTGTTTCTGGCAACTTCATACCAAATGTGCAATCTTTTCCAATGAATATAAAAAGAAAGTGATTATTATCTTAGTATGTGTTAGTTATTAGTATTGATCTGATATTTCAAGCACTACTCTAATCACTAGCACCAGTGTTGATTTTGTGAAACAAATATCAAGTTGGTAAAGGGAAACCACAAATGAGCAACAGCAAAGTTATGGTATTGTATTTTATCAACAGTTTTGCCTGGTCACCATAGCTTCTGTTTGGCAAACAAGCAAGCGTCAGCTAGACTTACACTCGGAGTGCGCCCAAGCATGTTTTATCCAAAGCTGTGGTATCAGTACACACTGAAACAAAGGATTAATGTTATCATACAGCTTTATGTACTGCTGATTTAATTGTTTGATTTTGTAGGTACCATCTGAAGTAGCCAAATCACTTGCATAGAATGATAACTTTATCTAAAGGTTTTGACACAGTTCAGATTGGAATTCTGTGTGTTCATAATTAAGAGAATAATGAAATGTTCCAACTTGAGAAGGAGAAACTTCAATGATATATTAATGCTCACAATATGCTGTTATACAATAAAAACAAATACTCAAGGAAAATACAAATATAACTACTGCTGCTACATTACAATATTAATTAAATTATCTATTATGCATTCCTTTTTACATACTGTTTTTAATTAAGAAGTTAGGATATTCTATATAGTATGACCATGGTAAGATGTTTTATGGATCACATGGTATCATATTGAGCTCACCTAACCAGGAGACAAAAATAGGTAAGGGAGAAACAGACGACAGTCATGTAAGTGATCGCCAAAGCCAGTAACATAAAATACAAAAATCACAGTCAAAGGGAGCAAAGCATGTATTACTAGCACTAATGAAAATGAACGCTCATGAAAGAGCGTTTTACCATCCACTAATAATGCTTTTAAGATACAAATACACCAACACATTTCCAGTTTCCTACTGCTAGCACATTTTGTGTTTAAATGTATTTACAAGGTCTCTACTGATTTATACCCCAGAACTACAATCAACGTTACATACTGAGGAGGAGGAGTGACTGTCTCATCCAACATTGGCTGCTACGGCTCTGTAACGTCACATTGGCCTTGCAAAGCATCATGTGGCACTGGGAAAAATAGTTTATGAAAACCAGCTGCATGGCAAATTTCTATGAAAATATTAGCCAAATGCTTTGGCATATTTTGTTGATCAATACTGCTGAAGATATGAGAAATAATGAAATGATTGACATTTAATTTAGAAATTGATAAAAATGAAACCGAATCCCCTCCCTGCACCACACAATCAAGTGTAATTTCTCCTGCTTTGCACACAGGCAGCTATCCATTTTCTGGTAACTTTGTAGGAGTCTGGAGACAACACTTGGGTGCAAGGCATGGGTCACCAGTCCATTGTAGGGTTTACTTGCACTAACTCCCAAATCAGCTCATCATACATCTTTGGAATGTGTGAGGAAACAGGAGTAGACAGATGAAAGCAGAATTCATTTTAATAAAGGGAATGTGAAAAGTCTACACAGACAGTGGTCACGCTAAATGCTGAACCCAGGTCCTTGTAGCAGATTTAAAAGTTACTGTATGGAGAGGACTGAGCCACATATATGGACATAATAATCTATTATTTATGTTTAATGTTGATTTCCTCATATATACATTTGTTTCCTTATAGCTGCAGCTATACCCGTTGGGATTGATGTCCAGGTGGAGAGTATAGATAGCATTTCTGAAGTCAATATGGTAAGTAGTTCAAGCCAAATTCTAGTGTGTACAGGCTGGGCCAGGACTTGAGGTGTTTGAATTGTAAGTTGAGCAACTTAACCAAAATTTTTATGAGCCATCTAAGGCCATGCCCAGCCAGGTCATGTCTTGATTTGTAAAGGCCAAATCCATACAGCCAGATTTTACTCAATCACCATACTGTAGTTTTATAATAAAATAACACTCAGAAGTATTAGAATTAGGAACAGCTCAGCGATTAATTTTTGTTAGATATACAGCATGCAGGCTTTCTTTGACAATCCAGTAATTTAAAGTCTGAAAGTATAAAATGCTGGGTGTAATTGGATGAAGTTCACCTCTATGAATGAAGTCATGTTAAACTTTATATTTTCTCCAGTCTAGTATGAAAAGTGCAGTCATTACCATTTAAAAAATTTTAAAATTGTAGGAAAAATCAGGTTTGATTTAAATCTTTTTTATTTCTGTTTAGGTGTTAAAAAAACAATATTTAATTGATGTAACCATATGCTTGATATAATTCGGTATAAATTTATGCCATTCCACTGATGCAATCACTATTAAAAATGTAGTTAAAGGATAAGTTTGGTATTTTTTAAGTCAGTTACTTTTTCATAATCATGGTATTCATTAATTTGCCACAGTAAGTTCAGTTTTTAAGTAAAGTATTTTTTGTAAATTTGTAAAATATCATTGTTCTTGCTTTTGTAAAATATCTCGTTCTTCTCATACCAACTGATTCATGTTTTTCATATTCATGATGCTTTTTGTTGTGAAGTTCTGCCCTTTTAAAAGTCTAGATGTGCTCCTTACCTCATCTACAGTCTCCGTATGTGGAACCTTTCATCCCCATGGATGTGGTCTCCCGTCTGTCGTTTAATGGAAGCCGCAGTAGCTGTTGTTCTTTTGAGATTGTTTTGAGTGCTTAGGGTAAGACCTTTCACAGGATTTAGACAAATAAAGTTATTGCCACATCACAGAACTTCTAGTTGTAGTTCTAGTTCTGTCTGACTTGCCAGCTGCAGTTGCTGATCTCATTGCCAGGCAATGAAATTTACACGACTGCAAATTGCTGGGCTTGTCACGTTTAATGATTGCATGTCAACCTTCAAGCACAGTTGCACCCGGTTCTTTTTGTGACAGCATTAATGTGCTTCCTGAAGGAGCTGGTGAGGAGATGGTGCTGTACAAAGAGTTAACAAGTATGGTGAGTTCAGCTGCACTGTCAGCCTCTATTTTTCTTTCTTTTGTGGTATGTAAAACACATCCGACAGACGTGCCCCTCTTCAGTTTGTGAGGTCCAAAATACCTGCGTTCCTTTTCATTGCTTGTCAGCTCTCATGCACACACATCTCGCCCCTACGATGTTGTTTGATTTTGTCGTAGCAAGTTGCAGACTAGCTGGACTGAGTGGCTAGGGATGTTACAGGATGTTCACGAGAGGATGCTGCCGACTGCCTCCGACTCGCTAAGAAATAAGTAAATGAAAGCTATGACTGAAAATTGCTGGAAAAGTCAAGTAATGTGACATAGTCTTAAATCGTCATTTATATCAATAATGTCTTTCACAATTAAGATATGGAAAACAATGTTGTGCTAAAGAGCTTCAGACATGTGCATGGTTTGTACTGTTTTACTTCCTTGTTTACAATAAAATCCCATGCATGACAATCAATGAGAACAGACCAATGAACAGCGAGATATCCTTCCTTCTGGAAAAATTCTGAAAAAGATCTGTGATACAATGCTTTACTTCCAGTTTCCTTTTGTTGTCATCAACCTTCTTCAGAAATGTGGAAGGAATGTTTTTTGAAATCAAATAATTTGCCATTTCAAAGCTGATATATTCGGTACTTGCTTTTGGCTCGATGACAAGAAAGGGAATAGTAGTTTTTAAATTTATTAAGGAAAAAAAATAATTTGTGAGTACAATTAGTGAATGTCATATTTGTGAATAAAATACATGTACTTGAAAAGTACTGAACTTACCCTTTAACCTAAACTAAGATCAAGACAATGGGTGGAAATCACTCCTGGACTTGTGAACAGTGCACGAGCAATAAGTGAAACATGGTTTCCTTCATAATTTGCAAAGAACTTATGCCATTGTTGAAAATTTTGTCGTCTTTCTCTGTAGAGTTTACATGTTCTTTTTGTATCTGTTTTTATTTTTCTCCAGGACTTTTTGTTTTTCTCCCCATAATCTATAGAGGTCTGTCTATGGGCAAATGCTGTCTTAAATTGAGCCCTGTGTGTGAGTGAATATGGGTGTGTGAGAGTGTGCTCTACGATGGGCAGGTGTGCCATTCAGGCTTTCCTCTTTGTTTCTGGGTTATGTTTTGACCTTATTGTCTGTTATTTTGGATTTGATTTTAGATTACTACATTCAGAAATGATGAAGTAAGAGGTTATTGTGGTGATTGCTCCGATGGATCTCAGTTGAAGTTTACATACATCAGAAAAGGGTTGTTACATATTTATAGCTTGGAGATCATTCAATAAGAACATAGTTTTTCTTTTTGTCCCTCTGTATGTAAAGCAACATTGAGTTTGTAAAAGGCGCTCTATAAATGCAACTTATTATTATTATTATTATTAGTAGTAGTAGTAGTAGTAGTAGTAGTAGTAGTGGTAAGTAGAAGTCTCTCCGACTTCAGGGCTTTCAGTCCTTCTTTTTTGTATCCACAGTCAAATGAGTAAAGAATCAGAAGACTGACAACTCTGTGCCTGAAAAGGAATGATATGTGAAGCTGGGATTTTGAACCAACACAATACTTTCCTTTGAATATCTTTGCAGTGTATTTATTTATCTTTATAAAAAAAAAATCTAGCGGAGTTATCATGATCTCATTATCATTATCATGGTCTCCTGAATTGTTTCCCCAGGTTTTGCAGACCACAGAATCTTTTGGTTACATTTATTTTCTAAAATTCAATATTCTAATGTTCTTATTCAGTTGTGTTCTCTCATGACACTGTGGTGTTGTTGTTTTGTTGTAAGCACCACAATTTTTGTTGATAGCTGTAAAGCCACTACTAGGCAAGACAACTGAGAGTCTGCAAAGTGGGATGTCATTACGTGACGGTATAAGTGTCAGCATCACACATTACCTGGTCATCAGAGATTGAGGCAGGGGCAGAGTGACACCGTCTTTCAGCCAGGAATGACATGATACAGAGTAGCCTACCCCCACTCTGGAAGAGTGGTAAGGGGACATTATTACTAGACCACTATGGTAACTGCCAACAAAAGAAAACAGACATACAACTCTTAAATTAGCTGTCTCTTACTCTTTCAGTGCACTTATGTTGGAGCAACAAGTTGTCTTGGTCAATGGTGTTGTCTTGTAGAGTAGAGGTAGCTTCAGTTTTGTACCCCACGCTTTCCAATTACTTTTACCACATCAACAACACATTCTGTCTTGGGGGTTGTTGGAGGTGAAAACAGAAAAGCAGATGAAAATCTTTGGACTGTGGATGTGCAAAGAAATCAAAGCTTGTAGAAGCCTTCTCTACACTCTTTTCTTCTGCTGGCGCATCTCTTTCTTTATCCTCCTCAGCTGTTGTTGCCTCTGTCATGTACCCAGACATACAACCCTCTTTTGTCTCAGTCATGGATCCTGCAGTTTAACTAACGTTTCTCCCTTACCACAGGGCCAGCCTTATCTTTAATAACAAACAAATTAAATAATTAATAGGACTACTACCATGTAGTGTGCACTGCTATGTACCATAGCTAATTATAATTTTGCAAGACTAGGGGCTCTACCCCCTGCTCGCTTTGCTCGCCAACCCCCTGGCAGGCACTACGCGCTAGCCACTTCACAGATCTGCTGCTTGGGTATGAGGAAGCAGATGTACAATTTAAACAGATTTTTATTTTCATGGGAATTATTACATATGCATAATAGGCCTAACTATTTTACATTACAGAGAGTAATTAACCATAGTAAAAAATAGTATAATGTAATAAATTGCCCCATGACCCTGTAGTTAGGATATAACGGGTTGGATAATGGATGGATGGATGGATGGATGTAATAAATTGAAAGAAAATTATGTTTCATCTTGCTTTAGAGGTATTTGTTGCGTCATACGTTTTCGTTCTGTTTGGCTTTGAAATGAACATGCAAATACTTTTTAAACTTACACTTTTACTGTAAAACTTCAGTAAAAACAATTTTTTTAATTAACTTTTTCGTCAATATCACTTTGAATTTTGATTCTGTGTTTGGACTTACATCATGACAATGCAACGTATAACTGCCCGTGAGTGAATTTCGTTTCTTTCTCTCTAATAAATAAACCAACTTTTTCGAATGTTTGTCGCTGTGATTTGTTGTCATAGCCAAAGCTAAGCTAATGGGAAACTGTAAATGTTTTAATATGAATGGCATATCATGATCTCCTAAGGTGTCTAATGTTATCTGCAGAAGATGTACTACATTACCTTTCTTGTTGCCTGCTAAAATTTTACATGTCAGAATTGTTCGACCAATTTTGAATACAACTAATCTTATCTTATTGTATAGCCCATCACTCAGACATGACTTACGCAATAACATTACAATACATCCTTCTTTCAACAGTAATTCGGCCGGTTGAAGACCGGACGGTGTTAACAGTTGTAGATATTCTATGTGATATTGTAAGTTGATGTTTTCATCTTCCACAACATCACCACCAACTGTTTCAGCATAGTCTATTAATACGCATTTAACCAATTTGCCATGTAACCGATCGACAATTTTTGCATTAATTTGTTTGATTTCATCGTTTCTCTGTACTAGGAATGCCCGTGTACTCATTTCCTCTGTTGATAACTCTTCGGGATGAAATTCTTCAATAAGATTTGGACATAATAAGTCTTCTTTTATTGGAAAATTAAAATGAAGAAAACGTAAAAAATTTATAAGAGTTGAAACTGTGTCTGACAAAAGCATTCACATGAATGAGAGGTGAAAGGACCGTGGGCATGGTTGAAAATTGTTGAGAGGAGGGCGGAACTTGAAAAAATCTCTTGGCAACAGTCTCGTTTCAAGATTTTCTTTTATAATAGAAAGACATAATACATGATGATGCCTGCGTAGTTATAGTATATTATTGCATTTACTTCCTTAGATAATTTCTTCAGATCCTGCAGTCATAATTCTGTTCCGCACTGGTCACATAATTTTTAGTAATATTAAAAAATACCCTTAAATTGATATCCTATTATCCCACCACAGCACCACCATGTTGTACATACCTGTTGTTGTCCTTTCTTTACTACATCACTGAACTGACACTCTGTGGAAGCAGTTGGAGCAGAATTGTGAAATACAGACAGCGTTTTGTTCTCCCTGGGCATTTAAAGCAGGTAGCATCTCAGTTGTTTAATATTTCCATCATAAATTCACTTATCATTTTCCCTTATTTAATAGGTTACATATAGCCCAAAATCTAAATCCTAAAGCTACCTACAAAAGCTAGGTGGTGGCACACAGTTACAACTGCTCCTGCTGGCTGCTGTGTTTTTAGTGAACTGATGTTAACAATGTTGTCATGTAAAACCCCACACATCAGTGTTAACTTGACCCATGTTTCTCAACATTTTATGACTTTGGGATCCAGTTTTACCTTTTAAAGCTCAATGTCGACTCACATTTAACAGATGAAGAGCAGGGGCTTCTCCCCCTTTGGTGAAATGAGCATGATTAGAAACAGAGAAAAATATTGTGCAGCACTGCTGCTTACTTCAGTGGTCAACAGTAGCTGAAACAGCCACTCGCAACCCACTGACAGAAACCTGTGACCCATTAAGAAACACTTTTGCTTATAAGAAGGAGATTTTGGCAATATGACAGACTGCAGGGCCACTCACATGTGTGTCTAGCTAGCTACTTTGCTGTCACTCAGTGTTACTGAAGTCGTGAACCAATGTAGTGTTTCCCATTTAATAAAGGGTAATTTTTCTCACCTGATATTTTCATACATTAATCTGCACCCACCTTCAGCATTTTTTTTATTTGTTTAATCCTTGATTTTGCAGCACCACCTCTCTGTTTCCTTTACCTTTGGTGGCCATTGTAAAATGGCTAAATGAAGTGAGTGAGGTTAAGAAAATGGGTGGAAGGATACAGAAGGTGGATAGCTTCAATTTCACTCGCATGAGGTTGTACCATTTTAGGGAGGGCCATCTTTGTATGGATTTACTAAATGTGTGTGCATTTATTTATGAGAATTTAAAAGGGTGTGTACAGCAGCTCAACCAGCCCACTGGGAAATCTCCCAGTACTTCTGTTGGTCACTTCACCCATAAACTGATGATTCTTCTTACAAAAAACTTCACCATTCATTCTTGTTAGTGCATTCTGGGTATTAATAATCCTCCTGTTCCTTTAGTTTAGATTAAAAAAACGTTTTGTGAAATCGGACTTCCTTGTAAGGATTGTTATTTGCTTTTAGTAAATTCAATAAAATGTTATAAAAAAAAAAAAAACTTTATTAATCCCATGGAGAAATTACCTTCTTTTTGATTTGCCTCTGGTTACATTTTCCCTATTTGGCCACGATTGGTTTGCACTGTTAACCTGCTAACATTCTTGGTTCACATCCGGAGCTTTATTTACTTTATTGGTGTTTTCCACCCTATGCTTTTGTTATTCTGATTTCATGACTTCTCCTGATTTCCCTTTCCTTTCTAAACTGCCACCTAAAACTGGGTCAAATTGCATTGGCCTCAAGCAATTCATGTTTGAGTTATTGTTCCTATAAACTCATATCCTAACATATACAGACATCAGTCTAATACTTCTCCAGGTTGAGTTAATAACAGTATGAGCTGGCATTCCATCATACAAATGAGCAGCTTCAGAGCCAGCTACAGTGGGGCCTACAAAAATAAAGTTGCATATGAACTCCAACAGTACACCGTCCTTTTAAGGATAGCGAAACACCCAGAAAGCCATGTAAGGAGTAAAGAATTTATACTGGCGCTTGGCACCAGTGAGCATCTCAAGTGCTACATATTGGTTATTAAATATTTACTATATTGAAATATTATAGGTTTTTTATAAATGAACAAAAAATATCAACACTGGGATGTATGTATTTATTTATTTGAAGGGTGGTTAATATTGCTACTTTACATCTTCCAGTTTTGCAATGGCAGTCCAGTACTTCATATGTGGAGTTTGAAGGTTCTTTCATTGTCTCAATAGGTACACATGTGCAGTCAGTCGAGTGACAAGTTTAGTGTCCCTGAGCGAGTCTGAGGTGTGACATGACCTGGCTGTCTGTTCTGCAAAGGCACATTCACCTTCTAATGTCTGAGGGTCTCTGCTCCGATTTTAGCTTTGTGGTCCTCATGAAGAGTCCCTCAGTGTGTGTCACTTTAATGCCTGATTGTTTTCTGTTTCCAACAGGGCAGGTGTCAGGGTGCACTCTATGCAGCTCTCCCTTTGCCATATGGCTGTTATGATCACTAAAGCCTGCATTTTTTGCTCAAGAGGTGATACAAATGGACCACAAGGCATGTGCATAACAGAGGATTATGAGGCTGAGCCAGAAGGGCACACTGTGGGAATTTACCGTTATGCAACAATTAAATACAGCCATATGTCTAATCTTTATAGAAAGGACCTTTTCCACAGACATTGAATGTTTTAAAATTCACTAACACTTTGAAACTTACACTTTTTTGCATTGTCCTGTTCTAGGTAGGTTTGTAAGTTTTTTTTTAACAACTTCACTCAATTTCTGAACAAGACTGTGCCAAGTCGGAGCCTCCTCTGAATGCCAACTCTGGGCTTGTTCACTCTCAGCGGGCTGTTTCACCAAACCAGTCCATCACACTGGGATGTGCCAGCAAGTCATCCAGAGAAATGTCTTAGGGTCCATGCAGACTGCACACCGATCATCACCAGCTGAGAACTGAATCTTTATCCCTGGAGCTCTGAGGCTGCAATGTCGCTTCAGTAGTGGGGTTTAACCATGCTCAATATAAACTACTCAAAAAAAATTAAAGGAACACTTTGAAAACACATCAGATCTCATTGGGAAAAAAATCCTGCTGGATATCTATACTGATATGGACTGGGTAATGTGTTAGGAACGAAAGGATGCCACATCGTTTCATGGAAATGAAAATTATCAACCTACAGAGGGCTGAATTCAAAGACACCTCGAAAATCAAAAAAAATGCTCTTAATGAGATGACGGATGGTGTCCTGGGTGACCAAGGCATCACTGAGCTCCTGGACAGTCTGAGGTGCAACTTGGCAGCGTTGGATGGACTGAAACATAATGTCCCAGAGGTGTTCTATTGGATTTAAGTCAGGCGAGCGTGGGGGCCAGTCAATGGTATCGAGTGCCTCATCCTCCAGGAACTGCCTGTATACTCCCGCCATGAGGCCGGGCATTGTCGTGCATCAGGAGGAACCCAGCACCCACTGCACCAGCACAGGGTCTGACAATGGGTCCAAGGATTTCATCTTGATACCTAATGGCAGTCAAAGTGCCGTTGTCTAGCCTGCAGAGGTCAGTGCGCCCCTCCATGGATATGCCTCCCTAGACCATCACTCACCCACCACTGGTTATGCTAAATGATGTTGCAGGAAGCATAACACTCTCCACGGTTTCTCCAGACCCTTTCATATCTGTCACATGTGCTCAGGGTGAACCTGCTCTCATGTGTGAAAAGCACAGGGTGCCAGTGGTGGACCTGCCAATTCTGGTATTCTATGGCAAATGCCAATCTGGCTCCATGGTGCCGGGCAGTGAGCACAGGGCCCACTAGAGGATGTGGAGCCCTCAGGCCACCTTCATGAAGTCTGTTTCTGATTGTTTGGTCAGAGACATTCACACCAGTGGCCTGCTGGAGGTCATTTTGTAGGGCTCTGGCAGTTTTCATTCTGTTTCTTCTTGCCTAAAGGCGCAGGTACCGGTCCTGCTGATGGGTTAAGGACCTTCTACGGCCCTGTCCCTCTGACAATGGCAAGTACTGATGTGCCATCCTAGAGAAGTTGGACTACCTGTGTAACCTCTGTAGGGTCCAGGTATCACCACATGCTACCAGTAGTGACAATGACTGTAGCCAAATGCAAAGCTAGTGAAAAAACAGTCAGAAAAGATGAGGAGGGAAAAATGTCAGTGGCCTCCACCTGTTAAATTATTCCTGTTTTGGGGTTGTCTCATTGTTGCCCCTCTAGTGCACCTGTTGTTAATTTCATTAACACCAAAACAGCTGAAACTGAATAACAACCCCCTCTGCTACTTAACTGACTTGATGCTATACTCTGAGTAAAAACTGTTCCTTTAATTTTTTTGAGCAGTATATATCCATCATTATAGAAGGAAAGCACCACTTACATTATCACAATCAATTCATTTCTAAAGCAATTTATCCCTTTACAGAGTTATGGAATGGACCAGGAGCACAAGGCAGTTTATATCAGGAATATCTCAATTCCATTGATTTTCTGATTCCAATTTTTCTGGGAGAGGATCACACACAGCCGGGCACAATTACTAACTTGTAAACAGGGCACCAATTCTTCACCGCTATCCAACTTAAGGTTATCAATTAACATTTCACACACTTGGACATGTAAACACACCTGAATAAAGATCACAGAAGAATTGTTTTAGCAATTAATAAATTACAGGAATGTGAAATATTAAGTACCTCATTTTAATTCTTTGGGTTTGCTTATCAGAACATACAATAATTAACAATCCACAAGTTTTCACTAGGTTGTAAAATCACAGGACACAAACAACACATAACAGGTTTCGTAATTATACAATTGCTTATTCAGTTGATTTCCAGAGTGGGAATTGCAATTTAGATTTTAACTGATCAAGGCACTAGCCCAGGGGTGGGCAAAGTCATTCCTGGAGGGCTTTTGTTCCAACCCAGTTGCTTCATAAGAAGCACTTACTGCTCAAGTAACACTTCTGCTTCATTTTAGTTGTCTCACTCGTTTACATTTTGAACCCTTATTGCTTATTTTAGTCTTAAACAGCTGTAGTCTTGGGTTTAATCACCCCTTATTAGCAATCAGATGCAAATGACAAAAGAAATTCAGCATTTCTCCATTAAGCTTGTTTCCATTTACACCTGCATGTGTTTATCGTGCACTATTTGGTTTAATTAAATACTTGGAAAGAAAATGAAGAGAAAAAACTGAATGACTGAGAATTACTCATCTGCTTTAGACTTCAAATCATTTGGATGATATCCTTAGAAAGGAAAAAATATCTAGGATATGAGAATGACCTGACATGGCAGAGTTAAAGCACTAACGAGCCCTGAAATTAAATAATTGACAAGGATTTTTTTTTTAATTAAGCAACTGGGTTGGAACAAAAACCTGCAGCGACTGCAGCCCTCCAGGACTGACTTTGCCCACCCCTGCACTAACCTGACGACCAGCTTCATCAACAATTAGGGATTACAGGAATTTAATACAGTCTGTGCCATCAGACCCTGAAACATAGGCACAGGAAATTTGTGAACGATACTGGTAAAAATTTGGACAAAAGGTTGCCATTTTTTGCTATTTGCTGACAGAGATATTCCACAGCTGGGGTATTAAAGGTCCTTCAGATATTTTGCAAAAGTATTGTGAGGTACCATTAAAGTCTTCAGGAGAGAAAGGAGTATTGAAATATGTGCTGGAGATGAAAGACTGACTGGTAAAATACTGTGGGAGTAAATATGAAGAGAAAGAGCAAAGGCTGTGGTATTACCAACATGCCAGGAGGCACGGGTATGTTGCAAGTCAAAGGGTATTATTACATCTTTCTTCACTTTCTAATAAGCTTTAACAAAATGGTAGAGTACAAATAAAATTATGCAAAGAGTGGTTCTGTAAACTGTGAATATTATCATTCAAACAAACAAAACCTAATTTTATCATGTTGATTTATTAAAGAATTGAACGTGAGGTAAATCATGGCATGTCTCATATTTAAGTTATATCATAATAAGGACAGTGATGCAGAGATGGTTATTTATAAAATAAAGAGCCCCGGAATTCAGCTCAAAAATCTGATATACAGAAGTTTTTTTTATTCCATCTTCTGTTTTCTGCTCAAAGGCCAGTAAGGACTGAGGAGCTCCAGTATATTCATCTTAAGGACAGTAGACCAATTTGTCAGCACCCATATTGAATCCCTGAGAGACATCTTAAAATATGAAGAAGTATGAAGGAAGTGGGTATCATTGTACGACTGAAAAATGAATGAAGTATTCTGATTGTTCTGGTTCCCAAGAAAGATGGGACTCTCGGGGTTTGCTGTGATTTCTTTCAAAGTAAATCCATCTTCATGGTTTAATGCATAACCAGAACCCTGTGTGGATGATTTGTTACAGGAGGTTGGATGGACCAGGTACATTTAATCATTGGATCTTTGCAAAGGGTACTCGCAGCCTCCCTTGCCATTGTCCTCTGAGGCATACACTGCAATGACAACTCTAGTCTGATTTTTCCAATTTACAGTAAACCTGTTTGGACATCATATGATGCCTGCTACATTTCAAAGGATAATGGGTCAAATAATTCAGGGTTGTGATAACTATATTAAAGCATATTTAGTTGATGTGGTCATTTTAGAAAAACATGGGAAGACCATCTTGTCTGCCTTCAATGTACTGTAGATAAAATTCAGAGAAAAGGCTTATCCATAAATTGTCAAAAGTGTGTTTGGGCTAAAAAAGAGTATTGTTACCTTGAATAGGTCCTGCATAAAAGGATGATTTAGCCACACATATATAAAATAGAAGTAATAAAAAACTGTTTAAGATAGCAAAACAAAAAATAGGTAAATTCTATTTTACTTGGTCAGTATTTATTCCCAATATGGTAAGCTTGTCCCCTAAGTCATCAATTAATTTAATAGCCTGTCTTTCGACAGCAGGAGACCATCATGAATACTGGGGGATCATTTAGGTACTGTAGTAAGGAAAAGAACTAGTGTCCAAGCACTGTGTGAAATTACACTACTTGCCGATGAGAAATAGTGCTGAATCTGCCTGAATGCCCCAAATCTACCAGGGGACTGCAGGGGCAATCCTGACGCCACAGTGGGATTTGCCAACCAGGTGGTGTGGAGCGATGTCAGTGGGAAAGCTTTATCTTCATCTTCAATTGACAGACGTGGCTTTTGTATTTAATTTTACAGCAGATTGATGGCCATGTGACCCTGTAACAGGCAGTCACCTGGACTTTTGGCTCATATTTGAAATGCATTAATATTCATGAGGTAAGGCTAGAGGTGGACAGGCTGATGAGTTGGCACTCCAACTTCTGCTGAGTCGGCTTTACTGAGTACCAAATCAGGGTGGCAGGATGGAGTCATATCCCTCAACCCCACTGCTAGTCCACAGTTGTAAATCTACTGATTAGTAATTCATTATGTGATGAAATTGTTCTCTATGCAGCTCATGTGTCTCAAGCTGTTGCCATTGTTGATCTGACAGCTGCTGATATTTTTTTTTTTTTTGAGGATTTCACCATGACCCTGTACCTCAGGCATTATTGGAAAGACGAGCGCCTTGCCTTCCCCAGCACTAGCAATAAAAGCCGAACATTTGATGGACGTCTGGTAAAGAAGATCTGGGTCCCTGATGTCTTCTTTGTCCATTCTAAAAGGTCTTTCATTCATGACACAACCATGGAGAACATCATGCTGAGGGTTTATCCAGATGGAAACATCCTCTATAGTGTCAGGTATGGAGATACCTTAGACTTATTGGGACATTTGGAATAACTGGCGTTATTCATTACTAGACAAATCAGTGGACTGAAACTAGAGGGGTTTTATTGTACATGAAACTACTATAAACCAATTCCAAAAAAATCAATCAGAACTACATGAAACATGAAGAAACATCCATACATTCAATTTCTAAATGTGCTTATCCAGGCTAGGATTGAAGGGAAATAGGAGCCTATCCCAGCAAGCATCAAGTGCAAGACAGGAACAGCACTTGGAGAAACACAAGCTCACCAGCATGTTGTATGTGCAGGCCAGACATATGTGTCAGTCTCAGGCATCATTCAACGTTAGACACCGGGTCACCCAGAGAAATCCAGCAACCTTGTGCTGTATGACATGACACCTTCATGGGAAAAGTGACTGCATGCACATGTTCACACAAGTTAGACATTGTGGGAGGGCACAGGCTAACAGATTGAAAGGTCACTCTAGTGCAGACCTCAGACCCTTAAGCACAGAGCTAAGATCTAAATGTTTATTCTTTTTTGTGTATATGCCCTTATAATAATAAAAATGGGTCATCCTGCCTTCATAATCTTGACCTGTTCACCCTTCAACCTAAACAGAAGCACCCTGACCTTATTATGTGCAGCACCCAGTGCTCGATGATCCCCTTTGGCCGTTTCTCCGTATTTCTTCCCAAGTTTTCCTGCTTTCCTTGCTAGTAAGAATAAAATGCTGCTAACCTGAAGCATGTTTTATTTCATATAGCGCTTTAAAATAGTGAACACCATTCTATGCTGCTATACAAGTTGTGGAGAATCAGCCCCCGAATACAGACAGACAGACACCAAATGTCCAAAAATCACACACATTTATTATTTCCACTCTAATATACAGCACCTCACAATGCTCCAACCAGCCAATCTCAGTCCCTTTGTCTCTCTCTTCTTCTCTTTCTGCCACCTTCACTCCTCCACACACAAGCTCCATCCTCTTCCACCCGACTCCAGTTTGACTAATGGAGTGAGGCGGACCCTTTTATAATACCTCGGATGTGTTCCAGGTGCTTCCTGATGATCTTCCGGTGGCAGAAGTGCCACATGAGCATCTGGAAGCACTCCGGGTGTGCCTGGAATTTCTGCTGTGTGGCGGAAGTGCTGCAATCAAGAAGTCGACAGTCCAAGGGGTGCCCCCGGGTGGTGGCCACGGGCCCACAACAGGGTTGAGCTTTTAAAATCTCTTCCTGTGGCCCCAATGCAGACCATGGGGGCTGCCCTCTCATGGTCCAGGGGAGGTATTGTCCCTTTACAGGTGTCCCGGCGGGGCAGGATCCCCAGCAGTCCTCCACAAAGTGTACAACTATTTCACAGCAGTTATAATGTGATTCATAACTTGTGGAAAGGCACATTAAATAAACATTTAAATTAATATTTGTTGTATGTAGTGTCTTTTTATATTGAGCACTACTTATTGTGCCTTTCAAATGCTGATCTGCAACACAGTGGCACATGCATTTTTCACATTTCTAGCACAGGTAAAAGAGTTCATTTGGCATTTTGGATCCCTTTGGTACAATCTGTGCCATTTCCAGGTCATGATGTCAGATCAAGTCCACAGTGCAGAGGGTGAAAAGAAACTCTTAGCCCGTTGAGGTCCTTCTGGTCATTAGCACTTTATGAGCTTATCTTGTGACGTGCACCTTCTAACAAGGTGGGGATTTTATTATGTGTGGTGTTTTCCTGTAGCAAATATCATATCAATGTAAGCCTAGAGTGCAAAGAAAATGATTAATGTTCATTTTAATTTTAATTAGTTATTTTCTGTAACGAATATCATAACCGTAATGTGAATAAAAGTGAAGCAAATTCCTGTGGATGTTTATCATCGATTTCTAGGGTCGACTTGTAGGCTTGATGACATTCTGAAAGAGAGAAGACGGTGGTGTCTCATGGGAATTCACTTCCTTTTTTTTTGCAGAATTACCGTAACAGCTTTGTGCTCCATGGATTTCAGTAGATTCCCACTTGACACTCAGAACTGCTCTCTGGAGCTTGAAAGCTGTGAGTAGCCATGTTGTTAGTACTAATCATCTTTAGCAGAGTATATTGGTGTTCACATGTTCAGACTTTGGAAGTGGTTACATGCACATCTACTTTGCAAATGTCTTAGAATGCTGTTAGGTAAGAAAGATGTGTTGAAGATGAGAAGATGATGCTCAAACAAGGCAGTCTTCACTGACAAAAGAAAGTAACTGGCTGAAAGTGCAAAAAGAAAAATATAAGTAGAACATAAGAAATCTGACAAATGAGAGGAAGGCCATTCAGTCCATCAGTTTTGTCTGTTTAGCTAATAGTTAAGCTGTCCCAATATCTCATCCAGGTACTCCTTAAAAGTTGTTAAGGTTTCTACTTCATCTACATGGCTTGCTAGTTGTTCCAGATTCCAGCATCTCTTTGCATAAAGAAGTACTTCCTGGATAGGGTCTGAAATACTCTTCCCCTTAATTTTTGCTTGATCTACTTTATCAATGCCTTTGTGGAATTTGAATACCTGGATTTGGTCCCCACACTATCTCCTCTGCTCAAGGCTAAACAGGTTTAATTCTCGGAGTCTGTTGGAGTAGGATGTGTCCTTAACCCCTAACCCTACCCCTAACCCTCTGCACAGCTTTAAGTGCTGCTATGTCTTTCTTCTGGCGTGGTGACCAGTATGTGTCACAGATGTAACTGGCATGTCCTCCTTATGATGGTGCAGTAGCTCCATTTCTCCCAGTTATTGCAATGACTTAATGGTTGATTGATGCATCTAAATACCCCTAATATGAGTTAATATGAGTCTTTAATGTACAGGCCTTCCTTGTGCACCACACTACTAGGATAGACTGTGGAATTAGGCATCCATTCCTTTTCAAGGCATATAAAACCCTAAAATATTATTAATTAATTAAATTATTTATTTATTTATTTATTT
>JANRMT010062834.1:11715190-11774009 GCA_026402145.1 Polypterus bichir lapradei
GATAGATAGATAGATAGATAGATAGATAGATAGATAGATAGATAGATAGATAGATAGATAGATAGATGTGTGTTTGATGTCCTTTCTCCTGACTGTGGTGCTTGGCCACCTGCTGTATTTACATATGGCCTTTATGGCAGGATGGTTAACAGTGAACATCAGCTATTCTTAAGCAATATAATGCACTTGTCATTGAACTGAATTAAATCAGATGAATTCTTAATTGTATTTTACTTTATTTATGTGTTTTTTTGCATTTTTGCTACTTTGTCCTGTGTAATAAGTGTCCATAAGGCACTCAGATCTTGGAAGTTTCTGTTTTATGCCTGATCAGATCATCTTGGGTTTATTTTTTTGGGAAACCAAACTTGGAGGACTTTGCTTTTCAGATGACATGTGGCTGTAGTCTTGACAGTTATCCGCAGGTTCTGCTTGTCCTGATTACAGCCCACAACTAATGATGGCCTCTGGTGTTGTCCAGACTGAATAAAAGGACTGTAAAGAGATAAAAAGATGGTGCTTTGCAATCTGATGTAAAAACCAACTCCAAATCCAGGTCACTCACAGCTGCAGGTTGTCCTTATTTTCACCAGAATGAGGATCTTGTTGCGAACATTGAGAATCTGGTCAGCATTGATGGCACGATCTTGACGTGACAACAAACTAGCTTGAATTCCCTGCATTGAGACTACCAGAGTGCTTTCACTTCAGGACGACTGTCCTCACGTTTTGCTTGTTATTGTGTTCATAAGAATCGCTTATAAACAATTTAAAATCACTTCAGTTTTTTTTGTCTGGCACCTCCTGACTCACTTGTATGAGAAATCCCCACATGTGATACACTGTTTGACTTATCCTGATGTCTGTTTATGAAAGATGTTGAACTCTTTGGGTTCTCCATCAATTTTAGACAATTCTTGAACCATATTTTGTGCAGGAAATTATACACTTAATAATAAATAGCAATATGTATCTTCAGAAGAAATGATCTGAAAGACTTGAAGTGCATGCCACATCTACAGAACCCAGTAATGGGATATGAGGGATCAAAGTTATACCTTTTCACAAGACTTTTAAAAAATGACAATCAGTAATAAAGGTATGTGGAGTGTCGTTTTTATGTTATTTTGAGTTTTGATAATATTTTGATATCTGATTCTTTACTGCTGGCCTCACCCATCTAAGAGCTATAAAACAAGACTTCTGTTGTACTTGTTGCATGTGGTAAAATGAATTTGAACTAGAAAATGGTTTCTAATTTTCTAAATAAAAGTAAAGTACTAGAGTAGACACCAGCTGTCACTTTAAAAAAAGGAATGAGCAAACAATTAGAAGTGACACAAATGACTGATGTCGCATTTCGCTGGAAACATTAAATTGTCAAGTAAACATATAAAGTCAGGCGGCACGGTGGCGCAGTGGGTAGCGTTGCTGCCTTGCAGTTAGGAGACCTGGGTTTGCTTCCCGGGTCCTCCCTGCATGGAGTGTGCATGTTCTCCCCGTGTCTGTGTGGATTTCCTCCGGGTGCTCCGGTTTCCTCCCACAGTCCATAGACATGCAGGTTAGGTGGACTGGCGATTCTAAATTGTGCTTAGTGTGTGTGTGTCCCGTGGTAGACTGGCACCCTGCCCGGGGTTTGTTCCTGCCTTGCGTCCTGGGATTGGCTCCAGCAGACCCCCATGACCATGTAGTGAGGATATAGCGGGTTGGACAATGACTGACTGACATATAAAGTCAGATCCCGAGTAATGCATCTGAAAGTCTGTGTAACAAACGCACTTGGCGTGTGACAATGACAGTGTAAGGCTCAGTCTTCTCCTCCTCTTTTTACATTCCAGGCTGGTACAACAGGCTGTATATTAATTTTATACTGAGAAGACACATTTTCTTCTTCATGCTGCAAACCTACTTCCCAACCATGCTCATGGTGATGTTGTCCTGGGTGTCTTTCTGGATTGACCGAAGAGCAGTGCCTGCAAGGGTGTCACTAGGTACATTTTTCAACATTTAATTTCATTTTCTTCTTCAGATATGATTCACAACGTGACAGCTAGACTGAGAGTTGAAAAGGGGCAAGTTTTATTTTTTATTTGGCACAGTTACTGCAAGAATAAAGCAATGCAGTAAAACCGGCACTTAACATGACGTAGAGAAAACTGTTGGGCGCTTCCCTCGATGACATGCTGCTTTAGTTTCACTGAAAAGGGCGCGTTCCAAAATAATGACGAATACTGTGTCCTACTTTAATCGTTTCACATGATAATTCATAACTATCAGATAACTCATTGACATGCTAAACCCAGTGTGACTATAGGTGTGTGTCAGGGTAGACGCTATTATTGACTGGAGGCGCATTCAAGGATGAGCCAATGCTGAACTGGATTAAGTGGCCATGGTTTATAAGGTTGAACTCACACACTCCTCATGATTTTGTGTCCATTCTCACTTTTCATACCAGCCTTTCTATTATGGACACTATGTAGTCAATACAGTGGGAGTTCTTGGAGTTATGCATGGATTGAACTGGCATCTTTATTGTTTAAAGTCCACTGCCTCTGCCACTTCTCCATGGTGTCTCTCAAAATGGACCACAGCCTATTAATGAAGAAATAGAAAGATGGTGTCCCTAACTCTGAGACCTTCAATGTCTTGGTTGGCTAGGAAAGCAGGCAGGCAGCAGATACATTTGACTATTGTTAGATTTGGTTAGATTTTGTTATTTTTTTACTTTCTTCAAAGTCACTGTCGTACATTTCCTGAGGTTTGAAATATCACTGAATATTTCTGACTTATCATTAGTTGAATACATTTTAATTTAATGATTAAAATGAACATTAATCATTTTAATGATGTGATGAATTGCTGTTACCCCTTTCACTCATTGTTGCCACGATATGATATGCCCCTAGAAGTCGCAATGCATGTCTTCATCGCTGTGATGATTTTAAAGCCAGCAGAACATGCATTCTGGCATCCAAGACCGTGGAAAAACTTTCAAAAAGTTTTAGTAAAAAAGATCATTTATCATTTTGGACTTAGGTTATTGTTTTTAGCTTTCTTTTTAGACTTATTATTGATTTACAGCATGCTCAGTTCAGAAGCGTTGGTTTGATGGTTTTCCTGGTACTGATTTTGTGTGTCAATGGACTTGCATTTCATCTCCTGGACTTTTTTGGTCTTTCAACATCATAATGCATAACAGGCAATCAGTCTTTAGTAAGCACATCTTACCACCATATGTTTACTGTGGCCACCATTGTAATGATGAGAAAAAGATCTAGAAAAAGGAAAAAAAAAAACTCAGTTGTGACCAGGAAGTGAAGAGCTAACAAAAGGGGCAGTTGAAAGAGTGCTCAAGAAGTGCTGGTGACCAAACACCAAAATGAAACAAAACAAGTCCGTCCACTGCACTGTAAGAGTTTGTTTTAGATGACATTGTGGCATCTCTGATGCCTGGTCTTACATTTTATGTTTGCTCAATATTTAGGCCACTACTGTGTTTTATAAAGTTTGATAACATTGCACATCAATGGCAACTGTTGCTTTGAAGAATATGGCAACATACATGCAACCAACTCAATGAAAACTATAAAACACTAAAAATAACAAAACAACATTAGGACGTCAGACGAGTTTTTGACAACATTCAGCTATCGTCAAGCAGCCATAATGTTGTGAATAAGGACAAAGCACTCAAAACCCAGTGGTAGTGGAGTGCCTTTACAATCTAAATGGTATAAAGATGAGTGGGACCAGGATATTCCAGAGGGCAGAGTGGATTAGTTGCTGAAGAATTTGTATAACAATTCTGGATCAAAGTAATATGTCTAGGAATGACCTGCACTAGCGGGCATAAAGGTTTTATGAAACTGTCAGTGGATACAGAGTCAAGTGGTAACTAATTCAAAGAGTGATGCCAGCCAAGAAACTGAGAAAGAGGCAGAGCACATGAGGGAGTCTGGGCACTGGGCAAGGAGAACCCAACAAAAGCTGTTTGGTGTTTGGCACTACTGTTTTCTGTCTTGCGTTAATAATACATCATTTTTATTCTGGCTTTAGGACAGCATGTTGGTAGGAACAGTTTTGAGTTCAATTCTCCAAATCCCATTTCTCCTAGCAGCTGAAACATATGCTTGCCAGCATAACTGGCATTGCTGAGTGGATCCAGAGTGAATGAGTGTGCATAATGGAGAAAACAGGTTCTAAAAATGGATGTATGTAAAAGAGGTGAATCAGACGTGATGTCATTGTCGGCCTTTACCCTTCCTATTACTACCAAAGAATGCAATATGCCAGCCTGCACCATGCAACCCTGCTTCCGAATGTCACAAGCTGTCATTTAGTCTTATAAGACCTTCTGACAGAATTCTGATTACCAATCATTTAAAGACCCTACACTGCCACATGGCAGGGACTGGCACAGCTTATTACAAGATATGTGTGGGACCCTCATCTGCCCATCCATTATCTGTACCTGCTTATCTAAATCAGGGCTGCGAGGAGCTTGAGCCTGTAAGCCACCTACAGCTCATGTTGATTTGAGTCTCAATTTAAAGACATTGAACACTTCATTGAACAAGTCTAGCAACTTGTCAAAGCTTAATATATTAAAAATAAAGAAGGAGCTGAACTGTACAGCTGTGATTTGAAGTCACGTTGAAAATAAGCTTAAATAAATGAGCAGAAACATTTGTAGAGAGGATATCTTATTGTGTTTGTTATTGTTAAATCAAAGAAAGAAAACAAGTTTCTTTTGTCAAATCTATGAACAGATTGCCACACTGCTGTTAATAAATAATAAATAATTACATCTTACATAACACTTTACACAGACAGTACCACCACCCATGTGTAGCGTCCACCTGAATGATGTGACAGTAGCCATTCTTGTGCCAGGATGCTCACCACACATTAGCAATTAGATGGTGAAAGGGTGTGAAAGATGGTTAGTCAGTAATGGACAGGGGGTGATTAGGGGGCAGGAATGAATGAGGCTGTGATGGCCAGTTTAGCCAGGACATCGTGAAACACCCTTCTCTTTTCAAAGGATGACAAAGCATCTTTTATGACTAGAGAGTGTCGGGACCTCAGTTTTATATCTCATCTGAAGGTTGATGCCATTTGTTTGCAGCACAGTGTCCCATCAATGCACTGGGTCATTTGGGTCCATACACAGACCACAGGGTAAGAGCCTTCTGCTAGCCTCACCAACACCTCTTCCAATAGCAGCGCAAGCTTTCCTGGTTGGTCTCCCATCCCAGTATTGGCTGGGGTGAAACCTGCTTAGCTTTGAGTGGATTACCTGGTCTGAAGTGCAGTTGTCTTGTGCTGTTTTAATCCATGTACACTTGTACAAATTCATTCCGCTTCTTCTTTTGCTTTTCAGGCATTACGACTGTGCTGACAATGTCTACCATAATAACAGGAGTGTCGTCCTCTATGCCTCAAGTCTCCTACGTTAAGGCAGTGGACATTTACCTGTGGGCGAGTTTCCTTTTTGTTTTCCTTTCTGTGATTGAATATGCAGCTGTCAACTATCTAACAACTTTAGAAGAAATGAAGAAGCTCAAAACAAGAGGAAAGGTAATGGCTTTATATTTTTATGTAATATTATGCCTTTTTATTGCATTGCATAGAAGCCAATAGCTCAAGTGTTAAAGTCAGTAATTAACTAGACCACATCTAAATTACAGTATGTGTTTTGACTGTAAGTCAGGGGTTCTTATTTTGGTTGAAAATGTGTGTTTTTATTCTCTTTCTTACTGTTTATACTTTTAGTTATTTATTTCCAACACTCAAGGCTAGTGTTGATTGGCCAAATTCACCAAAGTGTTTCTTGCAGTGAATATGCTGTGTTTGCTAGTGACCTTGCTTGCCTAATATTTTCCTGGGAATCTGCTGTGTGGCTGGTTAGACAAACTTTTTTTTCCCAGCGCCCCATGATGCTTTGTGAGGCTAGCATGACATCAGAGAGCTTGCAGCTGCCATGCGCAGGACTTTCACTCATGTGTACTGTTAGTGTACTTCAGCTCACATTTCACATCGCTACCTGATCTGATGTCAATACTCTACCGATACTCTGGGTGGATTTGCACCTCGGGTATATATACAGTATATACAGTATATATATATATATATAAACTCATAGTATTTTCATTTGAATATTATGAAAATACTTTGTTGTTCTGCATAGAATCATTGAATATTATGTCTTCACTGCTTGATTAAGCATGTTAAGGTCTTCACTATTTAGTGCAGGAATAGCCCCCAACTATAAACTGCTGATCCCTTGCATAACAAGCTCTATCAGTACTCAGAAGCTCAAACAGAGGAGTGCTGGTATGGAAAAGGGCAGCAGTACAATTCAGTCTTTGAATTTTGCCAGCTGTGTGTCAGCTCCATATAAGGGAAGCGGACGTGGATCAAATGCATGTGCAATTAGCCACGCGGTGCAGTGGCAGTCAAGATAAACCTTAAAGGAGCCCAAACTCTACCAAAGTAATAAAACACATAAGACCCTGTGAAATAAAAATAATGACAAAAGATTTATTATTATTTACAAGGAATTTCTTTCTTCTTGATTAAAGAGTAACATGGAAAAAATCTGCACAGATATTAGAAAGCCTTTATTGTCGTTGTACCACTACAATGAAAACAACTGGAAATAAAAAAAAGATGTGTCAGCTGCATGGATGTCACTGTCCCATGTGGTTAATTATGCATGCCGACCAAAGGGGAACCATCAAAAAATGTTGCGTGGCACGGCCAATCAGTGCCCCCAAGATTGGAACTCTAGAAGTGCACTTATATGTATTTTTTTATTTTTAACTAGTTTGTGATCATTTATCATATTTTCTTTGTGGCTGTTTCTTTTATTGAATTTATAAAAGCACATAACATTCCATACAATCAAGTCAAGTTTGAGGCTATTTCATCTGAATCTTTTGTGGATTTTGGCATGGTGGTACAGCGGTTAGCACCGCTGCCTCACAACTCAGGTCATATTTTTGGCCAAAATCATTGGTCCAGTATAGTTGCCAAATGCTTCCTTGCCCTCAAGGACAATTAAAGTACCATCACACGATTATAATCCACTCAAAACTAGCTCAGTCCCTTCTACCCTGCTAACTTAAATTCATTCAAGTTCTGTGAAGTTTGGAACATTTCTACCCTTTGGCCAACTTACGGTTAGGTCAATTTAGCAGTGTTTGCTCATCACTAACCAGCCCTTAAAGAATGGCCACATATATGATAGGAAAGGTTTCTCTGAACTTAATATAATCACCTGATATTGCAATGTGTAGAGAGTAAGTCTAAGGAGATTATTCTCAAGCTGTATAACACACTGGTGAGGCCTCATCTGGAGTGCTGTGTGAAGTTTTTGGTCTCCAGCTGTAGAAAAAGGTCCAGAGAAGAGTGACTAGGCTCATTCCAGGGCTACAGGGGATGAATTATTAGAAAGATTAAAAGAGCTGAGCCTTTTCAGTTTAGGCAAAAGAAGATTAAAAGGTGACAGGATTGAGTGTTTAAAATTATGAAGGGAATTATTACAATGGATCGAGTCTGTTATTTTAAAATAAGTTCATTAAGAACACGGGGACACAGTTGGAAACTTATTAAGGGCAAATTTTGCACAAATATTAGGAAGTTTTTCTTTACACGGAGAACCATAGACACTTGGAATAAGCTATCAAGTAGCATGTAGACAGTAAGACTTGATGATTTTTTAGAAGAATTAAGTGGATAAGACTTGCAAGCTTTGTTGGGCTGAATGGCCTGTTCTCATTTAGATTGTTTTAATGTCTAAGAAACCAAAAAGATTAGTTGTCATAATAAATACACAAAAGCAGGTACAGTAAAGAATGAGAAATGAAGTTGTAAATTTATAATTTGTCAAGCTTTGTCTCATAGCCTTCAGGGCCTAATATAAGAGACCCAGCTCATGCATGTCATTATATTTTGAGCAACAGTGAGCCACAAAGGAAGTGGTGGTATTCAGAGTGATTTCTTGACAGTTAGAAGGCCATATTTTTTTTTTGTTCTTTATTTCACCTTATACAATTTCTTGTCTTAGGAATTTGTTAGTTTTCGCATACCCCTTGGGGTCAGAGCACAGGGTCAGCCATTGTACAGCAATTGCAGGTTAAGTGCCTTGCTCAAGGGCCCAGCAGAGTAGAACCTGTTTTTTTTGGCAGACGGGGAATTGAACCGGCACCCTTCGGGATACCAGCGCAAATCCTTAGCCTCAGAGCCACCAGTCCGCCCCCACACAGCATGCCGAGGACCCCAACTTACAGAAGTCTGCATTGGTTTCTGCTGTACACAACACAGAGTGACAATAATAATAATAATACATTTTATTTATAGGCGCCTTTCAAACACTCAAGGACACCGTACACTTACACAACACCCAACACACAATACAGTACAGTGTTACATAGAGAAGGCAAGTTTAAAAAGATGAGTTTTAACTGAAGACTTAAACAGAGAGAATGAATTAATGTTTCTAATCTCAGGAGGCAGTGCATTCCAAAGTCGGGGGGCAGAACGACTGAAAGCTCTGATGCCCATTGTGGAAAGACGAGCAGAGGGAACAGTCAATTTAATTGAGGAGGATGATCTAAGAGTACGGGAAAGGGTGACAATGTGAAGAAGGTTAGACAGGTATGGGGGGGCTAAATCATGAATAGCTTTAAAGGTTAGCAGAAGGATTTTAAACTCGATGCGGAACTTGACAGGGAGCCAATGAAGTTGATGCAGTACAGGAGTGATGTGGTGAGTAGAAGGAGATCTCGTGATAATACGGGCAGCTGAGTTCTGGACTAATTGAAGTTTGTGAAGAGTTTTTTGAGGGAGACCAAAAAGAAGAGAATTACAATAGTCAAGGCGAGAGGTAACAAGGCTATGAACAAGAACTGCAGCAGAGTGAGGGGTGAGAGAGGGGCGGAGACGATTGATATTACGTAGATGGAAGTAGGCAGATCGTGTAATAGTATTGAGGTGTGAAAGAAAGGAGAAGTTATTATCCAAGATGACACCAAGACTTTTGGCCTGAGAGGAGGGGGATAGAGTACAGTTATCAATTATAATAGAGAAGTTATGAGATTTGGATAATGTGGATTTTGTACCAATAAGAAGGATCTCTGTTTTATCACTGTTGAGTTTAAGAAAATTAAATGTAAACCAGTTTTTGATTTCGGCCAGACAGTCAGTAAGGGTGGTAGGTGGGAGGGTGATTGTGGGTGAAGTTGAAAAATAAAGCTGGGTGTCATCTGCATAACAGTGGAAATGGATATTATATTTCCTGAAAATATTGCCCAGAGGGAGAAGATAGATGGTGAACAGAAGGGGGCCCAGGACAGAGCCTTGAGGCACTCCTGAGGTAACGGATACAGAGTGAGATGAGAATGATTTGAGCTGTATGAATTGGGAGCGGCCAGAAAGATAGGATGTGAACTCTGATGTGTGCTGATTGGCTTCTATATATATTTTTTCTTGCTTAATTTTTAAAAAAACGACTAGTGTATGTTACAATTATTTCTTTTTTCCATTTTTTTTAAAGAAATCCACCGAGATGTTGAAAATTGACTGATGTTAACATACCAAATGTCTTTCAGATCCCAGTCAATTTTAATACTACACAGGCCATGGCATTTGATGGATGCTTTCATGATGATGAGATTGACCTGGCACCGTATCCTGAAGTGCCCATCACTACGGACAGGACAGAAAGAAGAAACTCTTCCATTAATTTGCCAGCTGAAAGCCATCGCTTACGCAGAAAAAGATCATTAAAGCAAAATGTCAGTTATATCATGACTAACAGCCACATCATTGATTCCTATTCCAGACTCTTATTTCCATTTGCGTACCTTGTTTTTAATGTCATCTACTGGAGTTTGTATACATAAAAATAGAAGAATAAAATGCTCCTTCTGGCTAAATGCTTATTTATTGACTTGCCAGTGTTTAAAAAACAAATAAAATGTTAAAAAGTAGATGATATGTTTATTACTTTTTGTATTCATAAGAATTACTTATGAACACTTTTAAATTATTTCAATTTTTTTCCTGCACTTCCTGACTCAACAGCTCAAGAAAACCCCCATACTGTTCGACTTGTCGTGATGTCTGGTTATTCAAGATGTCAAACCTTTAGCGGTTTTCCTCTATTTTTGGCCCTCTAAACCCAAAAATCTCTCATTTTTAGGCTATTTTTTTGGCCATGTGTTGTGTGGGAAACTACACCCTTATTATGTTAACGTAAACTATTAGTTGTCTTCAGCAAAAATGATCAGAAGGACTTGATATTGTGTAGGCCACATCAAATGGCCCTAGGGGTTCACCTCCTAGTGGGATACGAGTGGTTAAAGTTACTCTTTTTCACAAGACTTTGAAAAAATAAAGATCGGTAACATAGGCATGTGGAGTGTCATTTTCTGCCATTTTAAGCTTGCTGATGACAAATATGATAATTTTTTGATATCTGATTCCATACCCCTGGTCCTAGCCCTCTATGAACCACTCTTAGAAGGTTCAAAATAGCAAATTTCAGCCATAAGCATGTGGGGTATTCTTTTGGACTATTGTAAGGTCAGTGATTGTGAATATTATGTTATTTTTGATTTTTGATCTTTTACCAGTAATTATGGACCTCTATCAGAGGGTGAAAGTGACAGATTTGAATTACAATCAAGGATATTCAGACTTTAAACATCTGAGTTGAAGCACATGTTTTAATATTTCAAACATCTGACACAACTTCTATTATTCATTATGTACGTCTACCTCATGAAGAAAATGAGAGCAAAAGTCTAACAACAATTAAAACTAAGCTGTCACATGTGTATGCAAAATCAAAATAACATGACCTTTTTTTTTTATCTCAGCCTCCATTTATATGTGGCAACCAACTTACATGAATGATTTATAATAAGGATCATCAGCACCCCCTGCTGACTCTAAAACTGAATTGTCACCTGCTTACTCTTGCATCCCCAGCATTGGTCCTGAAAGAACACGGATTATTGAAATTCAGTGAATTTCATGAATTGTTCAAATGTATTGGTTTACTCTTTTAAGATAAAACACAGTATTGTGGCAGCGACTAGAAATTATTGGGTTATTGGCAATGCAGATGCAGGTGAAATTAATGTAATGGAGAAAAACAGCCAGTGTTCTTCCCTGCTTTTAAACTTTTTCTATATTGTGACCAGTAGGGGCCATAACAGCATCCCAGAGCCCAAACATAATCTGGAATGAAAAACAAACGTTTATTGTATAAATTACCTTTAGCAGGTATCTATATAAAAAACAATATGATTCCCAATATAGCTTTTCTCTTCTCTCTTCTCTTCTCTTCTCCACTTCTACTTGGACGGTGTCATCCAGCTCCTCTCTCAACATCAACTGGAACGGCTGATTCAGAGTTGCTTCCTTTACCCAGGACTAGTGTCCCTTGGAAGCACTTCCAGATAAGGAGGAAGTTGAATGAAGTAGTGACCATCAATCTCTGCAGCGACCTCTAGCACCCACCAGAGCCAGCTCATGAGACTACAGTTCTCAGCATGCCCTGTGAATATCCATGGAAGTACCATAACCCAGTGACGCTGCTATCTAGCATTTCACGGGAGTAAATAACCCAAGTAAGTTGCCTCCCTCATCCCTCTATTGTACTGGCATCCTGCCCAGTTAGGGGATCATTTATCAAGTCCTACTGGGATGACAGAATATCCGTTTCTATCCATCTCCTGGCCGCTAGGTAAGGAATCCTGAACCGGCTTAACTGGAATGCCAGCCCATGCCTGCCATCGTTTACAATGGGGTCCATGACAAAGTGCAATTTTAATGAATACATAGGAGTCCCATGTTTTATATTTTGACTTAACAGTACGGAGACTCACCAGCCACTGTAATAGGTACACCTTGCTAGTACTGGGTTGGGCCCCATTTTGCCTTCAGAACTATTATAATTCTTTGTGGCATAGATTCAACAAATTGATGGAAACGTTCCTCACGTATTTTGGTCCATATTGGCATGGTGGTATCATGCACTTGCTGCAGATTTGTTGGCTGCATATTCATGATACAAATGTCCCATTTCACCACATCCCAAAGGCGCTCTATTGGATTGAGTTCTGGTGACTGTGGAGGCCATTTGAGTACAGTGAACCTATTGGCATGTTCAAGAAACCGGTTTGAGATGATTTGAGCTTTGTGACATGGTGTGCTATGCTGTTGGAAGTAGCCATCAGAAGATGGGTACACTGCTGTCATAAAGAGATGGACGTTTTTAAGCAACAATACTCAGGTAGGCCGAAGCATTTATACAATGCTCAGTTGGTACTAAAGGGCCCAAAGTGTGGCAAAAAAATATCCCCCACACCATTACGCCTCCACCACCACCAGCCTGAACCGTTGATATAAGGCAGGATGGATCTATGCTTTTGTGTTGTTGATGCCATCTGAATGTTGCAGCAGAAATTGAGACCAGGCAAAGTTTTCCCAGTGTTGTATTGTCCAATTTTGGTGAGCCTGTGCGAATTGTAGCCTCAGTTTCTTGTTCTTAGCTGACAGGAGCAGGACCCAATGTGGTCTCCTGCTGCTGTAGACCATCTGCTTCAAGGTTTGACGCGTTGACCATGCAGAGATGCTTTTCTGCATACCTAAGTCGTAACGAGTAGTTCTTTGAGATACTGTTGCCTTTCTATCGGCTTGAACCAGCCTGGCCATTCACCTCTGACCTCTGGCATCAACAAGGCATGTTTTCACAGACAATTGCTGCTCACTGGATATTTTCCCTTTTTCAGACCGTTCTCTTTAAATACTAGCAATGGTTTACAGAGATGAGCAGTTTCTGAAATACTCTGACCAGCCTGTCTGTCACCAACAACCATGCCACATTCAAAGTCACTTCAATCACCTTTCTTCCCCTTTCCGATGCTCGGTTTGAACTTCAGCAGGTCATCTTGACAATGTCTACATGGCGAAATGCATTAAGTTGCTGCCATGTGATTGGCTGATTAGATATTTGTGCTAACAAGCAGTTGAACAGGTGTACCTAATTAGGTGGCCGATGAGTGTATACTGTGAGTAGTGCCTAATTGGTAATAAGGTTGTAGGGCAAAGTAACCTGTAGGATGGCACAGGGCAACATTAAGTCCTACCAACTGCTTTCAGGAGTCAGAGAGTCACAGAAGAGGCCCTGGCTAAGGACCACTAGAGAGAAGTAAGCTCTACATGAGTGCTGAGCCGAAGCCCACCAGGTTGTTTAAAAGACAGAAACTGCCTTGAGGGAGGAAATTTGGAGAAAAGAGCAGAACGCTTCTTGTTTAAAAGGTTTTTACAAGGCTATCTAATTTTGTTTTTTGATGCTGAAAATACCTTGTTATGTTAAAAAGCAGCTTGTTCACAAATAGGTGTTTTCTTAAGAAATATTTGATAATTAGTTTAAGTTAAAAGTATAATTAGCTCTGCTACATTAGGTTGCTTGGTTAAGGATGTTGATTATGATAAGGATGTTGATATTATGTTGATAACTGCTACCATAATGCACACCTAAGTTATACAACCATACTGTGCTGTTTCAGCTCCAAGCAGCTGAAGTTAGAAACTTGATTTTAGTTTTATGAACTTTGGATTTGCACAGGAAGGCTTCTTACTACCACTGTTCCAAGTTACACAAGCACATCTCACTGTGGCCTCCGACCTCTAATGGAAGAAATGTTTGAGCTCTGAATCCATTTTTCAGAGACAAGAAATTTAATATTAAAAAAGGCAAAGTTGTCTTGGAGACAGGATGAGCATCTAGGTTAACTTTATAAAGGCTGACCAGGAGAAAAAAGTATTGGGAAAGTCAGGCCAAGAATGTTCTTGAGTTACTACTGACACTTGAGGCAACGCAAGAAATGGGCCACCTGAAAAAACTGAACATCTAGCAGCACCAGGTTGTATGATTTTCACAGTTTATTTTACTTTTGCTCTCTGGCACTAATACATATGTAACTCTTCTCCTGCCTGTTCTGTCTAATTGTCTGTGTTTACAGGTGTAGAAGAAAGGGGAATTGCTGACATACAGAACCCGACAGTGTGGTCAGAGTATAGGATTTGAGGCATTCTTCACACCTCTTGGCTGCCATATGCCACACAGTCCCAGAAGATGACGCATGGCAAGCAGGCAGCTCACTAGCAGATCTAGCTTTTTAAGACCAGTGGAAGGCTCAAGGTTCAAGAGACACCAGTAATGACTAAGTGAGTTCTAAAGCTTGGACAGATGTGCTTCCAGGGTGCAGCTTTAAAGTCAATTCATCTGCAGAGGCCAGCTGATAGGAGAGTTGGGAGGATGGAGTTAAATAATAAACTGGCAGGAGAAAGAGATAAGCCAAGGTTTGCAGAGAAGGAAATTGCAAGTAATGTGCTGGTGTGATGGTCCAGGTTGGAGCCATGGTCGGTGGCACCTTGAACCCAGGACCGATGATAACAAAACCGAGGCTGAGCCAGAAAAATGAAGACACAAACAGTCACCAAGAGTAGGTGCAAGTGCTTTTATTTAAAAGTACCCGTCCCCCATGCCTGGCCAGGATGCCCCTTTGGCACTGGATCCGAGGGAGCAGCCATGGGATGCACATTACATCACCTGGAACACTTGGTGGCAGCCCCCCTGGGTTGCATCGGTGCCACAATTATGTTACACTGGAGCTCATCCCTGTTTGGCCCCATGGCAAGGGGGAGCTGCATGGCTGAACGAACCCATGTGGGCTGGAAAGCAGCCACACCCGAAAGTGCAGCCTAATTAGGCTAATTACCACCTGCAGCGCTTCCGGGTGGGCTATAAAAGAAGCCTGCAGCCACTAATCAAGGTGCCAGAGTCTGGTAGAGGAGGACGAAGCTGCTTGGGAGGAGTAGACGATATTTCTTTGGTTTTGGGTTGGTGCACTTGGGACTGTGTTGTGCCTGTGGGGAAGACGTGCCCCACAGGTGAAGAAAAATAAAAGTTTATTTATTTTTATACGTGCCTTCGGTGTGAGTCTGCATAGTAGTGAAAAGGACAAACTTTAAAAATCAATAAACAAAAAGGTATCGCTAGGTAAGCAGAGGAAAGTTACACTCCAAAAGGCAGAGGAAGGACGACTCCCCAATCCTGATGTCACGCTTCCCCCTACCCTCGGGCCGCAGCCTCTGTGTCAGATTAGCACGAATATAACACTCCTGCAAGCAAACTATGGTACTTAGCGCGATGAGAGAAGTCACAAAAATCAACCGGAATGTTCAATCAAATTATAGAAAAAACCTGATCTAAATCCATTACGTAGTTCTCTTGTGAAAAGCTACTGGACCGCTCAGAGCCTTCCATCTACCACCGCTCTCCTAGTGTCTTCGGGATTCCTATGAAGGGCTCCATCACCATCTTACCTGCTAAACAATAAATTTCACTGGAGACAATCCACCCCTAGAGCTCTAACCGCTTGCTCCTCCACAGGGATACCGACTACTCTGCCTTTTCTCCCTCACACTGACTCAAGCACCTGATAACGCCCGTTTCACTCATGCTTCTCTGCTACAATCACCTGCTCTGAGGTGTGAATGAAGCACTTGACCAATCTGCCCATGTTACACATGAGCTCACCCTCAGCCTCGGAGCAGTGTCTGCATGATCTCACCTGAACCTGCATTCACCTGGAGTCTGCTCACTCTGGGACTTCTGGTAATTTATTTAAATTGTGTAATGCCACAAACCTCTCTCATCACAGCCGTCAGATGCAAAGGGCAGAGAGACCTGAATAGTAAGGATTAAAGGGGCAGACGTTTTGTTGTTATGATTTTGTTCATGTGTGCTATGTCTGATAATTAGTACCATTTCTCTCCTTAGTTCATTTTTGTTAGTAAAGATGTCACTGGAATTTATTTAGTCATTAGAGCTTTAGAACAATTTTGACAAGAACAGGCCATTCAGCCCAACAAAGCTTGCCAACCCTATTGGCCATTTGGTCCATTTCTGGGTCTGGGTTCACTATGAGGGCACCATCTGCTGTTTACAATACATTACTGGAGGTAAAACACAAGTGAAATAAATGCTTTGACCAAAGTGTCTTATTAATAAAAAAATGTCAAGTAGCCTTTAATTTACAGAGCCTCTTAAAAGATAAACACAATAAAGAGCACACATGAATAGCATTTTCAAAGGAAAAATGACAAATATTTTAATATAAATCCTAATTATCCAAAATGCACTCTAACAATATTGAATAAAAACACTTTTATAGAATTTATAAATTATGACTCATTATTCTATCAGATTCCACACTTAAAAATATATAAAATACATTAGAATGTGATATGAGAAAAAAATGCATAAAAATAAGAAAGAAGAAAAGATCATTTGTAGAAGAGTAGCTATGCCTAATGGCTTAAGCTTAAAATCTACAGAAAGTTGCCAGTAAGTTCAGAGAGGGAGCATTTGTTCATTTATTTGATTCAATATTTACCCCAGGAGAAATATCAATTCAAAATCTCCAGTCATCATTTTAAATAAAAGCACAGGAAAATGTTATTGAAGATGTTTGTTGTAAAATAACATAATGTAATATATAACACTCTCAAATCTGATTAGTCAAAGGTAGTACCACGGTTTGGCTAGAGCCTATCCTGGCAGCACTGGGCACAAGGCAGACAACAGCTCAAGAGAGACCACCAGTCCATCAGAGTCCTGTAAAATACACCTTTGTAATGTGGATCAGAGTTTTACTCCTTGTACACATGTCTGCAGGGCGATCAGGTGAGGTCCACACCTTGCACAAAATGACAACTCTGGGCTGCAACCGTTCTCCTGACTTTATTATACACCACAATAAAGTTTATACAAGTGTAGCTGGCTATAAGTGACTGCCATGTAAACACAGGACATTACTTCTTTGACTACATCAGACAAATTCTGTTCTAATCAAACCACCCCACTTTATCCTGAGCAAGGTTGCTGGGGAGCTGGAGCCTATCCCATCAAGCAAACAACATAAGACAGGTACAATCCCTGGACAGGGTGCCAGTGTATCACAGGGTGCATATTCACCACATACAAACACTCAGGCCAATCTAACATCGCCAGTCCACCTAACCTGCATTCTTTGGATTGTGGGGGGAAACAGAAGCACCTGGAGAGAAACCGACACTGACATGAGGAGAACATGCAAACTCTACACACTGAGGACCGGAGACATGAATTCTGGTCTCCTTCACTACAAGGCAGCAGCGATACCACTGCACCACTGAGCCACCCTTAATCAAACTACTCTTTTTCATATCTACATTAGTTGTGGCCTACTCATCTAGCCAATATTAAAAAATGTCAGTGGCCTTAAATATTCAGGAATCACTACTAAAAATACATAAAGGCCACTTCATTCACTATCATTATTAGAAGTAGTGCCAGGTACAAAGCTGCACATGCATCCATTCACAACTTCTACTGCCAAGTCACTGTGAGCCATAGCATGACTTCAAGGCAGGAGTCACCAATCCATTACAAGGGAAACTCACTCTGGGCCAATAAAGTGCATCCAGGTAACCTAACCCGCAAGTATTTACAATTTACAGTATGTGGAGAAATGGAGTAGGAAGGCATGACAAAATATGGAAACTCTGCACAGTTATTAGCCCCGGTCCCTGCCACTTAAAAGCACCACTGCATAGTCAAACAAATGTGCACCCCTTTAGGATGTGGAGTGAAGCCACAGAGTCAGGAGGACACCTGCACAGACAAGGGGTGAAGAGGCAGTGACTGGGTGACGAATTGAACCCTGGCGCTGCACCAAAGACGCCAACAGTGCCAGCCAGTATATACCAGTATCTACTGTACAAGCATGTGCTCCAGTTTAATATCTGGTTAGTCTAACAAGAACACACTATGAAAGTTTATTGATTTTTTTTTCAAATTACATTCAAAAATAGTTGCATAGACTGTCAACCTTAGTGCAAGAATTATTTTTCCTTAGAATTAAACTGAATATCAAGCAACATCCATAAAAAACTAACAAAAGTACAGAGGCAAAGCCATTAATGAAATACTGAGCACCCACCCAGTCAACATAGGCAGTCTATCAAAGGCAGACCGAAGAGCAGACATTACATGTCATCACTGTACGTCACACTTCCTCGCTTTTTGGAGGTCCTCCTCAAGGAAATGCTAGGTGTTTTGTAACCATTTTCCTCCTTCAGACCCAACTGTAGTTTCTTGTAGTAGGTTTCATTAAGCACAACATCATCAGTAGGTGTACTTGGTGCCTGCACACCACTGTCGTTGTAAGGAATGCCTTCACAGAAAGACAAAAGGTAAATGAGGTGAAGAGAACATTGTGAATTGAACATGCCAAACGTAAAAATTCTGGCAAATACAAGAAAGAATTATAAGATGTTAATAAAAGTGAAGACGCACTCAGCAGCCTCTTTAACAGACATTCTCTTTAGCCACCCAAACAGACAGAAGGAATGTATTCAACAAGATGGTAAAACATTTCTTAGGAATTTTGGTCCATGATGATTCAACAGTATTACACAATTTCTGCAAATTTTTTTGGCCACACAGATATATCAGTAGCAATACTTAGGGGTATGCATTTGATTTACAATAAGAGCACCTCGTCCAATTTCAACATGGAGCACCTTTCCATGGCATACTGGAATCTCTTTGTGAATCCAGGGGGACCACAAAAACACCCTCTGACCATCGCCCCCAACCCCACTCTTTGATCCAAGTGTTGATGTAGCCCAGCACTCAAAGATTCACGGGGGAATAATCCTCCCGTAATTCTTTGATCAAATGTCACTGTATCACTCTGCTATTGGTACCCTCATTAATTTGGCTCCATTTTAAAGCACAGAGTAAGAGGTCTAACTTGTGCCAAGAAGACATCCTTCACACTGCTGCTTTACCACCACCACCCTGTACCACTGATACAGTACAAGGCAGGATGGATTCATGCTGTTTATGCCAATTTTTGACCCAACCTATTCTGGGAATTACATTGCTCACATTTAATGTGGAGCTTCCAGAAAGTAACTGTTTATAATATCTTTGCCAAAAATGCACATATTTTACACATTTTGACCACACAAATGAATAGCAGACATGTGGATCATGGAGCAGGAGTTACATGAGAATTTTTTTTCTTTTTTCCAAGGACATTTTTCACATTATTTTCCATTGTCCAGAACTGGTCACTTCAGGGTTCTATTGAGTTTGAATCATCAATATGTAATTTAGCCATAAAACATGAGAGTAAAATTTTTTCTCTGTTATCTCTACAAACTACTTGGGGTAAGTAACTCTGACATACTGACACTGACATAACCAGTCTCGGCCCTTACAGTCTGTGATAAGAATGATAGATGAACGAATGTCATATAGGTGGGCACGGCAGGCAGGGCGGCACCACCATGAAAACTGTGAAAGACGCTATATAGCGCCCGACCCGGCACAGACTTATGCAGAGGCACGTGTAAAAAAATCACACAAGCTTTATTAGTTCTTCAGCCGTGGGGCACGTCTTCCCCGTGTCCCACAGGCCCAACACAGTCCCAAAAGCACTTTAACAACACAAAGCAACAACTCACCACCTTGTACCACCAGTCCTCTCAGGCAACCTCGTCCTCTTCCTCCCGATCCTGGCCCTTTAGTGGTGGAGGCTGGCCCGTTTTATACCCCACCCGGAAGTGTTCCAGGTGCTTGACCACCTAGTCCCAATTGCACCTCTCTGTGGGGCTGATGACTCGTCCAGCCAGGTTCTTGAGTCTCAGCAGCACCCCCTAGCAGCCACCCCATCTCCCAACCAGGCTGTGGAGGACTGCATGTCCCATGGAGCCACGTGGGAGAGTGGGAAATGAACATTGGCCAGGGAGGCTGCCACCTAGCGTCCCGGGGGAGGTATTCAGCTGTCCATGGTGGGTCCCTCGGAACATATGCAGCAGGGGCGTCCCGGCCAGGCATGGGACCCGGCTGTCCATCACAAAACAAATTGGGCATTCCACCAGGGCACAGATCAAAAGGGGGGCCGGGAGCACAGCTGCACAGGTTAGCTACCAAACAGTCAGTTGGCACACTAATAAGCTTGGCAGCACTGACAGCGGGGTGAATACTGTAAGTAAATCAAGCGTAATAATTTAGGCAAACTTGTCCACCAATGTAAAAACAAACTTAGAGGTTAAAGTAACTTTTGTAAAAACTTTTATATGACACTCCTTTGTCATGTGAAAGTGTGCTTAATTGTTTACTAAACATGTTGGAAATATCCATCCCACTATATCCTAACTATAGGGTCACGGAGGTCTGCTGGAGCCAATCTCAGCCAACACAGGACGCAAGGTAAGGAAACAAACCCCGGGCAGGGTACCAGCCCACCACAGGGCATGCACACACACACCAAGCATACACTAGGGACAATTTAGGATTGCCAATGCACCTAACCTGCATATCTTTGGACTGTGGGAGGAAGCCGGAGCACCCGGAGGAAACCTACGCACACACGGGGAGAACATGCAATCTCCAAACAGGGAGGACCCAGGAAGTAAACCCAGATCTCCTAACTGCAAGGCAACAGCGCTACCCACTGCGCCACCGTGCCGCCCTGTTGGAATTACAGAATGCAAAAATAGTCAGTATTGCAGATTTGTTTCTATTAATATAAAATAAAGTGTAAGTTCACAGAAAAAGATTTAACAAAGAATAACTAAAGGGAGTGATTGTTTTCTGCACTGATCAGGATAAGAACAAAATTACATTAACACAACAGAAAAAACAAATACACAACTTATATAATGATTAACCTCTGTGATGGGCGGTCGGGTCCCATGCCCGGCCGGGACGCCCCTTCAACACTGGATCCGGGGGAGCAACCATGGGATGCACTCTACGTCCCCCAGAACGTTTGGTGGCAGCCCTCCTGGGTTACACTGGGGACTTCAGGACTCAGACCTGTTGGGCTCCATGGCCACCACCCGGAGGAGCTGCACAGCTTAACAAGCCTCTGTGGGCTGGAATGCAGCCACACCCGGAAGTGCAGCCTAATTAGGCCAATTTCCACCTGGAGCATTTCTGGGAGGGCTACAAAAAGAGCCTGCAGCCACTACTCAGGAGCCAGAATCGGGAGGACGAGGACGAGGTTGCCGAGGAGGAGGAGGAGGAGGAGGAGGAGGAGGAGTGGTGGTGATGGTGGTGGTGGTGGTGGTGGTGCCGCCAGAAGATTGTGTTGTGTGAAGTTAAGTGCTTGTGGGACTGTGTATTGCCTGTGGGGTTCACGGGGAAGACAAGCCCCACAGGTGAAGAAAAATAAAAGACTTTGTACTTTTACACGTGCCTCTCGGTCAGTCTGTGCTGGGTCGGGCGCAATATAGCGCCTTTATATTACACCTCTTAGTTATAAGACCTCAGTGTGGAAGATCTGCATTTTCCATTTTAGTATCATGGCTCATGGCTGCATGGTAGCCAACCATGGACAGGGTGCCAAGCACACACAAACACATCCAAACTGTTTGTACATTTTTGAAATGAGTTCAACAACTGCAGTACATGAAGAAGCATGGAAGAACACTGCAAACTCCACATGGGCATTAACTGTAGCAGGAATTCAATCCAGGTATTTGGAGCTGAGAGGCAGCAGCAATGCTAATTACTGTTTCATTTTTTGTCATAAATCCCATCACTCTGACTAAAAATTTCCCATCTCAGTTTACTTGTAAAAACAACTGACCCATTTTCAATCCATTTTTTGTTTTTTGGTGAAGCCAGGCTCTGTCCTAGACGTAATCTGTGTGAGCACTGGAGAGAAGACACAGGATGCACTGAAATGACCACACACACATACAGTACCACTTTAAGGAAACTAATTAATCCTAAAAAACTGAATTCCTTCGAGAAAACACATGTGAACATTGGGAGAACACGTCAATCAATCACACTAGACTTAATGTGTTGTTAGATGCAAAGGTTATCCAAAGCACAACCCACCATGGACAGTACTTTTAACTATATCTTGAAAAATGTAACCACTGATGTTTCAAAAAGCCTTAAAAACTATTAAGAATTACCATTTGAATTTGCGCCATATTCATTGGTGACTAAATATGTACTTGAACCGCTGGATGTTGGATGAGAATTTAATGAACTTGAATTTGAAGAAAGGGATGTTATCGGATGACGCACAGACTGTTTTTTGGTGTAGTTTGTTGCAGTCCTGCTCCAGTCTGAAAGAAAGAAAAACACACACAAAAAAGACAATCACAACTTTATGTAAGTGGAGTAAAACATTAAATAAAGTAAACCTAACACACCCATTTCAAATTGTACTGATTTCAACCATTTTGTGAATTTGTTTTTTTTATAACAGGGGCCTAAGAGAAGGTTTATGGATGTGATGTGAGAGGACATGCATGTGGTGGGTGTAAAGGAGCAAGATGCAGAGGACAGGAAGATACAGAAAAAGATGATCCACTGTGGCAACCAATAACAGAGGCAGTTGAAAGAAGAAGAAAATTTTTATAACAGGGAGAAAAAGCCAATCCTGGCAACAATAAACACAAAGTTAGAGCCAATTCTGGAGAGAATGGCATTCCAGTGCACAGCTCACATACTCATATTGGCCAATTAAAAGAAGTCAATCAACCCAACAGACAGTCTTTAAGGTATGAACAGAAAACTGGACTATCTATATAACAAAAAAAAGATCACAGGGAGACAAAGTCTGTCCTTACAGGATTAGGCACAAGGCAGGAAACAAACCCAGATGGATGCCAGGCTATTATCATAAAGGTACTAATTTAAATATAAAGTACCACTGTGTTTATTTTTTATCCTAATTTTAGATATATAATACATTTTGTATTGTAAAATTTTACTACTTTAACTACCATTCTTTTTTCTGAAACTGCTTAGTTCAGATAATTACTGCTGAGTGCCACAACCTATAGTAGGCAGCATTCAGCACAAAACTGAAAACTAACCTGGACAGCACAAGAGTCCATTGCATACCTCACACATGCAAAAACACACACTCATATACACCCATCTTTGGAATGAAAAGTGGAGTGCCTGGAGAATAAAGCTCAGGGTAGGAATGTTCAGACTCCTTAGAGTAAGTAACATGAGTGCAGCACTAACCCTTGGGCCACATGTGGCCTCTTAATGCATTTAGAGTGAAAGAAAAAAAAATGTATGCTTAATTTGCAGTATGTGTGCTGCTCTACTCATTCATTTTCTAATCCACTTATCCAGTTCAGGATTGCGGAATGACTGTGCCCAGGTATGCTAAGTAGTATTTTAAACAGTAAATCTTAAATATGAGAAACTACGCAGATAAACCCAGATGATACATGATAACATACAGAGAACAGCAAATCAACCTTGGTTAGCAAATGTAAATGAAATAAATGAATTCAACTAATACAATACATTCTTACCTGAGGTTTCAGCAAGTCTCAGTTTTCCACAACACAGATATCTCCTCCACTGTTTTTGAACATTTTCTTTGGTTGCACAGTGGAAAATGAAGATAAAAAATCCTGCAAGACAGGTTTGTGTAAACAATAAACATCACATGAATATTCACACTTTGACTTTTTATTTTAAATCAGTCCCTTTCATACATGAATCTAAGTCAGGGTTGTAGGCAGACACAGTCAATCACAGCACAGCACCAGTCTTGAAATGGTAAGTCCCAGGGCCTCATTTATAAAGCTTACGTACGCATAAAAAGAAATTTGAAATGTGCATACGCAACTTCTGCAAATTTCAGGATTTATAATAGCAAACCTGATGGGGGAACAAGCACCCATTTTGGAGAAACTGGGAAATAATGACCCCCTTGATCAAGTGGGGAAAAGCAGCCAAATCAATGATGATTCTCACACATGATAATACTTGTCGTCGAGTCGTTATTATAATGTGCATTGACATGACAAACATATTAAATCTCAAATGTGAGGAATATGATGCACAAACTCCATTTTAGTTCCCTTTTAAGAGGACCAATGCCGCGTATGTGCACTGAAGAACTTTTTTGGTTTTTTTCATCAGTTTATACTGCTTGTTATCACTTCTCAAAGAACTAGCCGACAGGTCAGGAATATCTCAGCCAAATTTTAATCCATCAAGCCCAATGTGCTGGAAGCCTTTAAATGACAGATGAAGTGCTACATCCTGTTTTCATATACATATACATATACTGCACATATAGCATAACATGTTGTTACCAACATAAAAAGGCAATTTGCATCAGTGTCCATTTTCCTAGCATAATCAGAGCACTTTAATGTACTCACAATGTGAAAAGGGCACCTTATTATGAGAATGAAACTGCTTTTGTTAACCGTAAGCAGTTATATTCTATTAACATACAAGTCATCAGTGATGCCAAGATAAGACTAAATTGTCGGGACTGCTCTGGCATAATGCCACATTAAAAGGCATCTCCAATTACAGATGCCATTCGCAGATCAAAATCAGAGACTGTAGAAATGTTTTTTTCTCCTAACATTGCACGCATTCTCTGTTGGTGACTAGCAGCCTGCTTTGTCATCTGAGATCTATTTTTATTTCAGGTATGGTGTGGCTAGAACTCATGGCATTTACAGCAGCAGTAACATGTTACCATTGAACATATTTGAACTTTTTGCTAACACCCACGCTTAGGTCACTTCTAATTTAGAGACAAGAACTACTGTCTTGAGCTACTGGATGTGTCATGTGGCTGCACTACCAGCCAATCAAGGTCTGCAGCATCGTGACTGCATATGAATCTGCTATTTTTTGCCATGCACATTTTCTATTTTTTTTTAGCATACATGTATTTTCACGCTCAAAACTAGGCAAGGTATTATAAATAATGCCCCCGAGCACAGAAGTAATCCATTATAGGCCACCCAGATGTGTACATTCACTGAGGCAATTCTGAATCATCAGTTAACTTAAAATGTATGTGTTTGGGGCATGGACATTGACAGCCTAGGAATACAAGGGAGAAGTGATTTACTCTTTATATTAGACTGCTCAGGACATACAGCACTGAGTGCAAAATACTGCAGAATTCCAGGAGGAGTGGATGGTCATTTTATTTATAATGGGAATGAAGATTATGTTGTATTGATTTGTTTTATGTTAAGTTGACATTTCTCCCTTACTGTTTGTTCATCTGAAATTGTGTGTTCATATACTGGCTGTAAATTCTGCATGATTCCATTATTATAGCTGGTTATATGGGCAAGCTTTCTTAAATCTGTACTTCATATGTTGATTGTTATACATTTTGAAATACTGACTTATTTCCAACTTCTTTAAATAACATTAACAATTAATCACACAAAAATGGATTTGATTTGATTTAAATAATGTGGTTTAGTGGTTACACCACACACAATCACGCTAAGAACATGCAAACTTAATGAACATACAAAACAAACTGGGATTCTGAAGACAGAAGACATTTACTTAAATTAGTGGCTCATTTTAATACTGTTGCATTAGGATGCTACTTCTAAAGAATGGCATAGTAATTGCATCAGAGCTCTGCAATGTTCAGTTGACACCTCTTGGAAAATACAATACTGCAAAACTGGTCTGGTGTAATTAATAGTATGAGTAGAGCAGCTTCCACTTTTTTGTCATGAATACACTGAATATAGCTGCTTCAAAAGCTTCCAATCTGTGAGAGTGATTTACAATTATATATACAGTGTGTATACATATCTTATAAGCAAATGTCTACGCGTGGAAGTGTGTGTGTCTGTCTGTCCAGCCTAGAAGTGAGAGGTGGAGACGGGGTAAGGGCTCCACCTTCAAGGATACACAAGCGAGGCCAACACATCAGCAAAACGAAACCTCCGAAGAAAGAGTCACTCACTTAGCACATCGGTAAAATGGTATCCCTTTTACTTTTTCTCCCACCGCTAATACACAAACGAGGCGAGCATATCGGCAAAACGAAACCTCCAAAGAAAGACAAAGCACAAGCGGCAAAATGAAATCTCTTAGGAGAGAGAATTACCTGACATCTCAACATTTCAATTTTTTTTCTGACAATTTCAATAATTTCTAGGACCCCATGCTTTTAACAGCATGGGCTTATACAGCTAGTATATATATATATATAAATATAAATAAAGAGAGAGAGAGGCAGACAGACAGATAGTGTATGGGAAAACTTTCTCAATGAGAGATAAATGCCTGCAGACAGCAACTAGCACTACAGCATGACAATACATCTTATAGATAAGGCCATAATAATTAGACTAAGGAGCCACAGAAATTACATCTTTTTGTTACATACTAGAAATTATTTCTGGATATTCAAGATGTTTCACATACACATACATACAGTCCATATATACACAGCACACAAATTAAATTTCCTATGTGTGTATTTTGAGGCAACCAATGCCTTATTTACCTTGCAGTGTGTTGAAAACTGTAAACAGAGACATAAATGCTAAGGTGGCTTCACCCCATGCAAAAAATGCAAAACCCCAGGTGATTCCTAACAAGAACGTCAGGCCTGCCACACTTTTCATGTCCCGAAAGGTATTTCTCTGAAGGTGGTTGTGCTTCTGATTCTTGATCCTGCACAGCTGAATCAGCACAACGATAAACATTCCAAGGTTTATAAGGAACACCACACAGAAGTAGGCCACAACGGATACATAAAATGCAGTGTCATCTTTGATCCAGCAGCTGTATGACAAAGAAAAACAAAACATTGATAAAAAAAAAACTACATCTAATTTTCTTTACTTTTAATTAGCACTGTTGGAGGCTCCATATTAAAGCGGTTATTTTCTCTTTCACTTTCCATAAAACAGAAAAACAGTTTTGCTGGTATGATAATTTGTTTATTACAAAAACATAAAAATGCATCAGCTCTCCATGAATAATAATACATTTCTGATAAACAAATCTAATGTGAACAACAGTACAGTGTTCCCATTTTCCTCCCTTTGTCTTTTGCAGATAATCTTCTACTACTTTGACAGTGTGGCAATTTTCACTTGGGATGGCTGGACTGTTTTCATTCAGGTTGTGTTATCTAGACTGCACAATTCTTGAATAGCGAGAGTACAATGACATAGTGGTTAGCACTACTAACGTAACACCAGGTTTTTAGGCCTAATACTCAATTTAGACACTGCTGGTGTGCAAATTCCATGTGTCATCTCATTCCTCTGAGTAACTAATGAGTTAAATTAAATTAGTTTTGTTTATAATGTGCATTTTATCTATTGTTCGGTGTCCTTGAGTGTTTAGAATGGCACCTAGGAATAAATAAAATGTATTGTTATAAATCTATGTAGTACTTTTTAACACTTCACGTTTCCTCCAACACCCCAAACACACGTATTTTAAGTTAATTGACAGCTTGATACTTTCACTAGTAAGTGTGCCCTGTGATGGACTGGTGTCCAATACATGGCTAATTTCTGCCAATGGTACTGGCTTCCACTTCCTGCATGTAAAAGGTAGGCTCTGAAATGGATGTATTTATCTATCAGTTGAATTAGTTGTCATTTAATTTTTATTTGATATCTGGGGAAAGGTAGGTGAAGGATCATTTCTGTCTTCGTTTTGCCCTGCTTCCAGTGATCATATAATGTCTACTTCTTGGTCTCAAGGTCTTTGTGTGGCACCTATTTTCAGTAGCCAGGCTATCATGATTAATATTGTATTTTTGCAGATTTTGTCTTTTTTAACTAACCTGTATCTGGATGAAATATTAGGATAGCACAACTGTTAGCTATTTCATGGGCTAAATAGGGGTGCCCAATGCATCGATTGCGATCGACTGGTAGATCGCAAAGGTAGTGCAGGTAGATCGTGTTGCATTCAAAAAAAAATTTTTTTAAACGTTAGTTTATCATATATCCTCCCTATGCCATTTGCCACTTGATTGACATACAGGCCAGTCTGAGATCTCTATTCTTCTCACCCACTGGTCATCCTGCACGCACGATCAAATGCGCGAGCTACTGCAAAACTCCGGATGTCATCTAGTTAGCCTTCCAATTTCTATTGACTAAAGAAGGGATTTAAAAAAAAAATTGTTTAGGGAGGGTATGGGCTGAATGTGGAATTGGAAGAGGATTTTTTTTTCTCACAATGTCACAATCGAAGTGCATTTGTCTGACATCCGAGGTTCGATCCCCGATGAGGGGTGCAGTGGAGTGTGTAAGCCTGATGAGCCCAAAATAGGGCGAAACACGTGTCGCGTACTCTTTGCATTATTTGACAGTTAACTATGTAACATTCTATGATCTGCTTCTCGCAACTGAGAGTGCACCCGTGGCGCATGTCTGCCGACTTACAGACCAACCATTCGCGTTACCTGGTAGGTAACCACCCATACAATCAGATTGTGCTTCAGACTTCGAATGATACATATATATATATACCATTTTTAATGTAGGTAGGTCATTTCGACCTGGTCATTTTAAAAGTAGCTTGCAAGCTACTTGTTACATTTGAGAAATAATCTAATTTATTATATATTGTTAACCACTTAGTGAAATGTGTGATGTGCTTTGTCAATGATATATCCCTCTATGATATAAACAAAATCCTGGGACGAGATGAGACTTTTTAGCCTGGGACGTGATGTGACTTTTTCAGAGAGATATTTTCAAGTCCCGCAAGACAAGACTTTGTGCCAAAAGATTTAACCACGCCCGGGGCCAGAAACAAAAGACAAAGAGTAGAAGATAAAGTTGAACGTCATAAAGAGGTTCAAAAACATTGCCGCAATACACATGCAGAGCAGGTTAGAGATAATGAAAGTACTAAAATTCGAAAAAAATTATAGTAAAGATTGCATTAGAGCTAACAAACGGAAATCATTACTCGGTGAAATAACGGAACAGTGAAAAGAGATTGAATATATTCTTCGGATTTAAACTAAGTTGGAGACTTGTAGATCATCTAATTCGTGTTGCCATCAGGGAAAAATAGTGTTACTTCCCAATAAAGAGGCGTATCCGCAAGAATTAAAGGATTTGTTGTTTGGTGAAATTGAAATCCATGTACGCGAGCGACAGAGACGCGAAGTAGCTGGCATGTAGCACAAGCCGGGGGGTGGTCGAGCGAAGTGAGCATGGGGCAAAGCTCCCTAGAAGTAAATATGAATGGCTTCTTGCTGTTCAGACTGCTCACTGCATTCCTCTGCACCTGTAGAAGAATTTCATACAACTTGGCAGGAGCTTTCTACATGGATATAATTACAAATAGTTTTAGCCATGTTTGTATTAACTTTAATTTTGTGTTTCATGCAAAACTGGAAATTAAATAATGAGTAAATGAAAAAGCAAATAAGTGGAATTACTTTAGTTCATTTAGCTATAGCCAGTTCTGCCATTTGAGTTTTAGGACACTGTATAATCAGTGTGTTGGAGCATTTCCGGAGTCTGTGGCATGTTTGAGCTTTTGCGGGTGTTTTGTCAAAATAGTTTATCTTAGACCTTGTGAGTGTAGGTGTGCAGGAGGAACGCTATGAAGCCACAGAGAACATACAGGAGGGAATTGTCTAACTGCTCATTAAGTGCACAGGCACAACACAGTCAGCACAGCCATCCCTCAATGAGTCTCCACAGATTATTTACTGCACCTGCACTGACAGGATGTAAAAAGGTCTGATTAGATCAGAATGGGAAAAAACGAAAAATGAAAAAATAAAAGGAAGAGAAAATTGAGGAGAAAAGGACAGCAGGGTCGGGCCAGTGCCATTGGGAGCCAGGAATGCCCCATGGGCAGCGAGAGGAACAATGCTCTGGGGCAGATCAATTTCTGTTGAGCAGCTGTGTGATCGTGGGTTCTAGGGGTTCTGCAGGACCTTCAAAAGTAGTAGGACTTATACAGTACCAGTGGGCTACTGACAGAGGTGGCTGCTAGTTAGTCCCATGTGAGTGATCAGGCAGGGAAGACAAGAGAGTGGAGCACTGGAGATGTCTTTGATGAAAGTTGAACCTGACTGTGGTTTTATTCCTGATTTTATCTATTTATTAAAATCGATGTATTTATTGTTTCAACTTTCTCGCCTCACTATTTTAAGGATCATTTATTAAAAGAATTCAAACTGCACAGCACTTTGGACACGGTTTGTTTGTTTTAATAAGCACTTGTTTTTTGTTTCCTTACTTGCCCTGGTCCATTTCAGTTACGACTATCAATGTCCTAGAAAAAGCAACATTCCCATAGCTGCAGGCACTGGGGGCATCACAGTCAGTATTTTTTAAAATTTTGCATTTATCCTGTTTGCATTGATGTTCTCGATGAATATAATTTGTCATCTGTATTCTCCTACTTGTGACAGGCATCTTATTGGCATACTTGCTGACCATCACTTTAAGATGTCTGGATACTGGAGCACACCAACTGCCCTATGTTGTTTTCAATATATGTGCAAACTTAAAATTTAAATAATGACAATCGTTAAGTGTGGCACGGTGGCACAGTGGTAGTGCTGCTGCCTCACAGTTAGGAGACCCGGGTTCACTTCCTGGGTCCTCCCTGCATGGAGTTTGCATGTTCTCCCCGTGTCTGTGTGGGTTTCCTCACACAGTCCAAAGACATGCAGGTTAGGTGCATTGGTGATCCTAAATTTTCCTTGGTGTGTGTGTGCATGCCTTGCGGTGGGCTGGTGCCCTGCCCAGGGTTTGTTTCCTGCCTTGCGCCCTGTGTTGGCTGGAATTGGCTCCAGCAGACCCCCGTGACCCTATAGTTAGGATATAGTGGGGTGGATAATGGATGGATGAATAATCTTTAAGTTTAAATATTTCTATTTTCGGTGACAAGTCCAAATCCTATTATTTTCTTTATAGTCTGTTGTTACTTTCAGTATATGCCTTTTCTTTCTCTGATAAAAATATATTAATTTTTTAAAGAATGCTTTTTCTGTCAATTTAAGTTCATTGAACCTCATTTTGTCCTGTGTGGTATCTAATGTGATCTTTCCTATAAAATTAAAGCTCAATGATGATGGTAAGTTTTATATTACCAAAATTTTAATAATAAAATAACTAAACATTATATATTTTGGTTTTCTGTCATCACTGAAAATGTCACACTTTCTTTTCATTATCGCTGTCATTCTATTTTGCCCCCTCTCATGTGAAACTTCCTGTTGCTTGCTCAAGACCTGGAAAAAAGGATGCATATCCCATTGCTCTTCTCCGATCAAATAAATATTTTGCAAAGTATAAATGAGGTTTTTACCATTTTATAATATGTTAATTGATATGTACAGGATTTCTCAAACAACCATGGTTGATGGGATACCTGCCTTGCAACCAATTTCAGGGGCAGTGACATCAAAAGGATTGCACTGACTTCTTTTACTGGAACGACATTCCTTTCAGCTAAAGGTCTGCAAAGCTAAAATGTATACTTCACACTTTACACCACAAGTATCAAATGAGATAGTTCAGCTTTAGAGAAGAACAATGAGGTGCACAAGGCAAAGCAACCATATGTAAAAGCAACACATTTATATACTGTATGTAGCTGAAATGAATGGTTAACTGGTCACAAAAGGAAGAATTCTGTGCTGGCAAGTGAAATTCAGCCAGGGCCTCAGAGGTATTTTAGGAGAAGCAGATGTTAATATGGCTGCTTTAGCATTAAGGTTTTTTTCCTGTTTTGTGGTTTGTACTTTTTCTTGTTTTTTATAAAAATCATGGTTTCGATTGCCTGCTATTTATTTAAGGTAGATTTAGGTTTCTGATTTTGGATTTGTTCGCTTTGGGTTCCCTCTTTTGTGAAACTGCCTTGGTTTTTGTTCAGGCCATTTGAAATTCACTCGATAAATATTTACATATTAAAGGAACTTTGTTTAGTTTTCCTGGGCTAGAAGTTATTTTAGGTGTTTCGCGCTCTCCCTTTGATATTTGTGACTTTTAATCCTTTACCCCACATTTGAGACTGTGCAGGCCATAATCCTGCCTCATGGATTTGGGGCCAGGCTGCCTGAGGTGGTGAGATCTACTCTTTTGTTGCAGACCTGTGATGGAGTGCAGGTGTGCCATTTGTTTTTTGAGACCTGCTCCCTTTTTAAAATTTATAGCAGATGACAACATAACAAATAGCTTTGGCTACAGTACAAGTGGGCATCACAAGGTGCAATGGGAAGCCAAGAGAGATAAATGGCAGAAAGAAACCCATAGGCTGCTTTTATGTTTGACTGTGTGACGTCTCTGTGAAATATGGACATTTTGAAACAAAATATTGTCTCTAAACTTAGAGAAGGGAATACCTGAATAAAGACTAATCCTCATTACTGCTTTGTATTTATTCTAGGCTAATGATGCGTATAATCTTATAGTTTGGGTAAAAGCCAGCAAAAGCATCAGCACATTTTATTTCTGATGAATTGTGTTACTCCAAATAGAAAGCTGTAGCATACATTTGTCAAGCAAATGCACACAAATATATATAGCATAGGAATTCTTAACTGAACAAAATTCTAAATCACAAGAAGCTGAAACCTAACACACCAGACAAAAGACAAGAATCACCATTGGACAAATGACTAGTCTATTGTAGTATTTAATGCTGCAATCATTAAAAATTATTTTCCAACAAACCTTTAACAGCTATTACTAGGTTTTACATCACATGGGTAAATAGTATCTATGAAAGCCTGTTGTGTGGAGTAATGGACAATGTTTAATAAATAATAAATGTATCAAATAAACTATTTGTCAGAAAACTTACAATTCATCTGTGTAGCCATCTGAGGTTTTGCTGTATGTTGCCAGTCCATAGTTGTCTCGGCTTATTCCAACAACAATTGCAATCACAACTACAGGAAGTCCTGTGGAAGCAGAATAACATTTCTTTATTGAAGCAGTTCAAAAAGTGAAACTCAATAAGCTAAGCCTCATTTTTTGTCCATTTCCTGCTCAGTTTGCTTAACTGGTCATAACTTAATTCAGCTTTATTCAATTTTTATGTACTACATGTTAAATTAAATTTGGCTTTCAGAATTTATGTATCTAAAGAAATAGTTGTGTTCTTTACATAAATTACAGTACAATAACTCCTGAAATGTACCCAAAAACAAGCAATGATTATATTTATTGCTGCAGGTGTTGGAATATAGTTCCTAGCAGCATCAAAGTATGACTATATTTGGTAGGAACAACAGAAAAATGGTCATCAAATACCCAAAACTAACATATACTGTACTATATAGTCTTACTGTTTTTTTTTCTCACTTTTTACTGTTTTTAAATAAGTCATTATAGCATCAACATTCTTTACCCAACACACTTGTGTCATATGTCTAAGTGAAGGAAGGGCATTGTTCTTTATTTTAATATATACAGCTGTTTAGTGAATTGCTCAATGTATAAACATTATAACATAAGATGCAACATCTCTAAAAAAATGTAATTTGTAAAGTATGCCGATACAATAAGCATGATATATAGTATCACTTATCATGCAATAACACGAAGAACAGCAGAAATAAAAAAAAATACTACATCTGAGGAAAAGAAAAAATGTACATAAAAAAAAAAAAACACTTTATACATGCTGTAAATGCATATGTTTAACCTATTTCGTTAAAGTATAAAAAACAGTTTTGAAGTGAGGAATTATTTAAAAAAATGTATGAGCAAAAGTTAGCCTAGCCAGGCAGACTAATCTGCATTGCTGTTTTTTCCAGAGTAACAGAATAACTCTTTTCAAAGCTACACATCTGCTTCTTTATTATAGGATAACAGACTGTCTGCTGAAAGAAAAGTAATCATAGTAATCCAGAGGAATAATACACCCTCAACCATGGGGAGTTGAGCCATTCTTACTGTTACTCAGTTGAGTTTGTGATCTATAAAAAATGATTGACTATACAGTACTAGAATAAAATGTTAGGGCTCATTCAATAGCTTACAGACTGGGAATTTCAGAAGTCTGACCGCATAAGGACCTGTGCTTTACTTTGATATAAAATCAGAAAAACAAATAAGAGACAAACAATGCATGTGATGACCTATCAAGTAATTGCTGTGGTACATCCACCTGAAAGCTAAATATCCCCGCAATTTTACCTGATAAAAGCCTGATCTGTGAAATCTAAACCCCTTGGTTGAAAAGAACCTATTTTGACAGGCTATGAAGGTAATGAAGAGTGACATTTTCAATGGGAAAATAGTGAACTTCAAGTATAAAAGTAAGTAAACTATTTTATGCATTGGATTAGTTAGTCATAAAACTTTAGTACGCTTCCATTCCTACTAAATAGGGCTGAGTTGTGTAACATTTCAACAGATTTTAATTGAAGAACATCGAAAAAATAAACTTGATTTAATTTTCTCTCCATGCACCAATTCGTTTACTGCACTTACAAGATACATGAGGTCCCATACTTTCAACAAAAAAATGTAACAATACAGCAGTTGCTAGTAACTGCATTTATTATTTTTTCTTCTCTCCAGGGGATCAATTTAGCCCTACAATAATAATCCTACCATGAGTATGACTGAAACTTCAGAGGAAGGGTTACTCTTAACTACAGTATATAATATAGTATATATAATATATATAATATAGTATATATACAGTATATAATATAATATATATATATAATATATATAATATAATAATATAATGAATATAATGAATACAGTAAAGTATGCCAGAAACCCTTATTAAAAAGATTACTTTAATTTTATACATACCCCATCCAACTATGCAGAATTTCAACATATATCTTTGTACGTAGGTGTTAAACACTTTGACCAGTGCTAGATACATGTGGAAAGCTTCAAGGCCCATCCATGTGAAAGAGGCCAAGAGAAAATAGTGAAGAAACACAGCAACAGCAATGCATAGTCCTGGTACATCCTTGTAAATAGCAATCCATGAATCAATAAGAAACACCAGATTTAAACCTAGCAATGCTAGGCAAAGCTGAATTAAAATTTTGGCAGGATAGTCTTTCCGTATTTTTCTAGGAAAAAAAAGACAGATCATTCAGTCAGTATTATCTGCAACATATCCATAAACGTCAAATTAAAACAAAGTTTGCAGGTAAACAAAGCATATCTTCACACCTTTTTTATGATATGTTTATAGGTAATATTTCCTGGCAAAATGTGTAAAAACTGGCAGCTCTCTAATTGGGTTGTGTTATTAGCTGAGCTTAGATTTAATAATTTTAGTTTCAGAATGGACAATAAAAAATTTGTTATTGGTTTCATATTAGGCTGCACAAGTTATTACCAGGAAACGGATTAACAAAGAGTGAAAACAAGAAAATCATGGACTCATGGCAAAGCTATTTAAGCAAAACAAACCAATAACAAAAATCTTCAAAAGTAAAAAAAAAAAAAGCCTATGCTATTTATCCAAAGCTACATGTTAGTTTCACACAACTCCTGAATGCTCTTTGTGTTATTGTTGCTAATGTTGCAGCTGGCTTGAGTTATTTATACCATATATGTCATTTATTCTTATTTTTCTCCACTGCCTTGACATGGTCCACCATCAGATACTCCTTGCCACTGCCTCTGACCTCAGCATCACTGGGACTGCTCTCAGGTGGTTTAAGTCCCGCCTCTTGGGCAGATCCTACCATTTGTCCTTGTGAGGAAAGATGTGAAGGGTGCATCAGGCAAGCATTGGAGGTGCCATATGGATCAGTACTTGGTCATCTCCTCTTTTCTTTACATATCACCTCACTAAGCCCTATAATTTAGTGCCATGCTTTCTTATTTCAGCAATATGTCAATGATATGCAGTTACACCTGTCGCTCTATGTAGAGGAGAACACAGTATCAGCTAAAATTTCTGCATGTCTCACTGATATTGCAACCTGGCGGAAGAAGCACCATCTTCAGCTCAACCTGGCAAAGACCGACTTTCTTGTCATACCAGCTGTCTATTCTACACCCCATCTCGGTTCTGCTTGGCTCACTATCGCTAACACCTACCAAGTCAGTTCACAACCTTGGTGTGGTGACCAGCTGTCCTTCGCTGACTATGTTGCAACAGTCTCTCAGGCTGGGAGATTCACTCTGTCCTCAAGATCAGATAGTAACTGATAGAGTATGCATCACAACTAGGGCCACGTTTTGCTCTTGCCACGTCTGAATGACTGCAACTCTCTCATAGCAGAAATACAAGAATGTGTTACCAATCTGCTGTAGATGATTCAAAATGCAGGGGCACTTTTGGAGTTTAACCGGATGAAGCAGACACAGGTCCCTTTTCTTTTCAGATCACTACATTTGCTCCTGGTAGAGACAGGCATTAAGTTCAAATCTACAATGCAATCAATGAGTATATGGAGACAATTCTGAGGTCCTATGTTTCTTCTTGCCCACTTAGAATTGCTGATGAACAGCATCTGACGATGCCATATTTGTATAGCATAAAATCTTAATACAGAGTCTTTACATATGTTAGCTCCAAGCTGGGTGGAACAAGCTGCTCACCTCCATCTGAACTGATGACTTCCTTAGTAGGTTCAAAATTGATAATGGCTTTGGTAGGTTCTTTTAACTAAGAAAGTATAACAAGCTCACATTTAATTTTGACTTCAATTTTGTAACTTTGCCCTGTAACTCTTGTTCCCAAACTGTTCTTCAGACTGATATTTATTTGATTATGTTGTACTCTTTTTATGTTATTTTAGATAAAAGCATCTGCTAAGTGAATAAAGATATATGATGTTTAATTGTATATATTTTCATTCATTGTTTTCTATTGGACTTTATAGTCTCTATTACATAAAATCTACGGATGTGTGCTCAGCAATTTTTCAAAATTTGTAAGCTATTCCCCGTACATTATACAACTTGCTGCCGTCAAGTTCCCATGTCTGCTAGTAACTGTTTGTGTTATATTGGCCTACACTGTATTGGCTTTTGTTGCTGTTCATATTACTTGCAAAAGACTACACTTGTTGAGGACTGGTAATGTTAAAATTCTAGGTACAAGCTCCCCACTTTCTTTAGGTTCTATAGATCCATCACAAATATTTATTTTAGCTCCCATAATGACATAATAGAATAGAATAGAATAGAAACATGGAAATTGATGATGGTGCTTTTTCCTGTACAACTGGTAATAACATACAAAAAATAAGTAAAGGACTCAAAAAGAACAAGCAATGTAGAATTTAAATAGAAAACACAGACAGTACACAGTACAAAATGTAAAATACTGTAAATAAATCACACATTAAAAAGGTCAAATAGTAAATGCCAAACAGATATCAAACGATGATCAAAAAATGCAAACATACACATAATCAATACATTTTAAATGTAATATTAAACTTAGAGCACAGAAGCAGGCATAGAGTGGTTGGTGGTCCAATGATTGTTAAACAGCCAAAGAAAAGTCAGGAAGAAGCAGTTAAGCTTTAGCTGTATGTGCTCTGAATCCTCTACCTGATGGGAGCTGCTGAATATGTTTGGTGATACATTGGATGTACGAGGATTCAACTCAGTGGTGTTTAGTACCAGTGATCTTTTGTTTCTTTGCAACAACAGTGTGTCAGACAGAAGCATGTTAGTCACATGAGGAAGTAAGCATTTCAATGTACTCTGTACACATGACACACTACAGCTGTACAGATACTACTACCACTACAACAATATGTTCTGTTCATTTCCTTGTTTTCATATCCATAATGCCATACCAAAAAGAGATGAAGGATATCAAATTCTTTGTATAATGGATGTGCAAAATTGGAAAAGCAGATGATGACTGACTAAAAACTTCCTTAACTGTCTGTGGAAATATGTGATGTCATAATGAGATTATCCAAATTGATATGCAATTTTAGAAAGATACAGAGGTACTATTGGTACCCAGGAATTTAAAAGAATCAGTTATGGGTATAAGTTTATTATTGATATACATGGGGAATTTAAGGTCCCATAATTGCATGGGTATAAGTTGATCATTGATATAAATGGATAATTTAAGGTCTCATGATTGCCTGAAGTCCACAATAATCTCCAACGTTTTGGATGTGTTGAGTTGTTGGCCATTGTTGGCCATTGCTAATGCCAAAGTGACAACTCCAAGCAGCAATGTATTGCATTATTTTCAAAAAAGTAATTGTGTTATCATCTGTAAATGTAGGTATAATGACAGAATCATGAAACAAATGTGTATGTGATATACTGCCATAAATGACAAGATGACATGCCACAGAGATAAAATGCCTCAATTACAGTTCTCCATAGGGTGATTCATTTTTTCTAGCCTCAAGAATTATGCCTTGGCCCCTGAGATGTTACTTAGCTTCATTTACTTTGCATATTCTGGTCACAACTCTGCCCACAACATACAGAGAGACAGAAAGAGAGAATGAGAAAAAAGAGCAGGTATACATGTACGGCTGCACAATCTCAAAGACCTATAGGCAGGGCTATTAGGAGAATGAGTAGTTTCAGCTACAGAGGGTTAGCAGAAGTTAGATTACATCCTAACTGATAGAGAACAGTATATGGTCCCATAGCAGAAGGGGAAGGTCTGCATTTCTCTTTACAAGTATGGCAGCTGGGAAGCTTCATAAGACGCTAGGGGCCTATATGACCTATGAAAAGCAAGGAAGTGCAAAGTTCTCAGAGCCAACCCAAGTGGCCTTTGTGGACCTGGAATATTAAATACCTTCTCCAGGGGCTGGAAATTATTTTAGAGTCAAGGAGGCATGTCAGGGCAATGATTCAACTGGAATGAGCGCTTAAGGACAGAAAATGAGAAAGCAAGACAGAGAGATGGGAGGAGAATCTTGTTATTTCTTTTTTGATTTTTGGAAGGCTAGTAGACAAGCAGAAACCCCTAAGCCCCAGAGAGGATACAAGGTTTGTTGTGCTCTGCTTACCTTGTACCTCGAGTTCTCATTTTGCTTTATCATGCCATTATTTTCTATAGTAACATACTATTTTTGCATTACATTTCAATTCTTAAAAATGGTTTTGAAGCTATATGAAAGATCTAAAAATCGTATTTGAGACTACTGGATATAACAAAAACAGTTTATGACTTTCATTATAGGTCCGATAAAACTAATCACTATAAGAAAATTAACAATTTAGCTTATTATTTTTATACTTAAAAATACTTACTCAAATAACAAGTAGGTAAGTATAGTAACTGCAAGAAAAATGCATGAAATGCCACAGCCAATGAATGTGATGTAAGTTAGAACTATATTTGGTTGATAATTTACTGATGAGCTCTGTTAAAACAAGAAAAGAAAATGAATTTACTGTTAATTGCATTTAATGTAAATATTATATATACAGTCAAGCGCTGGCTCCATTTTGGACTGACTGACTGGTGTGGGTCACAGGTGTACATACTTACGCTGCTGGTACAGAGTAACACAAACCACTATTTGAGTCTCAGCTGCCTTTTTTCAGGGTGCCGCACAGCACTTTTCAACTGTTTTCATGCTGCCCATTCCCCCTCTCTTACAGCAGTTTAGAAATGTCTCATAGCAATGCTACTGATACTCCACAGGGGAACCCCTGGTCATTCATGTGTCGGTGCTTTGTGGTGATCAAGTAATACTTCATACTCACCATTTATGTATTGGTGTTTCTCGGTGTTCATTATATCATAGGGAGAATTGCCGTTCACTTGTTGGTGCTTCATGACAATTGATCGATGGTTCATGGAGGAAAGATTGTGTAGTGTAATAGGATTTAAGAAATTGGTTGTAAATGGAAAGTACTAGCTCAGCAATTATTCACACCAACTAATTAGTAAAATAAATTAGAGGTAACATTGGCTGTAAGTATAAATGGGCTCAACTCAATTGGACGAAAATCAGTGCATGACTGTATGTACTGTATATATATATATATTTTGAGAGCAAGTAACAAATTATATGTAATTTTAAACTCATCATGTAGCTATGGACACTATTAATTTCAATGCATTTCTATCACTTGATAAATCAAACAATGCAAATTACATTACTTAATGTAATGCACAGATTTAAGATTTTAGTGGACTGACTATAATGTGGACTGACATATGTATGTTACAGAATAATACATCAAGATAAGCTCAATCAAAAGTGGAACTGTTTAATTAAAATTTTAGCATGAGAGTGTGTGTAGGTGTGCAATGTCATAGTAGCCATTTTATTTGAAAAGAAAGCTTCATGTTAGAAATCTTACCTAAAAGCTTGAAAAATAAAGGAAAGGCTGCTTCAAGAAATAATCAGTTCTTAAATAATTGAAAGTTTAAGAGAATCGCCAACATTTTACCTTGTACAAGTCTCGGTTTTTCATTTTTCTTTACCATTAAAACTAATAATTTTATATGAGAGAATTCTTTATACTGTCCTCTTCTTCAGCTGCACAAGGAATCTGTCCAAAAACTTTATAAGCAATCTCTGCCATTAAATAAAACTTGTATAGTAAGGATTGCTTCATTTAATGCAAAGATTTAAATGGTTCTGTCAATTATCTCTTGATGAGAGACGTCAGCCCATCATAGAGCACACTCACTTACACCCACCCACCCACACACACATATACACCCACACTGCTACATTCAACTCAAAAATAGTAAATTTAGAGTCCCTAATTAACCTAAACTGCATTTCTCTGAGGCTGTATAAAATCAGAGTTCCTAGAGAAGATTAAAAATTCAAAATCTACGACCTTGAGTGTTCCAGGAATGTCACATTCTTGGAGCTCGTGCTAATTTCTGTGCCACTCTTCCATTCTAAAACAAAATATGTAAAATATGTAAAAACTGACAGTATTACTAATTGTGTATCAATTTACTCACCAAGAGAACAGCAAAGCTTGTAAGATGGTTACACTGGCATGTAGTGCTACTTGCTGTTTTATTCTTTACAGAGCAACCCGTCTCATCCCATCCTCCTTTATTCACTAAAAGTTAGAAAAAACAAAACAGCATTTCAGATTACTTTTTATAATGGAGTATTTAATAGAAGATAAATGTGAAAATAAACAGAATAAATTAAAATATGAATAAAATTATATTGGGCTATATTTTAAAGTAAGTAGAATAACCAAAGAGAAAAAGATTGTACCAAAATTCTAATGTAGCACAAAATTGCACTAGCTCTTTAGAAAAGAAGAAGCAGGAGTTGCACCAAACTAAAAAGCCTTTCCTATTTCAAAAAGATAAGATTCAGCCTTAAACACAAAAAGCTGTACAGATTTTTCACAGTGAATCCAGAAGACTTTCTCATTTTAAATAGTCAAATCAGTGCCAAACTATACTTGAAGAAAATAAATGGAGGTGAAATCTACACCAAAAACAAGAAAGAAAAACTTGTTCCATAAATGTTGCAGTGAAAATAATATCCATCCATCCATCCATTATCCATCCCGCTATATCCTAACTACAGGGTCACGGGGGTCTGTTGGAGCCAATCCCAGCCAACACAGGGCACAAGGCAGGAAACAAATCCCGGGCAGGGCGCCAGCCCACCACAGGTGAAAATAATATGAATAATTTTATGCACAATGGCCATATATAAAAGGCTCGATTTCACTTGTGATAAATGTACACTAGTACAGTACATTTTATTTGTAAAGAAAAGTATTGCTACTACATAAAAGAAAACATTTAGGAAATTTTCATCTTGCATCATGATAAAAATGTAATAATAAACAGAGGCAATTTCATTTTAAAGTAAATATTCAGGTAAATCTTTAACTTTTAATAAAACTATATTTCATAAACAGAAAAGCCAAAAAACTTACAAAATTTGCTGTAGTTCCAGAAAACACACAGCACTGTGTCATTGTTCTAAAATGGAAAAATATGTTTTATTCTTTGAAAGAAATGAATGTCTACAGTGATCAGAATTTAAAATTTTTAAATTGAAAATACCTTTGTTTCGTTAAAATTCTTGAAGAGAACAGTAACGTTATCTTTCAGATTTGTAAGAGATATGTTAGGCACATTTGCTCCCACCACAAAACTATTTAGAGAAAAATTTGGATGGGAATTATCCTTTAAAACAAAAAGAAGCATATAATTGTAGATAGGCATATATAATATAACAGAAAATAAAGTCAACTATATTGTGAATTAGTTCTGTATGGTATATACTAAAGAATAAACTGAAAGGATTTGAACAGATTTGCACAGTGACCATTGTGCTGTTGTTAGCTTTGATGGGTGGAGACCATTATAAGAACAGGTTAATAGTTAAACAATGGCTTAATGCGGAGCTGAAAATCAAGTGACATCAAGGCACTTTCTCAAAACAAACATGGATTTACCTGAGCTTCAACTAAACGTCCCTGTGGCTCAACATTCTACAACCATATTTTTAAACTGATATTGAATTATATCTGACCTGTGTCTACCAGAGATATTTATATGATGAATTCAATTTAATGATGAATAGCGAAAGTACAAGTACTTCACCGTCAGAACTGTTAATGACTGCCAAGAAGCACTCTTGCTCTGTAACCCTGTACTTCAGCCTTGCTGTTACCTGGCTGCTGTAGAAGGTGCAAACTCATAAAATGTTGGAATTTCACTGGACACTGTCCAAGACAATCCAGCAATTTATGGACATGTATCTCACAGGTTAGGGATTGTTTAAATATTTTCATTAAATATATATTTGATTAGAATTGAACGGGATTGGTTATATTACTTAGAACAGTACAAGCATCATATAATGCAGTGACCTGCTACTGGGTTATGTGGCAAATAGCAAGTCTAAATTGGCCTCATATGGGTTTTGTCTTGTAATGGACTGGCTATAGTGGATAATGAATGATCAGAAAATTACAGAAGGATGAATAATATAAATCTTAGATTATAAAAACTTAACTGTTGATGAATAAAACCAGCAACAACTAAATAGCTGCAAAAAATAGGTAGTCTACATGTCCAATGACATCAGGCAGGCCTGGCCTCCTTAAAAAAGGCAGTAGAGATGTCTTTCTTATCTTCTTTATTAGGCTTAACAATATGTGTATTGAGTTAAGTGTTAAAAAGCATTGCCTAAAATGTTTATTATCTGGAAAACTATATTATCATGGTAAACAAGGAACTGCAAGTAAAATTTTATGATCAGCTCAAAATGGAATTTGTCCTCTCTCTATTTTTTTCTGGGCTTTAGCAGTCTTGCCTCTGTTTTGGAAAGATACAATTATCACTGGGATTGCTTGTTATTTGGTTTGGTACAGTTTACAGCTTACTGCCTGATAACACTTTTACAGTGGTGTGAAAAACTATTTGCCCCCTTCCTGATTTCTGATTCTTTTGCATGTTTGTCACACAAAATGTTTCTGATCATCAAACACATGTAACCATTAGTCAAATATAACACAAGTAAACATAAAATGCAGTTTTTAAATGATGGTTTTTATTATTTAGGGAGAAAAAAAATCCAAACCTACATGGCCCTGTGTGAAAAAGTAATTGCCCCCTTGTTAAAAAATAACCTAACTGTGGTGTATCACACCTGAGTTCAATTTCCGTAGCCACCCCCAGGCCTGATTACTGCCACACCTGTTTCAATCAAGAAATCACTTAAATAGGAGCTGCCTGACACAGAGAAGTAGACCAAAAGCACCTCAAAAGCTAGACATCATGCCAAGATCCAAAGAAATTCAGGAACAAATGAGAACAGAAGTAATTGAGATCTATCAGTCTGGTAAAGGTTATAAAGCCATTTCTAAAGCTTTGGGACTCCAGTGAACCACAGTGAGAGCCATTATCCACAAATGGCAAAAACATGGAACAGTGGTGAACCTTCCCAGGAGTGGCCGGCCGACCAAAATTACCCCAAGAGCGCAGAGACGACTCATCCGAGAGGTCACAAAAGACCCCAGGACAACGTCTAAAGAACTGCAGGCCTCACTTGCCTCAATTAAGGTCAGTGTTGACGACTCCACCATAAGAAAGAGACTGGGCAAAAACGGCCTGCATGGCAGATTTCCAAGACGCAAACCACTGTTAAGCAAAAAGAACATTAGGGCTCGTCTCAATTTTGCTGAGAAACATCTCAATGATTGCCAAGACTTTTAGGAAAATACCTTGTGGACTGATGAGACAAAAGTTGAACTTTTTGGAAGGCAAATGTCCCGTTACATCTGGTGTAAAAGGAACACAGCATTTCAGAAAAAGAACATCATACCAACAGTAAAATATGGTGGTGGTAGTGTGATGGTCTGGGGTTGTTTTGCTGCTTCAGGACCTGGAAGGCTTGCTGTGATAGATGGAACCATGAATTCTACTGTCTACCAAAAAATCCTGAAGGAGAATGTCCGGCCATCTGTTCGTCAACTCAAGCTGAAGCGATCTTGGGTGCTGCAACAGGACAATGACCCAAAACACACCAGCAAATCCACCTCTGAATGGCTGAAGAAAAACAAAATGAAGACTTTGGAGTGGCCTAGTCAAAGTCCTGACCTGAATCCAATTGAGATGCTATGGCATGACCTTAAAAAGGCGGTTCATGCTAGAAAACCCTCAAATAAAGCTGAATTACAACAATTCTGCAAAGATGAGTGGGCCAAAATTCCTCCAGAGCGCTGTAAAAGACTCATTGCAAGTTATCGCAAACGCTTGATTGCAGTTATTGCTGCTAAGGGTGGCCCAACCAGTTATTAGGTTCAGGGGGCAATTACTTTTTCACACAGGGCCATGTAGGTTTGGATTTTTTTTCTCCCTAAATAATAAAAACCATCATTTAAAAACTGCATTTTGTGTTTACTTGTGTTATATTTGACTAATGGTTACATGTGTTTGATGATCAGAAACATTTTGTGTGACAAACATGCAAAAGAATAAGAAATCAGGAAGGGGGCAAATAGTTTTTCACACCACTGTATATTGATCCTTTAATCACCCAACTCAGTTGTCAGATGTGTCAGATGCCTGACTTTGGCTGAAATGATTAATGATTATTGACATTTTTAGTTCTTTATGTCTGAGTTTAATCGTGCAGTTTTGCTTTCAGCTTTAACATGACTTGTGCAACGTATGCAAACATTTTCAATATTACACAAAAGTGAAAGTATTTGTCCCTTAGTGAAAAGCTTAAACTGAAACAAATTTACATCTAAACCATGAGTTTCAATCAAGTTCTTCCTAATAGGATAGTAGACATATTATGCATTTTGCTAATGACTATCCAATTCTGCTCAAAACGTTCATTATATAATTGCTTATGTATTTTTATGGTTAAGGCATAGGTTAAGTGACATAGTCAAGGACTCGCACCGAGTTAGAAGCCAAGATTTAACTGACGGCTACTACTCTACAGATAATGACTCCACAGTTGTCAATTTTAGGCTACCACTGGTCTTTTTCCCAAAAAAATTGTGTTTTAGCTGTTAACCCCAACCAAGCTACTGACAGCACAATGGCCACTGAGAGATTAAGGACATGCTGATGCCAGATATAAGACTGACAAATGTTTGGTTACATTAAAGCAAACAGTCACATGCTTTTCAGAAAGGCTTAACAGAAATATGAAACTTAATGAATTAAACTTCTAATCCAACTTAATAAAAGTAAAAGTGCCTGTGTGCCCATTTGTTTCTTATGCCCTGCCATTTGTATGAGATTCATAAAAACAGTTGAAATATTTGTTATGAGCCATGGAATGAAAATACAATGCATTTTATTACTATATAGATTACAAAATACATTCTAATAGATAGTGCACTGCAGATGTTAATACTGAATATACTGACCTCTGTGTTGATATGAGATTTCAACCTATCTTGGATGGTGAGCACAGCAAGTACTAAATAATTTTGCATCATAAGGAACAATTTTAATAATATCCATTAAATACAGCTTTACTGTTCTGCATATGTCACACTGTGAAAAATTATTAATGAATTACAAGTATGGGATGAATTATTTTTTTATATTTATTATTAAAGAATGCGTACTGAAGTCAGTTATACCTGAAATACGTAGGTTTTTTTAAAAAAGTTAAACTGGACCTTGGACACCAACTCTCTGTTTCCTTGTGAAACATTTGACAAAAGTGAAGCTGGAAAGGTAACACTTCCTCCATCAAACAAAGATTGTGAACTTCCCAGAGTGACCTTTCATTAGAAAAAAGAAAACATAGCAGAATGTAAGCTTGAATAACTGCATGTTCATTTTTTAACATCAAACAAATTCTACACAGAAAAGGTCACAGGTCATTTAAAGAAAATAGACTTTTTAACAAAAATTAAGAGAGACAGGAAATGTATTCTGTATATATATATATATATATACAGTGCCCTCCATTATTATTGGAACCCCTTGTAAAAATTAGTAAGAAGGGTTAAAAAAAAAATCCCTGTTTGCTGAAGAGCTGTCATCTTACACTGAAAAAATGAGAAACATCTGACTTTGAATTTGAAAGCAAAGCCCTCATCAAGAAATAAGTATTTTTAACAAAAACACACACCCTTGGAAATTAATGTGAAACTGAAGCATGTTTTCCATTTAAATTGGACATTGTTAAGTTGATTGGACTGTATAGGAACTTTCCAGCTAAAATCAGTGACTTCCTGATTAACTGGGATACAAATGCAAGGAGAGACAGAACAAAAATTCCTTAGCTAAAAATCATCATGGCAAAGAAAAGAGAACACTCAATCCAAATAAAGGAGAATTGTGTTGCCCTTCATAACTCAGGGAATGCCTAAACAAATAGATACTCGCCTGAAAATGCCCATTTCTACAGTTAGGGCAATAATAAAAAAGTCGGCATGAACTGGAACTGTGACAAACTTGCCTAGAAGAGGACCCAAGTTTATTTTACCCCCGTGTACAATGAGAAGGATGCTAATAGAGACGATAACATCACCAAGGATCACTGTTGGGAAATTGCAAGAAAAAGTAAAATCCTGGGGTTATCATGTCTCCAAAACCACCATCAGATGGCATCTCCATGCCAACAAATTATTTGGAAGGTATGCCAGAAAGAAGCCTTTTCTGTCAGTTTACCCATGAATGTAAGCACCTGGAGTTTGTAAAACATTAGTACAACTTTGACTGGAACTGAGTTCTATGGTCTGATGAAACAAAAATTTAACTTTTTGGCAATAAACACACAAAGTGGATTTGATGTAAAAAGAAAGATGGGTTATAATGAAAAGAATCTTGTCCCAACTGTAAAATATGGTGAAGGTTCTGTGATGTTGTGGAGCTGTTTTTCCACCAAAGGCCATGGAAACATTGTTATGGTACATGGCATCATTTATTCCATGAAATATCAGGTGATTTTAAATTAAAACCTGTCTGCCTCAGCCAGGAAGCTAAAACTGGATCGTTACTGGATCTTCAAGCAGAATAATGATCTGAAGCAAATGTCTAAATCAACCCTGGAATGGTTAACTGACCACAAAATCAAAGTTCTGCCATAGCCATCTCAGTCCCCTGACCTGAACCCTACTGAAAGCCTGTGGAGTGAGCTGAAGAGGAGTGCACACAGGAGAGGGCCTAGGACCCTGAATGATCAGGAGAGATTATGTAAAGAATGGTCTCTGATGGTAGGCTCTGTATTCTCCAACCTTACAAAAGGTTACAAGGGAAGACTCTGTGCTGTTATACTGGCAAAGGGAGATTGTTCAAAGTATTAAATGCAGGGGTGCCAACAATTGTGGCATATGTGTTTTTGTTAAAAAATATTTATTTCTTGATGAGGGCTTTGTTTTTCTTTGAATGAACCTGTTTCCATTAAAATTCAGATGTTTCTCATTTTTCCAGTGCAAGATGACAGTTCTTCAGCAAACAGGGATTTTTTTTCTAACCCTTCTTACTCATTTTTACAAGGGGTGCCAATAATATTCATATTTGGGTGTAATGTTACCTAAATTAGTAAAGTAAGAAATAAATAAATAAATAAATACACAAGGAAATAAGCAACAACAACATATCTCATGCAACATTTAATTACTTATGCAGACATTTCATTATGTTTTTATTTATTTATTGTCACATTTCACAATGCATTTAAATATATGCATTTTTATTTATTTCCTTTTGTTTTACTTTAAATACTAAAGTTATTCAGGTTGTTATGCACCAAAGTATCCTCTAATCATGACACTAGCAACACCAAGACTTACCAGGAACTTACAAATACAGTGTATACTTCCTTCCAGACATTACAAGCTCCACTTCTGACTGATTATTCCAAAGAAAAGTGTTGCAGTACTTTCAGGTGTTATCAAGATACTATGGCAGGACAGGCTCAATTTGATGTCCCAAATTGTTCTATTTAGAAAGCATGGTTCTAACTATGGTACACTGGACCCCTACTCAATTAGAAATCACTTTGTAACTCTTTCCAAAATGACGGACATAAAAAATGTCTGTTCATTGTTATATGACATGGCTCTAGAACCTATTGTATGGACAGATGACGTCTCTCTGATGTCAAAAACAAGCATTAATAAGGATTATATTGGGCAGGACGACCTGACCATTACCTGAAGAATTTAAACTGCTGACAGCAGTTATCAGTTCAAGGAGGGTGTAAGGTATTTTTCAGATTCTTTAACCTTACATGCTTTATTATTCTGTATGCCAAACAAATGAAATAAGCATCATTTCCATACCATTTCTTCTCTCAGACACACATCTAATTTGGGATTACAACTCAAGAAAACATCTGACCAAATTTACTGTGAAAACTTTAAAGAATAATGCTGAAAAACACAGCAAAACTGTTTTTCTAAAAATTTCAAATTAAAGAAGGTAATACTTCCAACCTGTAAATTGTCAGGGTCTTCCACTGAAAAAACTAACTCTGTAAAGTTATCGCCATTTGCTTTTTTCACAGCAACAGCCAAGGAGGTAGATGATGTTAGGTTTACAAAATCTTCTGTCAGGTTTAGTTTAAGGCCAACTTTGTCTACCATTTGTGTGATCCTAAAGAAAATGAAAAAAGAGTAGAATTATTAGAATCATTATTCCTTTCTTCATTGTTATTGTTGCCATGATTAATGATGTTACATTTCAGTTTGAATTTCAACAAAATCAGCCTACTGGGAACTTAGATGTTTCATGAGGACAGACAAATGGAAAGGTAGATAGACAGACAGTAAGGCATGGCAATCACAAATGCATATAAAAATCAAACAAAAGAGTACAAAATTGACTAGAAAAAGCTTTCAGTGCTACTGTATATACACTGTAAGTTTTTTTGACTTTTTTAAATGAGTGATTATTGTTATTTGACAGTTACTTTTACCCAAAGCAACTTACAGAATGCTAGTTGTATATTATTAACTATGAGAACTGAATAGGCAACCTCAACGTTTACAATAAAATGTCCTTACCAACCAGCCTCTATTACAAAAAATCTTTAAATGTCATAACTCTTAACCTTAAACATTCCTTCCAAATTTTAGCAGTATGTGTTAAATTTAGTCTAAGACATAATAATGCTTTATTAAACCTCTTACAACAACCCTTAAAACATCAGATTTTTCGCAAAAAGAGATATCCATCCATTATCCATCCATCCATCCATCCATTATCCAACCCGCTATATCCTAACTACAGGGTCACAGGGGGTCTTCTGGAGCCAATCCCAGCCAACACAGGGCACAAGGCAGGAAACAAACCCCGGGCAGGGCGTTGCACACACACACCCACACACCAAGCACACACACTAGGGACAATTTAGGATTGCCCATGCACCTAACCTGCATGTTTTTGGACTGTGGGAGGAAACCCACGGAGACACGGGGAGAACCCGGGTCTGTTAACTGTGAGGCAGCATCGCTACAAACTGCGCCACCATGTCGCCCAAAAAGAGATATTAACACTGTAATTTCAGTTTTATAATATAAGCTCTTATCACTTCTGATATTAGTTTGAAATCATAACACATGTTTATTAGTAACCTTTTATTTAAATATTTGTTTTCTCTAATTACTATACAAAAAACTTTCCTCTTCTTTAAGCTGAAGGCCTTTAAATATTACATACAAATGCAGTAGCATAGTTAAAATTCATTAATCATACTTGTTATATAAAAAATCTGGAAATGAAACCATAAAGGTACTAATACACATCATTGATTATATAATACTGCTAAAAAGAAAACAGAATCCAATACCTTGTGGAATATGAGACAACCTTAGGTGCAGAGCTGTTCAGCATTGTCCCAACAGCTGAAACAACTACCCCAGCAGTACGAACTGTGATGCTGGGCTGGTTTAATAGTCCATCCAAGGCATTAAGCAACAGTTCAGGATTAGATGGGTCAAAGTTTTGTATCAAACCTAAAACATTTTCTTTTAAAGAAAATAATGAAAGACAACAATGTTACACACAATTTTCAGACAAATGAAGAATTTTTTTTAATACATAAAATGTTCTATAAATGATAAATATTTAGCTGTCAAATCAACCCAAAAGCAAAAAGCATACCTTAAAAGAACTGACTTTGTATCCTTCATATAACATACTAAATTATAATTTTAAAATCAAAATTGAAAATAAAAAGATGCATTTTATAATTATTGTATGTTCATCAACAATGTTGGTGTATGAAGTCTCATTCCTGAAAGGCTTTACATGTATTATCTTTTTTTCAAAAATTCTTCAGTGAACACCAGGACATGCAATAAGTGATACTAAAGAAACTAAATGAGTTTCTTCCCATAGTTTTGCTCTCCTATTTGTTCCATGAGATTTAACATTTGTAAATATTGTCACACATGTATTTGGGAGGCAACCTCTGGGCTCATCGACTGATAATTAAACCCCAAACCAGAGGGTGGCACTGTTGCTTAATGCCTTTCCTCTTCCTCCCTCTGCAGAACTGATGATTGACAGTTGGCCTGTGTCTGATGTCACTTCCAGGTTCTGCCCCCCTGAACCTGCCCCTTTTGGGCCTCCACCTTGAAAACCAGGTCCGACACCACCTTAGAGCAGTCTAAAGTAGACAACTGTCTGAATAAGATGACAGCTCCCTTGCTGTTCATTTTCTGTTCATTTCAACCATGAATAATTATACTGGGTTCACCTAGGTGCCCCAACACTTTATGCCATGTTGTTTGCTTAATTTACAATTTAAAGTATTTGCTAGGGGATGCATGGTGCCTACAATGTTTCCAAATAAACACTTAGAAAACTTTCATTTATATGTTAGAGTAAAATTAGCACTGGTAATTTTGCATTATAGTGTGTGGAACTGCCTTACAAGTATTTGGCCTGTTCTTTGAATATTTCTGTGGGTTTCTTTTCAAGAAGCAGACTTCCTGCCACATTCCAAAGATATGTGCTTAGTTTGATTGAAACACTTGGAAAACTCGCATGATAAGAATGTTTAAGGGTGCTTGTATGAGTGTAAACAGCAATGAAAGAGCATCTTGTTTCAAGCTGACTCCTACTTTACACAAAAAAATTTCTGGCTGGGAGTCTAACTCTCTCCACTCTATACTAGATAAGTTGGTCCAATAGACAGATGAATGAATGCTGCCTTCAGTGCTGCTAAAAGGTAAAGCATAACTGTGGAACTAAAAAACAAAATCAGTTTTTAAATTACACATTTAAGATGATCGTCGTACACGGTTAGGGCTGGATTATAATTAAATCAAGTTAAAAGAAAATGTATCACATAATGTTTTTAAATTATTTTACAAGAGAATTAGTGCAACAATTTGTATTTTGTTCTATACATATTAAATTTCACCTATTATTAAATTGGAATAGTACTAATTACATTTTTTACATTTCAAAGCCTCATTCGCTGATAAGTTAAAGGGTGGTGACATGAACACTATTTAATGGTAAGGGCAGTTTGAGCGAACCCTGAGTTACTACAAAGAATTACACAGGAGAAGATTGGAATTGTTTGAAGGGCTTGGAAACCATTTGAATCTGGGACAGACACAAGCCAAACCAGAAAAAACAATGAAGAAAATTGATCAATGATGAAAAACAGCAAAATAAGGATTGAATTTGAGAATTACTGATTCATTCCATCCATCTTTGTTTATTCTGTGTATCTGTTATTACCTGTGTCAAAAAATACTTTCTAACTTAAATGGGAAATGATTCCGTAAACAGCTGCATCAATGCAGATGTGTTGTTTTTGAACAAAGTATCAGCTAGGATTCACAACACTAATTTTCTTTATGGTTGTACATTCTCATTTACTTTCTATAGTGCTGTTTTTGCAGTAAGTACACCAGAACTACACACTTTATTTTAGAGGAGGCCTCAAATGTAAATTATATACTGTAGCTCAAGAGTAACCTCTGTTGACTTGTACCTAATATGGCATGCTTTTAACTCAACATCCTATTAGCCATCGTAATCGCTTCTGTATGCTATCTTGTTGTGAACAGTGACAAGTTCGTGAAGTCTTTCTCATATTGTGTACTTTCAAGTTCCAAATCTTCCATTGTGTATTCAGGTCTAACTTTTAACTCCTTATATGTAAAACATAAATTACTTTACATTAAACATCTGCAAGCATATTGGTTTAAACAAATTAAGAAAAGCAGTGGGTTCAGCAGTAATCTCCGAGAGACCCCAATTTAAATACTGTATATCCCTTTGGTTCTTGTGTTTGCAGAGTTATAAAGAGAGTTGAAAATAGTAAACACCATTGATTTTTTGGGGTGCTATTCCCATTTTTGTAGGTGCTCAAATACAGGAAACATCCCCTCCAGCACCATTCCTGGCCTTCATCTAACTCCTTTTCTTTAGTTTTCTGGATACAATACTCCCCGACAGTGGACAGTGCAACAATACTACTTTACTTTCACACCTTCATTGATGTGACATGTTTGGTTATGGGTTGTCCATGTTTCTGCATGATGTTAAAAAGATGCAAATGCTCCAGTTCCTCTTTATCACACATGGGAAAATGTGTCAGGAAAACTTGCCTTTTACAGTTGTACTTCTGCACATCCTGTAACCTCGGAAGAAGGGTTTTTGAACCTTAACATGCCTAACGCTCAAATGATAGACAGGCACTTAGAAAATAATTTATTGTTCCCTGAAGAGAATTTCACTAATAATAATTAACTCAGACAAAATGGAAACTTGCAAACTCCACTCCAGATTGTCAAGTCAGGATATTTGAAACCAAGTATTCTCTTCACCCAGAGAAGTCACCTTCCCTTTAGTTTTATGATATATTTTAAATATGAAATATATGACTTCTTCAAATCATCCAATTGGTGCCTAGCCCTGGATCTTCATGACCCCATCACATTTTGATTTGACATACACATATGAAGCATGTAAAACACTATGGGGGAAATTTTCCTTCCCTAGCAATCAGACTTCTTATAGTGGAGAGTCATTCACTAAACCAAATGGGCCCCCCCCCACTCCTGATTTTAGATCTTAAATATATATACATTGTGTGGGATGGTTGGCATCCTTACCCGGTTAGGACACCCATGAAGTGGAAGGATGGGGGGGGGGGTGGGGGTTATGGCAGACCCCCTTGGTTGCAGCAGTGCCCCAGATTCCCACAGGGCATCTTTTTTGTTGACTCACCCCTGTTGGGTTCCATGGGTGCTGCCAGGGGGTGCTTTAGGGACTGGAGAACCCTACTTTGTCAGGCTCCCGCTTCATCCAGAAGTGCTACCCCGGAGGACACCCAGAGGTAATAAAAGTACTCCTGGGTGCTACATAAAAGAGACTGGCTACCTCAGCTCCAGGAAGCGGAGTCGGAAGGAAGGTGGGCAAAGCTTGCAAGGAGGAGTGGAGGAGGCAGTGACTGAGAAAGGAAGAAGACAAAGAGTTGCAGAGTGCTTGGCAGGAAGAGTTTCCCATTAATACAATCCTCTTGTTTATTTTAAAAACTTGAGTCTGAGCCTCTGTGTCAGCTGTATGGGGAGTTAGAGCACCCGCTGTTGTCCACAACATAAATACACCCTGCTCTCAGATGATGCATATTAATTAGATACACTATCAGTAAGCCCTGCCTCTGCTCTTTGAGTAGCCCTAGTAAGTCTGTGCGACGTGAAAGTCAGGTGTGGAGGCTAAGATCCTCATATATCTGCAAATCCTAACAATTATATTGCCCCTGAAAAGATGGTTACAATTCATTCCTTTTCTATCTTTTGTTTACTGAATTAGGTATAATCATTTTATGAATATTTTACTTGCTGAAAAAACAGTAGGGTTATTTTGGACTGTGATCCTTTCTGTTGCGATCTGGGTTTCACTCATTCAGTGTCTGAGTGCATGTTTTTCTGTTACTGGTTCAAGAAGTATAAGAGTCTCCCAGTAACATCAGGTACACAGTACATTTTAGCACTGAATGGGAGCCTAGAACATTACAAGATTTTTCTTACATTATATACACTGTCACACACGTACACATGGGAGACAGCTAAATGGCCTGAATGAGAGTAATTCCATGCCAGACCAGGGGGTGGTGGAGTGCACTAACTCTTTCTCTCACTTCTCTGCAGACCAGTTACAGGAAATTCTGCCCGGCCTGATGATGTCACTTCTGGTTCCGGCCTCAGTGACACCACTTCTGGTTCTGCCTGCTCTCTTTTTGCCAGCAAATCAGTTCTGTTTTGGACTCATATCTCTACACAATGTACTCACAATTTAAATGTTTCACAACCAAGAAAAATGATATGGGTAGCTGCCCCAAACCTTTTTCAACTCTATTGTCTCATCTTTGACAACACACAGAATCACCCAGAAACTGAGAGAATATAAAGTGGTCAGCAATCAACCTAACATCAGCATCTTTAATGATGTGACATGGAAGTCTTCCAACTATAAGCTTACCTTCTTCTGCACTGTTACCACTGCTTGATGTTGTGTTCTGCCCGTTTACTGATGTGATCACAAGAGGTGTAGGAGGCACAGGGAGTGGTGCACCATTCAAATTAAACAAGGTGATCAGTCCAGGGTTGCTAGAAAACAAAAATCAGAGTGTCATTGTACTTGATGTACTTTATACTTACTCAAACAATATTCTAAAGTTTACATTACTGTACACAGATATGTACAGTAAATATATATTTACAAACACATCCTTCAATGTTTCTTCTTTTGATATTTCACATCTCATATCAACCAGATGTTCTTTCTAGTTTATATAAACCTATAAATATATTAGTAAATGCACTGAAGGTTCATTTGCAATGCCTGCACTGTATCTGAATGTCTCTATGTCTGCCCATGTTTGATAAATCCCTGAGTCTGGATAATCATGAGAAGACATAAAGCTGTCTACCTGACTGCTATTGCTAATGTAGATACTGAATGCAGTATTTAACTATTTGTCATACTGTGCATGTTCTGGATACAGCAAAAGCATTCACGAATGTACTGTGTCATATTCCAGTCTTTGTGCATGAACAGTGTCTTCTGTGTGTAACTGCTAAGAACAAGATTTAGCCATGTATGTCTTTTAAATACTGCCTTATTTTTTCCATGTCACTTTTTTTCCTTGTCACTTGTAACACTTACCTGTGCAGCTAATGACAAACATATTGTTTGAACTCTCTGCCAATTAGCAGTTACACTTTATTTATCTTGTAGGTAAAGGAGGTGCTTTCATTGTCATCATCATCACCAAGAATGATACTAACAGGCCAAAAATAGAACCTTTATGAATAATCCTACCTTTAAACTTCCTGTCTTTCTTGCTCGTTTCTCTTCTTTCAATTTAAGATTTCACTCCAGTTCACCTCCCGACTCTAGATTTGATGTAATTTACTTTTGCTCCAACGAACACCACATTTAAACTCTCCCAGCAGTCCCTGGTGTCCCTGCATCCCAAGCTGTCCATTCCCCTTTAAATTATCTATCCTCCCAGGCTGCCATTCAGCTGCCTTCTCCTCTCATGGATAGATGAAAGGTATTGCTGGCTACAGTTGCCTCAGATAGTGACCATATGCTACTGCCTGTCAGACATGAGGATCTGCCCTGTTTGTCTTGTCCCCCAACGTTCTTGACTTTTGTTTCTGCCTATTACTATTGCAGGGCTTCCAGCACAGATATAGTGCTTACCGCCTTCTAGCAGCCATTACATCCCCATACTACAGTAGAATGTGGAAAATGTCTTCTGCTGCCTTTGTTACTGCCGGTGTCACTACTACATGTTTTTGTGAGACTTTAAGATGTTATGTGCCAATCTGGCAGCACTCTTGCCCTTGAAGCCTGTAAGGCACAATGTCACACTCCACATTACAGATTATTCAAACAGTTAACATAACATTCTCAAATCCACTTAATAAATTTTCAGCAGTAATAAGCATAAAGCAGAATATAACTTAGGACAGGCTATATCTGCAACCACTTAATGGAAACAACCATGTAAAATGTGTAAATATTGAATCAGCATCAACCAACCAACCACAAAAATCTTTAATGATTTGTGAGAAAAACTGGAGAACCAGGGGAACAACTCAAACTGACACAGGAAAAGCATGCAAAATCCACAGACACCAACTGAGCTTGTAATTGGGATCCAGGACACACGTGATTCCCAAGGCTAAAGTACTACCCACTTGAAATGTCAGTTTAACCAGCACACATACATCCAAGTACAATTCAGCTAGTTAAAGCACCTGCAACTATACCCAGATTTGAAATTCATACACATAAAAGGTTGCCAGCACATCTAAAAAAATCCTTTTCACTTAAATATCATGCATATTCTTTGTCGCAAAAACATCATTTGGCTGATGCTTTTTTCCCCAAGTGACGTGCAACATTTGACACGTACACACATACAGATTAGATTACAGCATAATAAACTTGGGGAGGTTTTTCGGTTTCATGAATATTAAAAATAAATTCAAGAATCTGTCATCTTTGAATAAAATCATATTAAGGAGGAAATAATACATTGTCTCTTTGTCATCACTTTGTGGTTTTAGTTTGCACTATTAACACATATAAACTGTGTGTACAGAAGATGAGAGATTCACAGACTGACATTAGAGGGACAAACAGTGTCTACTGTATTTGTGCTTCTAATACAATGTGCATGTGCATGCATTGCAGTGGGAGAGGCAGAGTAGAGCAGCAGGACTTCAGGATACATTAAAATATACAGAAAAATGCAAATCATGTATTTATTTACTTATTTGTTTGTTTGTTTATCTTTTCTGCCTACTGTGAAGGAGTGTAAGAAATAATCATTAACAACAATAATATCTTAGCTCATAATGTCAACATGTCTTCTGCAACAGACACAGAGGCTAATCGGGAGAAAGTCTTTTTTCACATTTACAGTATTTAATATGCATCACATGGAAATCAATTTTCAAGGAAGAGAATGTATGGTTTCTTCAAAGATTAAGCCAGCAGTGCCTTGCATTTTCCTTGTGTTACATGCTACCTAATACCAACAGACAGAAATGTCTTGGGTGAAAAAAGTGAGCTTTACTATTATTTTGAACAACCACAACAAGCCACATCTTTAACATCTGGCCAAGTAAGCACTGGCAACATGTTCAGAAAAAAAACAAGAATAATTTGTAAAAGATTTTAAATTTACAATATTTTAAATGGATTTTTACATTGCTTTACAATATACCAACTCCGGATCCTGAAATGGCTGGCATTTCACTTAGCATTTCACGTTTCTGCACCCAGATTTGCTGGTATATGTTCCAGCCTGTCACGATCCTGAATTGGATTAAGTGGGTCTGAAAATAAAATATTTTGTTATGTAACATGGGATCATTGTGGTCAGCGTAAAATCAAAGAGCATTCCCAAAATAAAAATAACAGTTTGTGTGAACTAAAGGCATTTTCAAAGATAAAAAAGATTTTATGGATTGTTTTTAAAGTATGGCAGAAAAGAAGAACTATTTTGGAAAGAATTGAAATGCATATCAAATGCAAAACATTTTGGTAATGATGTTTTTCCCACAAAATGAAACAAGAAACCATGCCATGTAAATGCTCATCCTTTGCTGTCACTAAAAGACCAAATTAAATAAAAAGATTACATATGTGTTCAATTGCTTAAGTTGGTAAAATGAAAAAATTATGAACACAGTGCCTCCACTAATACAGGATTCAAGAGAGGTAAACTAGTGCTAATACTGAGTTATAAAGGGAGCAGTGGGCATTATGCATTTGGTTTCTTGGGATCATATAAGCCCACCCTTTTGTTTAAAAACTGGTGCAAATTACAAAACAAAGTGCAAAAGAGCAAAAAAAAAAAAATTACAAAAACTCTAAATCATTATAATTCCAAAGAAAAGAGGGCAAAGTACCCTTTAGTTTAGTTTTTGTAATATGATAATTTAGTATTACTGTATGTCCCAGACACTTTCCTTTCAATTCTAGCCAAAAATTCACAGATTATGGTCTAAGTGTGAGGCCAGGCCTGCAGGACAGGAACATATAGCAAATGCAAACACGAAAACTGTTAACTTGGACATGCATAAGATGAAAATGCTCTGCAGAAGCCTCAAGCTTCAGAGTACTGAAAATAACAGTAAAACAAAATAAGTGTGAAAAAGAAATTAGTAAAGTTGCCTATTCTAATGCAAGGAAGTATAAAAGCATTCACATACTTGCATCAGGCAAATGGCAGGAACCAAGCAAGACAGAGCTCTACTCCACACAAAATTATAGGCACATGCAGACACACTCACTGTAATTTATAAAAAGCCAAATAAAGTGGCCTAACCAGCATGTTATGGTATGTGGGAGGAACCCTGGAATATCCAAATGAGACTCATGCAGAGAGGAAAATGTGCAGACGGTGCCCACATGCAAATTGAAAACAATGACAAGATAACACAGAACTTTATTTGTTGCTGGTAGAAATTTGGCTTTTTATAGAAGCTCTTTAGATAGATAGATAGATAGATAGATAGATAGATAGATAGATAGATAGAT
>JANRMT010062834.1:11784273-11814781 GCA_026402145.1 Polypterus bichir lapradei
TGCATTGTTGCAATGTTACTTTTCTTGGTTGTTTATTAAATTACAGATTTTTCAAATGTTCATGTTTTCCATGTGCTTAAAACTCATTAAAAAAAGTGTTTACAGTAATCGGTTCGTAGCATGCATTGTTGCAATGTTACTTTTCTTGGTTGTTTATTAAATTACAGATTTTTCAAATGTTCATGTTTTTCCCTGTGCTTAAAACTCATTAAAAAAAAGTGTTTACAGCGAGCGGTTCGTAAGGCTATAGCGTGAATTCTTGCAATGTCACTTTTCTCTGTTCAAGGTTTTCTCAGTGTTATTCAATGTTTTTACATTTAGTTTACTATTACGCTGTGCATTCCTTGGTGTAATTAACTATTTTTGTGCTTAAAAATCTTTAAAAATATATATTTACATACAGTCCGTACAGTCTGGAACGGATTAATTGTATTTACATACAATCCTAAGGGGGAAATTACTTCGGGTCACAACCAAATCGGGTTACGACCAGAGTTTTGGAACGAATTACGGTCGTGACCCAAGGTTCCACTGTATATGTCAAATAAATAAAAAATAATGACTTTAATAATACCAATGATGGACATTTTTGGCTGACAAATGGAATTTTTCAGTCAACTTACTTTACTTTTATTTTAACTATAGAAACAAAAAAATTACCTCTGATTGTGTACTGGACATGCAAATGAATAAATGTTCTGAAATATTAGTAAAAACAAATAGGTAGATAAAATGCCATTAAAATATAAAATAAAAACAATACAATTGCAAAAATGAACAAATAATCTAGTCAGGTATAGACAATTAATTTCTTTCAATAGTATAGGCTACAACTGTTTCACCAAAAGACAAATGTATTTTATACACGTACGTACATGATATTAAGCTGTCTGAAATCTATTTGCAACCTTTCAAAATTACCTGTCATTGTGTACAGAGCTCTTTTACTTTTGTTTAGTTTTGTAATTTTAATTTTACAGTTTGTTGGAAGTAATATTCATGCTGAATAATGTAGTAAACGGGGCAGTATACTGATGCAATTATTAGTACTAGTGTCTCAATACACCTTGGTTCATTGCACAGCATGGCCACTGTCTGTGTGGTACTTCAGCATCTTGTTACATCTCATTTCGCGCAGGCTAACTGGATGTTGTAAACTGGCTTTCTGGGAGTGAGCATAAGCATGAGTGTGGGTGTATGTGTTGTGAATGTGCCTGGCAACAGAGAGATCCCCCTCTTCTGGAAATGTTCCTGTTGTGGACCCATGTTGGCTTCCATGAGCTTAAACAGGATCATGCCTGTTAAAAAATGCATATTTGCATGTTGTAAATGTATACTATGAGTTTAATACAAGAGCATTTCTCAAAAACAAAAGTTATTAAACTTTGAGATGATCACAGCAATGTATAGAAATTACCTGTGAAATGTTTTGACTTGTCACATTCCTAGAATAAAAATGTGTAAATAGTTACAAAATGAAACTCTAAGTAAAGCTCTTAAACTAGTAGAAACAGTAGAACTAATGATTTAAAAAGTTTTTTTTAATATTCCTCCTACATATATTGCTACTGTAATTAGAACGTAAAAGGGCACACTTTCCTTCAAAATACATTCCATTTTCTTTCAAAAATAAATGTGAACTGAATGTTTGTGATTTTATTTTATGGAATTGATTAATTACATATACTATAAAAATTTTGCTTTCCATATTATCATTAATTAGATTTAAAAAAAAAATATATATATATATATAAATTGAAAGTGATAAATACCCATTAATTGCAGATAGAGTGTCATTCAACTGTTAAAACAAAAGCCAATAAATAAGGAACCATTAAGGCCTTGCTATAAATTGAATTTTAAGGATGATTTAAAAATCATTATAATGGTCAGAGGACAAAAATAACTTCTGGTAAATGTTTTAATAAGACTCTGATAATTATCGTATTGAAAAAGAGCAACAGCAAAAACACATTTTTCAAGAAAAAGAAGACTAAACTAAAGCACTTTCTTAACAGTTTAATTCAGAGTCAAGTGGCATAAAAACAAATCTCATCAATAACATTGTCATTTTGATTGGGGCACTAAACACACTTTAAATAAGCTACTTTAGTTTGCAACCCATCCAAGTAAGCATCTGTTTCAGCACAGCCCAAAATTAAATTTTTTTATTATGATGATGATGATGATGATGATGATGATGAGGTGACGTACCTACGTTTGAGAGAATTAGAACAATAAGTTCTGGATCAGATTTATACTAAATTCTCAGGAAGGATGCTTGATGAGTCCATCTTTATAGATACAGCCAAATAGTGGGCTCTGTATAGACTCAGAAAGGCTTCATGGGGTAAGTAGTCCTAATACATGTTACAGATTATAAAGGAATTACTGTACATTGTCAGGCAAATGAATGCATACTAGGGAATGTAATGTATATCTAGGCAGAAACAGGGAAAGATGCCCAACATGTGGTAAGCAATGAAGAAATGAGGAGTTCAGCATAAATACTTAAGGACTCAAAATGTACAAATGAGAAAAGATCATATGCTCCCCCATCCTTCTTTGCTTGACTAGTAGTTGAACTACATGAAACGGACCCAGTGTGAGAAAGTGTGGGTGTGCATGTGAGCATGCCTTGCGAAAAGACCTTTCTGAATTGTTTTGCTTCTTGTTTTTCATTTGAAGAAAATAACATTGCATACAATCTGATGGAACTTATACAATAAATGACTTTATGGTCAAACTAGAAAAAAAGAGGAAAAGAAAAAATAACATCAGAAAATTAAAAAAGAAAGCAGGGTCAACAAGAGTCAAAACCTAACAAAACAAAACAGAATTAAGCTCCTGCCTGAGAGAAACAGAGCAGAGCCAACAGCATAGGCAAAAATAGAGGAAAAATAGAAAAAGAAGAGAGAGTGCTTATTCTAGGTTGAAAAACACAAATTTACAAAATAAATATATGTTAAATGCATCTACTAAATATATAACAATCCTGTGCAGAGGTGAGTGCACTCACTAAACTGTAATTCTTGCGAAGCCATTGTTTAGAAGTCAGTAGTTTGTGAGCAGAGCATAATGTGGCCCACTCTCTGTCTTCCCTTTTGGGGGCTGCTATGAAGAACATCTGGGAAGTGCTGTGCCTTCATGTGGAGTCTTTTTCAGTCTCCATTTCATTTGAACTAACACACTCCCTCTGGTTTAAGCCAAGAGGTCTGCAATGGTACTAATAAGCAAAACAGGGCTAATGTTGTACAGACTGGGATAGGTTCATCTTTTCTTGTAAACATAAACTTTACCTCCAGGTAACATAGTAGCTAGGAATTTCTCTTGGTGTTACATCCATACACATAACAAGGTACACAGAATTAAGCAACACAATTTACAGTACATGACACCATCACACCATTATATACAATGCAGTAAAGTAGGATCACACTCCCACACGATAATATTTAGATAAGTCCTATATAAAGTAAACAAAATTTATTATTGAATCAATCAAGGGGAATAAAAATCAGAAAGACACAGATGAATCAGAGATTGTGTTTAACCAGAGTTACTCTCTATTTCTTATAATACTCTTTTATTATAATTTTACTTGTAAATTTTTTACATTTTTTTTCTTTAGGTTAGATATACTGTAAGTGTTTTTTGAAAAAAATAATCCTTTTTCTCAGCCACTGCAAATGTATTGCATTCTAAATATTTTGTTTAACTTACTTACGAGGCTGTTCCAATATTCTACCAAAAAATGTATATTCAATAACTTACAAATCCTGACTAACCTCTTTTAAGATATCCTCGTCAGCAGCATTAGGTTTTGCAGTTAGACTTAAGAAGGCTAAAGCTGTAAAAAGCAGAAACACACACAACTTAAACATATTCACTGAGTAAGTTAACAACTAAGTTATACACTGGAACTGATTAAATGGTATCTTTTTAACTTTATGATAGAATTATGGCTCACCAAATATTGTATACTTGTATTGTTTATTCAGACATCTTTGAGATAATATAGTGTACAATCATTTATAGCTGATCTATTTTGTCCTAGGTAATTTCAACTTTCCCAGCAGTTTGCAGACACCTGACTGTCACACCTATATGAGCTTCCTGGACATCCCATTCCAAAAGCATCCAACTGTTCTAGGAAGGATTTCCACAAGATTATGGAGTGTGTCTGTGGGAATTCTTTTGCATTCGGCCGAGAGAACATATGTGAGGTCAGGTACTGATGCTGGTCAACATGACCCAGCTTGCAGTCGGCATTTCAATTCATCTGAAAGTTGTCCCATAGGGTTAAGGACAGATGTCTTTGCAGGCCAGTTGAATTTCTCCACACCAGACTCATCAGGCCATATCTTCATGGACCTGGTTTTGTGTGCAAAGGCACTGTCATGCTGGAATAGAAAAGGGTCTTCCCCAAATGGTTGTAACAAAGTTGAAACAGCACAATTATCTGAAATATATTTGTAAGCTTTAACAGTACCCCACGCTGGAACCTAGCCCAAACCCTGAAATTCAGCCCCTGGCCGTTATGGCTCCTCCACCAAAATGTATAGTATTTTCTATGCAGTTCGGAGGGTAGAATTTTCCTGGCATCTGCCAAACCCTAATTTGTCCATCATACTGCCAGATAGTGAAGTTTGATTCCTCACTCCAAGGAAGTACAGAGTCCAATGTCAGCATGTTTTACATTACTCTGGTCGAACCTCTGCATTACACATAATGATGTGTGTGCAGCTTGTGTGCAAACTTGCGTGCAGCTTCTTGACCATCGAAGCCAATTTAATTAAGCTCCTGACACACAGTTATGGTGCTGATGTTGCTTCCAGAGGCAGTTTATAACTCTCACCGTGGGTGATACTACAGAGGATTTTTACACACCATGCATTTCACCTCTCAGCGGCTTCGCCATTTGATTTTGCATGGGCTACCACTTTATACCTGAGCTGTTGTTGTTCCTCAACACTTCCCCTTCACAATAATAGCACATGCAGTTGACCAAGACAGATCTAGCAGAGCAGAAACTTCACATATTGATGTGTGGCAATGGTGGCATCTTATGACAATGCTGCATTTAAAGTCATTGAGTTCTTCAGTATGACCCATTCTACTGCCAATGTTTGTTAATGGAGATTGCGTGTCTATGTGCTTGATTTTGTGTACCTGTTAACAAAGGGTGTGGCTGAAACACCTGAACTCAGTAACTTGGAGGGAAGTCATACGTTTAGCCATATGGTGTAACTCTTCATGAGGTTTGTTAGGAACATTATTTTTAGTAAGTAATTCAATTTAATTTAACAGCAGAGAGGCACCACTAGTGAGACTGCTACAGCAAAATACTATATTGCAGAAAACAAATCAGCAAAAACTAAATTTGTATTGTTTGGATGTTTGTAGCCAAAGTAATGTCTAATAGTATAACAACTAAAATTTGGCGAACATACAGAAAGCACACACAGCAAATGGGATGCCTTCTCCAGATACAACTAATTATTACATTTAAGGTCAGTCCACTTCAGTGCCTAATTGTGGAGTAGTACACGGGCATCACTTAACAGCAATCACAAGCTCTGGTCACTTACAGTATGTATGAGGTGCCTTGAAAATTTAAGAACAAAGGAGGCTTTACAGGAATTCTGAAAAAATTTATTACTCTTCAATTAACAAGTCTGATTTCATAAATGTTGCCTTAGAGTTGGGACTGGCAAAAAAAAAAAGGAAAGAGAGATTTGGTAAATTAAGAGTATCAGGAGTTCATGCCATATGAAAAGTAATTTATTTGAATTTGCCCATTAAATATTATTCAGAGTTTAACTCCTTAATGATTCTTCTATAAAGTAATGCAAACATAAACATCACAAGAGCAAATGTCAAAAACAAAAGTGATTTTCTGACAAACCTCAAAGAAAAGTGTGTTGCTACATACGCATTTTAAAGAGTCTGTGTAAATGAAAATGTTCTGAATACACTTAGTATATTGGCTCCAGCAGACCCCCATGACCCTGTAGTTAGGATGTAGCGGGCTGGATAATGGATGGATGGATGGTATTCAATAATTCATGTGGAACTGATGTAACAATGTTTGAATTTTTATTTTTAATATTTTAAGTTTTGACTTTTCAATAAAGAGAAAATGTGAATAAATTTAGTATGTGCACCTGGTAAGATAAATTAGGGAGACAATAATATGATTGTTTTAAAATCCTGTGCTAAAATCCCCCTAACCCACTAAAACACTCCCATATTTTGTTATTTTGTTATGAAAATATCTCCTGAAAACCCACACCATGTCCCATCCTCTCCCCATTGTGCTACAATAGTAGAAGTGTGAGCCTTCAACTACAGGGTGTTAAACAATTTGCTGGCTTGTTTTAAACCTTTAAATCCAGGCAGAAGACCCGGTATTTTAATCTACTGTATGCTGATTACAGCTGGTTATTAGCTATGTTTATTGCATTTCAGTTTGTTAACCATTTGGACAAACACAGCACATATATTACAATAACTAACTCTGACCTGTTTGTCTTCTCGTGGCAATTGAAACCACTCCTATCCTAAAAGCTGTTTTCCTGTCTTTGGGAAAGTCACCAGAGATACTTGGAGCCTTGGAATCCAAGAATGAAAGGATTTTTTCATTATATTAGAATGCCCATGAATGAAGCGTATACTGTAGAATGTCCAAGAGGAGGTGGACATTCATATAGCCTAAGGCTGTTTTGAAGTATGACTGTGTCTGACATTGTTTATGACATTGAATTACGACCACCTATGGACCCCCAGTTGTTTATTTTCTCCAGTCTCCTGCTGACTATGGATTTTTCTTTTTTCTTTTCTTCCCTTCATTGTCGGGTCATTTGTTAACAACAACTTTACTGGACATATATTGTTAGGATGATTTCATGCCAATTGTTTTGAAATTGCTTTATTTTATTGTGAATTAAATTAGTTTGTATTTTTATGTGTGTGTAAAGTTTGTAAATTTATTTTACCTGTAAATATATTACAGCACCCTGACACTGCAGTCAATAATGAACTCATAAAAAAATTGAATTAGGTCAGATATCCTTTCTTGACACTTTCCAGATTCAAAAAAACTCATTCCCTGTGTGTTCTCTCCTAGACAATTATTTGTGAATTTTGTGAAATTATGATGTGGGAAATAGAGACCAAGATAATTATTGGCTATAAAATTCACATTGAGGACTTGGGAGAATAACCCTTTGTGATATTTATGGATCATACTAAATTTTAATGTGTCTTATTTGTTCTTCAGGCATGTTGTCCACTTTTTTAGTATATACAATTTCATTCTAAGGGACATGAAGGAAACAATCATAAACTGACACAGATATTTACACATACTATATATCCATTCTTTTATTTAATGAGGGGAAAAAAAAATCAGACGAAACACTTCCTGTAATACAAGAATATATCTCTTCTAGGCCACCATGACTTAAAAGTGCAACAATGCTGTAAGAAATTATCATTCAGACCAAGACATTCAGAGACACAACATGTTACTGAGAACTCTAGTAATATAATGGCTTTTTTGCTTTTAACAACACAACAATTTAACTAGATCCCCAGACTGGAACTCCAATCCTTTTTACATCTTGATTTACAGAGGAGACAACCTAACTCCAAACACTAATTGACACTGACTTAATAATTCTCAGACAAGGTCAAATAATTGCAGAATCAAGTAGGAAACCAGTAAACCATGCCATGGAAGCCCAGAAAGGCTTTGGGGTAGACCATGACAGGACCAGCAGTTTAGGATAGCAAAGGTACTAGTGCGCTTCACAATAAAGAAGACACAGGGGTACATCTACTTGTATTTACCCACTTGTGGTGGGAATACAGACACTGCAAAGTGGTGTGTTCAAACATTCTGGCACGATTCCTGACCAGAGAGGCATTACAAGCTTTGATGTAGTAAAAATGGAGATACTGGTTTATTAAGATAATACCTAACCAGCATGCAAAAAAATACTGTCAATGGAAATATTATCTAACCCAGCTTGTCCAGAAACAGGCCTTCAGTTTGTGGCCAAGATGTCTAAGTTGCTGATGCCGTTGGAAAATGTGTGTGAACAAGGAGTTGAACTAATAACTATAGTTTATAAACAGCATGCTCTCCACAGGTTGCATCTCACACTCATGCATCAGAAAAAATATTATGAGAAAAGTGTGCAAAGAAATACACTTCTACTGACTCGATTTCAAGATCAGGTTCTGCATGGATGACATTTTTAAAACATGTCACACAAACGATGTGTTCAAAATCACCATCAGCACAGCAGTGAACACTAGACATAACTTAACTACTGCATTTAAGATAACATTTTGATATTTACATATTTGTGTTACATATAATAATTTCTTGCTCAAAAAAAATCAACATTTTTGACTTGCTTTTATGAGGGTAAACAACCCTAAGAAGGTTAATAGCACACTAAGACATAATAACCATCATTTCCCTTACCTCAAGAAGTACTCTATATGGACAAAAGTATTGGGACGCCTGACCATTTCACCAATATGGAATTACATAGACTTTAATATGAAGTTGGTCCCCTCTTTGATGCCATAACAGCTTCCACTCTTCTTGGAAGGCTTTCCACAAGATTTTGGAGTGTTTCTGTTGGAATTTGTGCCTATTAATTCTGTAGAGCATTTATGAGGTCAGGCAATGTTGTTGGACGAGAAGGCCTGGCTCGCAATCTCCATTCCACTTTATCCCTAAGGTGTTTGATGGGTTTGAGGGCAGGGTTCTGTGCGGGACAGACAAGTCCTTCCAGACCAAACTCATCCAACCATGTCTTTGGTATGCTGAAGCATTACGATCATCTTTCATCGGAAGTAAGGGGCCTAGCCCAAGCCCTGAAAAACAGCCACACACAATTATCCTTCCTCCACCAAACTTCACAGGTGGCACAATGCACTCAGGCTGGTAATGTTCTCCTGGCATTAGCCAAACCCTGACTGCCAAACAGAGAAGTATGATTCGCTACTCCATAGAACATGTTTCCACCACTCCATCCGACGCTTGGCAATGGATTTGGAGATGTGAGGCTGGCATGCAGCTATTCAGCCATGGAAACCCATTCCATGAAGCTGCTGCCACACAGTTATTGCACTTACATTAATGCCAGTGGAAGTTTGGAACTCTTCAGTAATGGAATCAGCAGTGTTGGCAACTTTTATGCATCGTGTACCTCAGCAGCCATTGACCCCGCTCTGTGACTTTACGTGGTCTTCCACTTCGTGGCTAAGTTGCTGTTATTTCTAAATGCTTCCACTTTCCAGTAATACCACTTACAGTTGACCATGGAAAATCCATCAGGGATTAAATTTCAAAAACCATTTTGCAAAGCTGGCATTTTATCATGGTACCATGCTTGAAGTCATTGAGCTCTTCGGAAACACCCATTCTGTTTCACAAATGTTTATAAATGGATACTGCATGGCTAGGTGCTTGATTTTGTACACCTGTGGCAATGGGTCTGATTAATAGACCTGAATTCAATAATTAAGAGGTGTGTCCCAACACTTTTGTCCATATAGTGTATGCTATTGCAGCTATTGCAATTAATAATATTCAGCAACTGAAATTCTAAATCACATTAACAATATAGTCCAATTGGCTTATTAGATACGGTACATAACAACATGATATTCATTTACACATTGTTAAAAAAGCAAATGGCACACTCACATTTATAGTGACAAACTGAAGAACAGTTACCACATGATGTCTGGTTTCCTGAAACATAAGTTTATAATATTACTAATGCAGGTTGTGAAAAACAGAAAAGCTAGTAGATCAGTTAAAATTTGAATTCAATTAGAAAAGCTATATTTCTTAAAGATGTTTAAAAGGTAAGTTTGTAAAGTTTTGCTTATATACAATAATTATGTAATTTTGACAACCTGTCTATTATAACAGATATTCATATTTTACATACTAGTGAATGAAAGCACAGCTCTTTACAGATGCATTAAAATTAGTTTTCATAAATACCTGTGGTTGTTGAGTAACAATCTTGAATATTAGCCGTAGTGAGAGAAGCTGATGCATTGTTTTGACTAAACAAAAACAAAGGTTAAAGTAAATGAGCAATGATTCCATTTTAATAGACTTACTGTTCACAATAACAGATTTTATTTTCACCGAATGGATTACTGAAGCATTGAAGCTCTGCACTAACTTTCCATTTTTTGTAGTTTGTACATTTTCAATATTTTTGTATTAAACATCTGTCAATTTAGAAAGGCATCCCATTCATAAAATAAATAATAATAATAATAATGTAAGGGCCAAATCCTTTAAGTTAATGTTTATGGCAAATACTCTTTAGTCTGTTTAGCTTGAACTTGAATATAATGTGGCTTAACATAGATAATGGAAGATTCAGTTTAACCCCCTATGAGTTATAGAAAATGGAATGTTCATAATCTTAACTCTGTGTGACAGTAGAATAGTCCATAGATTAAAGTTAGACAGCTTGAAAGAAACTTGAATGGTCAGATAGCACTAAGGGTATATAGATTGCTGACTGTCTGCTGCATACAATAATGCATCGAAACCTTAAGAAATGTAAACTAGATATTTAAGCAGAATATCATAAGTGATAACTGGAATTTATTAGTACTTTATATTGACTTCTCTGCCATACTTTAAAACAGAATTTACAAATACTATACTGTAATATTATAACAGTCAATTAAATCGCCAAGACAATATGGTTTCAGTAAAAAGCAGTATATTGTTTGAATAGCCACTTCTCAGATACATCTACCCTTATCATATAATTAACTGTTTCGTCAGTTACATCTTAGTTAAGAAGCAATGCAAGTACACTTTGATAATGGGCAATGCCAAAGATTTATGATTTTATAGCACAGTAGCGGGCAACAGATATATCAGCATCAGTGTATCAAGAACTGTACATCTGGTGAAATCTTAAAGCACTCATATATCATAACTGTATCAAGAAGGAGCCAGCATCTGAAATGGCCCTTACCTCACTCTCTTACAATTGATCTCAGAGGTTTATTTTCTTATTGTCAATTGGCCATTGTTCAGCAATGAATTAATAGATAGATATTGTTAGCTTCCATTTATGTTAACCAGTTTGAAACTATTTTGTTTTCCTGTATCTTTAAACAAATCTGTGTCTTTATGTGTACACATTTTGCATTTAGCAATTTGTAAAGATATACTTGCATTTTACCTAAGGACTTGTCACAGCACTCTGTGGCTGCACTCAGTAAACAGCACTATATGAAAATAAACTGATTTGAAAAAAACTGAATAATTAGAAAAGAACCAGGAAATGCATGTGTCTGTTAACAAAGTCACTTAAAACAAAATATACTCAAAATGTGATTTGCTGTGAGAGTTATCTGCTATTGTAGTCAGACATGAATTGCATGGAGTTATTAATCAGAACACTATTATAAAAGCAGAGTCAAAACATTAAGACAGACAATCTTGTCAAGCTAAAGTTGCTATGAATTGGAAGCCAGAATGAAAGAACCTAAATAGCCAAAACATACTTCTTCAGAGATTAAACATGTAATCTCGGACAAAGTGCTACTGCTGATGCACTGGAATTTAAAGCAAGTATTTGTGATAAGAATCATGATACCTCTTGGGAGGTGGTGCTTAATAACCAATAAGGTCTTTTAGTAACACATTCTAAAATGCCGGTGTGACACACTTAAAAATTAAAAGGAAAAAATTTAAAAGCTTTCTCAGCCAAATAAATAAAATTAAAACACACACGTGAAAATAAAGGTTGCAAGTTCACCTTTCCAAATATTAAGAAGTCTCATGAACTGAAAAAATGTAGCTCTCTAATATAAAAAAAAATCCTGGAGAGAAACAGTAGGGCGACAATACTTGATCTTCACGTTAAGATCACGGAAGACACTTAAAAGAACCGCGAGACTAGAGAGATTGGCCACGGAGCATCTCGCAGGGACCTAAAATATGAGACTTTGTGCCAAGAGTTTGAAACAGGACCGTCTCGCGATGACATAGAACATGAGATTCTTGCAAGACACACCCTACTTACAAATAAATAAGAGCAAGGGTAGCCAGCAAGACACTCAGTCGTGTTTTGGCTTTGAGGACACACAGATCCAGGGCTCTCAGCGCATATAAAGCATATAAGGACAATACGTTATAAATGAAACGTAGACGACAAAATGAAGAAGAAAGCAGTATGGAGAAAATAGACTCAAAAGCGGTGGAGAAACAAAAAAGAAAAAGAATAATCTAGGTGCAAATTCAAAAAATAAGCAAAGTAATTATCAGCCCGGAACAAATGGAATTGAAAAAAAATCACATTTGAGCTATACACATGGAAAGCAGGTTAGAGATTATGAAAGTAATAATAAGTAATTATCAGCCCGGAACAAGTGAAATTGAAAAAAAGCACGTCCAATCCGAAAGTTGGCACTATACACATGCAGACCAGGTTAGAGATTATGAAAGCGGTGGAATTCGAAAGGCTCAAAAAAAAAAATAGTTGGCGTGTGGAGAAAGTTAAAGAATATGAAAGTAGGAAAATTAAAAAGTATAAAAAAAAGAAAGTAAAGATCGCAGGAGAGCAAACAAACGGAAATTATTACTCGAAAAAGGGAAAGTAATCACCACAGACTAGGTGTCATTAAAAAAAACCAGGATAAAGCGAGGACAGAAATAAAAGACAGAGTAGAAAACAAAGTAAAGCGTCATAAAGAGGTTAAAAAACAAGGGGACCAAACACATGCAGAGCAGGTTAGAGAAAATGAAAACTGGAATTCAAAAGACTTAAAAAAAACATAGGTACGAAACACATGCAGAGCAAGATACAGAATATGAAAGCAGAAGAAAATGACAGTGTCAAAAAAAAGAAAGTAAACATCGCATTAGTGCAAAGAGAAATTATTACTCGGGGAAATAACGTAAAGGCGAATAGAGATCGAATATATGGACATAGGTGATATGTCAAGTATGTAAATATTGTAAGGCTTTGAAGTTTAAGTCGAGAATTTTAAAAACAGAGTTTACATCACATGCATTTATTGGTTACTTTGCAAAAAAAAATTCTTAACTGCTGATGATGTAGATCGTTTTGTCTGTGCTGAAATTCCAAACAGAGAAACCTATCCTGAATTACGGTACAAAGTCATTAAACACGTCTCAATGACCTCATTAAAAAGATTCAGCACATTGGGACTCGAAAGATTCCAAATATTGTTTTTACAGAAGTTCTGAAATAAAAGTGAAGCTAATGAAATAGCAACACTTCAAAGAAAAACAAAATCTTAAAAGTGTGTATCCGGAAAACTAAAAACAGGGGTTAGTGAGCAAAGCGAGCAGGGGGCGAAGCCCACTAGTCTGATACAAAAATTGTTTCTAATGGACCAAGATATGTTTTACTCTCTAGGAGTATCGAATGGTGCATTCTTGTTATAGTCACAGATTCCTCTCATGGGTTGTGAAGTGCATCCCCTGTAGTTTACAGGATTCAGACCACAGCTGACATATATTTTCTTTTTTCTTCTGTTAGATGTTTATATTCTTTAGTCCAGTACTTATCTGCCTAATAACGTATCTGAGTTTGTTGTAAAACATGTTGGCAGAATGTCTAAAGCTTTGGCATTTCTGACATTGTCTGATTATGGGTTTATTATTGAGGTTTCGAATTTTAATCCCAAGAAATTGTAGGTATGCTACTTGAAAAATGTGCTTCCCTTCATCATTCCTTTCCAAAAGGACAAGAACAAATGATTAGTTCAGGTTATTATCCAATTTTTATTGTGCTTATTCTCTTGACCTGGAATTCTCTTTTTTTGGTAATAGAAGTAGTGAGACCTCTAATAACAACACTCAGGGGTTCTAACAGAAATGCAATCAATCTCATATATCACAGAAGCAATTGAAATTTGTAATTATACACCACACTAATGTCCCCCTACAAAAAAGTGGCCCATTGTGTTATACAAACTCTTATTAATTAAACAACAGAAGTTTATTTTAGAATATCATTAACAAAATCTTGCCACTTTCTAAAGAAGCTCTGCACAGTTCCATGCAAAGAAAGTGTGATTTTGAATAGTCTTAGATATAATTTTCCTATTGAGTTACAGTGGGTGCATTAGGATTCTTCCAATTGAGCAGAATTAGGAAATAGGAAATAACTGTCAGTTTAAAAAAAAAAACAGTCTAAGCTCATCTGACATAACTCCAAAGACTGCTGCAAGAGGATAAATAAATCCTACACTACCTGACAGATGCTAAAATTCTTTTATTCCAAAAATGTTCTACTTTTGGACAGTCCCAAGTCACATGCCCAAGTGAGGCTAGTGCTGGCTGGCATTATTCCAATCCTTAATATATTTAAATTTGGAGAGGCATGTCCAGTGAACACTTTCTATGCTGACTTACAGCATGTTTTGTGAAAATTGAAGAAGAATTAAATTTTGAGAATTATTGAATTTCTTCTTATCTGAGATATTGATAGAGATTTGTTCCCAGAATTTCCTCTAGATATTTAAACTTTCAATTAGATTTCTTTCTCCAACCAAGAAGTAATTTCACACTCATACATAAAAACCAACCTCAGAAATGAAGCTCCAAAAATATAAAAATCTTATGAACTAAAAACTAATATCCAAATAACCTGCCAAAAAAAGTTTCCAAAAATGGTTGTTACATCAGGTTCAAAATAACAAAGACAAAGATGATGATATTTTAATCCAGAGTATGTCAACAATAAAAGCAGCAAATTTTATTTTATTTTTACAGGCACACATAAACAGTGCAGTAAAATAATATACACCTGAAAATAAATAGCTTTAACATTAAGTTTGTAATTTTATGGTAAGAGGTGTCTGGGAAGTGTTTTAATGGATTCATTTATTTAATGGTTTTAACTGATTTTAGCACAACAGCTTATGAGGGATGCAAACTTGAGTGCGTGCACTAGCTTAATAGATAATTACCGTTTGAGCGGTGCAGTAATCGATGGGCACCAGCTGAGATCCAAGACAAGGAAGATAATAGTAGCAGCTTTGTGCAGTAAGGAGAAAAGAAAAATACAATTTTTCTGAAAAGAAATAGTGGCATGGTGGCGCAGTGGTAGGGCTGCTGCCTCGCAGTAAGGAGACCTGGGTTCGCTTCCCGGGTCCTTCTTGCATGGAGTTTGCATGTTCTCCCTGTGTCTGCGTGGGTTTCCTCCAGGTGCTCCGGTTTCCTCCCACAGTCCAAAGACATGCATCCTAAATGGGACATGGGATCCTAAATTGTCCCTAGTGTGTGCTTGGTGTGTGGGTGTCTGTGTGTGCCCTGTGGTGGGCTGGTGCCCAGCCTGTGGTTTGTTTCCTGCCTTGCGCCCTATGTTGGCTGGGATTGGCTCCAGCAGACCCTGTGACCCTGTAGTTAGGATATAGCGGGTTGGAAAATGGATGGATGAAAAGAAATAAAAGGTTTGAAGCAATCATTCATTAGGAAGGACAGAGATAAAGAGAGATGGTATGGTACATTCCATACAGAATTAAGTGTAGAAATCGCTTTGGGGTAAAAACTGTTCATCTGCCTTGTGCTCCGTGCTCCATGCTCCTATATCTCTTCCCTGAGGGGAAAAGTTCAAACAATTTGTGTGATGGGCGACAGGAGTCCTTTATGATGCTGGATGTCTTCCGTAGATATCGGAAGGAGAAGGTGTCTTTCAAGGTAGGCAAAGGTGTTTTGGTAATTTTCTCTGCTATTTTTATGATTCTCTACAGAACATTTTGTCAGCTGCTGAGTTGCTGCCATACCACACAAGTATGAGCATGAGTCAGGGCACTCTCAATGGAGCAAAGGTAGAAAGACACTAGAAGTGTTTGTGACAGATCAACCTTTTCTAACCGGCAACTTTGCGTTTATTGTCCATGTGAGATCTGAGATGTAGGTTCCCAAAAAATTAAAACTAGAGACTCTATTCACTCTGTCACTGTTTATATACAGTGACAGGTGGTCATCTTGCATCTTTCTGAAATCAATGATCAGTTCTTTAGTTTTATTGAGATTAAGTGTCAAGTTATTCTCTATGCACCAGTCTGTCCCTGTAGGCAGACTCATCCCCATCAGTGATCAGCCCCACTATTGTATCATCCACAAATGTAATAATGACATTGGTGTTGTGGGCTTGTATGCAGTCTTATGTATACACAGAAAACTAAAGGGCTTAACACACAGCCTTGCAGTGCTCATCTTGACTGGCTGTGACCAGTTTGTTAAAAAGTCCTGTGTCCACAGGCAGATGTTATGCTGGAGGCCTAGGTCTGACATCTTGGAAAACAGTCTGCGGGGCATGATGGTAGTAAAAGCATAACTGTAATCCACAAATAGCAGCTGTGCATATGTTCCCCGTTGATCCAACTACAGCAGCACAGTGTGGAGGACGGTGGAAATGGCATCATCTATTGACCTATCGGATCTTTATGCTTATTGGTAAGGATCCAGCTTCGATGTACTCAAGGACAAGTCTTTCCAGACACTTACTGGAGTTAATGCTCCTGGTTTGTTATCACTGAGGCAGGTTACTGCAGTCTGCTTTGGAACTCACATTATGTTGGATATATTCATGCAAATAGGGACAATGCATTGTGATAGAGATCTTTTGAAGATATTTGTAAATACCTCTGCTATCTCCACAGCCCAGTCCCTAAGAACTTGTCCTGGGACACCATCTGGGCTAGCCACTTTCCATACATTGATATTCCAGAATGTATGTATGACATCAGCAGACTGAATAGTGAGTACCTAGCTGTTGGGATCTGGAGCTGGAATAGTGGTTGTGACAGTCTCTGGTCTCTGTTCCTCATGATGTCCAAAGAAGAGGTCGAGCTACTCTGCCAGTGAGGAACTGCTGCTACCAGTAGCTGGATTGGTATAGTTGTTTTGTTTAATGATGTGATATGAGTAGTTAAAATAATTCTCAGTTTTCCACTTATAGTCTGTTTTGGCATCTCTAATGTTGTACAATTACTGTATAATACAAATAGCTAAACCCATAATTTGTTTAATCATATCGTAACACTAATGTATACAGTGCCTATAAAAAATAATTCACCCCCTTGAAAGTTACATCATGCTGCTGTACTGCTAATATTACTCTACTACACAAGCACTTTAGCAGAAAGGGCTGCACTATCTAAAAAGACACTCTGAGTTTTAAACTGGAGCAATGTATGATTTGAAATCTGGCACAACTAAAAAAAGATGCAAAACAGAATCAGGTGTAAGGAGAAAACTACTGAAAATCGGTAAGGAAAAGAAAAACGTAACACTAACAAGCTATCATAAAATGACACAATGGTTAAGAGCAGCAGTTTTACTTACCATGTTTTGTTCAGCTCCATAGAAAAATTCAGAAACTCCTGATATGATGTAGGTACTGGTGCAGTAAAGGAGTATGTATAATTACAGGAGCTGGCATCTTTAAAATAAGTCAAACAATAAAATATCAGGAACTAAACAATACAGCATAATACCTTCTTGAAATGTTATTTACTAAATTATTTTTCTAAAATTTAAATTCTGAAATTTTAAACAAATGACAACAATTGGGCAATGTGGCAAATCACTTTAATAATTAAAATCTCAAAATTAAACATTAGAGATGGATTCATAATTTTATTATTCTTAATATTTTTCTTAATGTTTTAAAGGCACTTTGGGTAAACAGCACCATATCAAAAAACAATTGTTAAAACTCCATCAACAGCTGGTACAATAGTAAGAGATCAAATCAGAACAGCCTTGTTTACTTGAAGTTATGTACAGTATACATTGTATTAACTATGATGTATATTAACTATTTAGCATATTTTCCACTTTACATTGATGTCAATTTTAATAATGTAAATTTTGTCTTAGCCATTAGGGGAAATCTTTGGTATGAAATACATAAAAATACACACCTAATATAGAAATGTTTACACCTTTTGAATAGTTTCTAAAACCTTCAAAGATCAAGCAAGTATTATTCACTGTGGTTGCTTTCAGAAGGATGGTGCAAGTCTGGTAACTGCAAAAAGAAAAGAAAATGCAATTTCTTTGGTGGTCAATACTGGTAAACCTAACTTCATGTTCAAAATAAGTTAGCATAACTGAAAATATCACATCTAATAAATACGCATGATATTATGATATCCTTTTAAGGTGGTTCGTCAAGTAGTGGCTGCGGCAATGCACTGTATTAGTGCATACTGCCAATCTCTCTCTCTTTTTCATCTATTCAGAAATCTATCCATCCAACCATTTTTAACTACACAGGACCAAAGTGTCTTTAAATTCTGTAGTGTTTTGTGTCATCCTTTCATTATTTTTATTATTTTACCACTATTGTTGAGCCATAAAAAATAAATTAGTCAGCCCTATTCCTTGCACACAAGAAAGTCACCCTTATATAACTTATAGCAGTTTATTTAAGAATGTTTTGATGGCACTCTGCATATGAGAACGATCCAGTAAACACCTATGGCCTGATGGGGCACTCAGAAGCAGACTACAAATTCAAATAAAGCCAAGGAAGCCAAAATAAATCAAAAGAGAGGCCAATTTAATATTAATATGAATTATGAAGATAACCATATTGAATAGAAATCACAAAGCTACTCTGGGCCCACTTATAAATGTTCAGTTTAGTCTGTCCTGCAGGCTGCCTACCACTTACTCATACAGCCATATCTCGTATAAGCAATCCTCTGGACACCTGACAAACATAATTAGGAACAGTGGGGACATATATTAGATAACAAGACTATCTGCTTTCAGAGGAACAACAAGCATGCATCATTATTTTGTGCCCCAGGCTTATACAGGTGCCCCAGGAGTCCATTTTTATGGGGCTCCTATCAATTGTCACCAGATATTGCCGGCAATGTTAATATTGCCAGAGTACCTGCCCCTTAGACATTTTACATTCTGATTCCTGTGTCTAGAGTTGGGTCTGGGGTTCCACCCAAGTTATTCATCTCTCTTTCCCAGGCTCTCTCTCTTTTCCATATTCCATCAAAGGATATGATTACCTGTTGTAAGCTTGAACCCTTTATTTTTCTGTAATTCACAACCCTATATCCACTGTAACCCCTCAATGAAACCCTAAGGTTGAATTCTAGTGACACACTCCCATACTGATGCTAGGTAAATTTGAAGTTTCAAATCAGTCATCATAGGCGTGTTATGGTAAAAATGTAGGCAGAAACAAAAATTCCCAGAAGAAGCCTGTGCAAATACAAAATGAAAATGGAAGCTCCAGAGCAAGCTCCATGTTATGATCAGCAGCCTTTACTCATTAATGTGAATGGATTTCTACAATACACATCAATTTTGGGGTTTTAGGACATAATGATTTTCATTTTTTCAGTTTAGGTTTTTGATTTAAGTAACTTGACAAACTTCAATATTTTTACTATTATACTGACATGTTTGTTTTCTAAGGTCACTAGCATGTCAGGACTTTTGCATTGCTCATTGTCATGGCAATCCTCCCAGAATTCCTGGAATGTGTGCTGCTCATGATATCATTGGAGTGATGGTTTAAAATTAGCTCCAAAAACTTCCAGAGTATATGAATTTGTGAATAGACTTTAGGTTTGAACTTCTAAAATGCATCTATTATTAACTTGTTTTTTTTTAACTATGTGTAGTTCTCAGTGATTTTCAGTAAAATTTATTAGTCTCCCTCTGAGTCAGTATAGAAATTTGGGTTGAAAAATATCTTGATAATAAGATGCAACATGTTTATTGTGATATTAGAGGGTTGCAAAGTAATATGAAAATAATAATAACAACTCAAATTACTGGGATCATGACCTCACTGTAACAAATGGTGGATGGCTGCAGGAATTAAGATTAATCGCAAACTAGAAAACAATTCCCTCCTGTTATTTTCGCTAGAGAGAGACATGCAAAAGAACTATTCTATTCCACACTCAGCTCAGTATTTGATGGTATCCTAAGAAGTGTTAGGATTTACTAAATCAATCTCATATGATGTTTAAAACCTTGTCTGAAATATTTTCTAGTAATAGGGCATGTATTGTGTTTATTATGTCCTTATTATACAAAAACATTTAGAATGGGTGTCAACAATGTAGGATACAAAAAATCCCCACTGTGACTAATAATTTCTAAACGAATTTAAAAAGATATGACGTACCCATATGTATTGAAGTAGCGGTGAACTATCTAATTGCTGGGGATAAAAACCCATAAATTATTATAGCATGACATTCCGCATGCTTGCAGCTATACTCGTTTGGGAAGAAACCTTTATTCGTTTTTGTGAGAAAAGCTAAATGGATTTCTACTATATATACATATATTTTGGGGATTTCAGACACAAGGGGTATGTTTTTTTATTAGTGTTTTATTTCAGCGTACTTTAACATTATAAAGTTCAATACCTCCGGTGTTATGCTGCAAAGTCATCTTTGTTTTCTAAGTGCACCATGTCAGGACTTTTGTGTTACTCATTGTCTTGATAATTCTCCCAGAATTCTCGGGATGTGCACTGCTTATGCAAATTTCCAGACATTTCCAGGTTATCCGAAATTGTAGACAGACCTTGCCTTTGAACTTCTGCTCTTGCTTCTGTTTACTGATTTCTGTTTAGCATTCTCATTTTGTCCAAAATTAAAATTGATTTACCGTTCTGACCTTAGCATGTTTCTTGGGTTACATGTACCCATGTGTCATTTTCATTAAAAGATACAGTATAATTATATCTTTCTCAGTATTTTTTTAACAGTACACTGTCCACGATTATAACATTATAGGTTGAACTTTAAAAACAGCACTATAACTGTGTTAAACCATTGTCCATATAGGACATGAGATTGCCTTGCAACTTGAGGGATATGGGTTTGATATTTGAATTGGTTGCTCTCTGTATGGAGTCTATCCAAACTCTCCATGTTTTCATGGGTTCTGTTCCAGGTAGTCCTGTCTCCTCCAGTAGCTGTATTTGTAAACTCATTTTGCATCAATGAACATGGTTTTATGTGAGTTAATTTAAAAAAGCAGATTCAAGCAGTTTATGGAACTCTGTCCAATAGCTACCTGTTCATTAAAAAGTAAATACATATCTATCCATTATCCAACCCGCAATATCACAGCAACAAACCTAACACCACACACTGAAATTAAATTACAAGATACACGTGTGGTCTGCTGGCTTTCTTTGCACTTATTGTCTACAATAATTCCAACATCCCAATGCTAAAACATACTGATCCAACAAAACCTATTTTCTTAGCACCTTACAGCATGGACAACTCTGAAAATGGATCATGAGGGAAAAGCTTTCCGGGTTATTTGTCAGGTGTTTCCATCCATCCATTATCCAATCTGCTATATCCTAACTACAGGGTCACGGGGGTCTGCTGGAGCCAGTCCCAGCCAACACAGGGCACAAGGCAGGAAACAAACCCCGGGCAGGGCGCCAGCCCACTGCAGGGCTAAATACATATTAACAATGTAATTAATCCAGTCAAAACATGGACTGCATTTTACATTTATATAAATATCCTACTGAGTTACATTTTATTTTCTGCAAAATCACTTGGAAATTGTACTTTTTCAGCAGAGTTCCTAGTATACTTTTTTGGGATTCAATGCATTGTTTACCATGAGTTGGTTTTGTAGTAAGTGTAAGATCCTCATTCCCCAGTTTAGTTTTCATGAGATACCTGTGTTTTGCTTGAAGTTTCATTTAAATAGCACGGTTCTGCTACCCACAATAAATACTGAATACTGAATACCTTTTCAATACTGAAAAGGTGCTATAAAGATTGATTGGTTAAGTGTAGTTTTATATATGAACATAGAACATGCACTTTATGTAATATCTGCAAGAGATTTTTCAGTACAATACAATCAGTCATTATACTGTTCTTGCAGCCATTCAGATACAATTAAGACACTGGGTATTATTCAAATAAAAATCTATTTAATCCATTAACGTCACCTCCTTATACATTTAGAATGGAAAGATAACTGAGTCAATCCTGCATGGCAGCTACAGTGATAACACAACAAGAAGCAGGGCTGGATCAAATTCTCATTCATGAGATAATAAATATACGTATAAAAAAGTAATTTTATAACATTAATCTATAATGTTTTGATGGGTCTCTGTGATGACTTGAATCAAATATAAAAAAATCCACTAAATATACTTGATGACAAAGTAGTCTTTAGTCTTCTTACACGTGTTCATTAATACCATACCATAATCATTGATCATTAACAAATTTATTCTATACAAAAATAATCTTTGATACATATTTACTAAGAAATATAGATCATTTCACAATCCTTTTGTAATGTAAGAATGATTTTTCTATAAGTATCCTATCATGCATATTCCTTTCATTCTAAAGCAATATTTACTGTATTTTCAGAACCTAATAATAAAAAAAAAATCATCATGGCTTACAATTTATGGCATCTGTGCAAACTGTATACAGTACCTTGAGCTGTTGTTCTGTTCAGAGGGAGTTTCGTTCTGCAGAAAACAAACACCATTAAATCCAGTGAATCAATTCAGTAATGAAAAACATTAAACACAAATTCCCGGTAGTTGTTTTCTGATTTTTATTTTCCGTCCAAAGGTCCATGTAAGAATAGCCCTTATTACTTTTTTATAATATATGTATAATATAGAGTACAATATTATACTGTGCAGTTTGCTGTGCTGTGCAGTATGTATAGCTCTACTAAAGAATAAAATTATGGCTATAAGTCTTAAGTTAATCTGTTAACTTTAGCCTTTTCTGTTCATACTTCTACACAAGATTCTGTAGTTTATATAACACAGTGTGCTACAGCTTCAATTGCACTTCTGTTATTCTTGCATACAAAGTCGGGCATGTTTTTGAAAATCAAGAAACCAGCAGTTAAGAACTAATAATAATAGTGAGAAAATCTACCTGGGAACAACGAGTTATACATATTTTTAAGATACAATTCAATAATTGTGCACTTTCACCCTATATCAATTAGTTTTTATTTAATATCCAAACTCTTTTTTTATCTGAAAAGTGCAAATTACTTTTATTGTGTCCCTGTTGAACTGGGCACCTTCAGAGTTTTGACAGCCATCATCCACATAAAACCACACAAGAGATTTGACCATGAGTTAAAGTCAGCATGTGGAATGCTGTAGCAAATGTTCTGAATATGAGGTTGTGTAATCACTCTACAGGTGACTACGGTATGTAGTAATCTCTGAAGGCGAAGGTTCCTGGAGCAAACCAGCTCTCTGTTACTTTTTTTTTTTGAGGGCTTTTCTGTAGAGTTTTATTTGAAGGAGGTTATTCAGCTTGCTGTGAACCTGAACCCCATTATGCAGGTGGGTCTTATGTTACAGCGGTCTCAACTTATGACCAATCAACACATATGAAGAGAGCGTATGAAACAACTACATTTTTCTTTTCACCTGAATTTAGATATATTTTCATCTAGTGACTTCCTTTTATTACTTACAAACAGAGAGAGATACTTTTGACACAATGAATATATAGCATGGTACAGGATAGTATGTACTTTGTCAGCATTTTCAAACATTGTATGCTTTTCTTTGAACATATCATTAAAAGCAATCAGCGGTGCAACAAGTTGCTCAGTAGTCTCTGCCACAGGTAAGCAGATAGTTCAGCAGCCGGGCATGCCATCTCAGTGGCTAAAGCCACTTAGGAAGAGAAAGTGGTACTTTCTCAGTAGAGACAGCACATTTCTCACAATTGTTAAATTCTATTTTTATTAATTTTATTTGAAGAAAATAACATTTTATACAATCAAGTCAAACTTAACAAAGCAGAATTAAATCCCCATCCAAGAGAAAGAGAGGAGAGCCAACAGCATGCTGAATTGCCACAATTTGAGACTGCTGTAACACAAGACCTATCTACAGTATACTGTATATGGGAATTCAGGTTCACAACCAGCTTAATAACCTCCTCCAAAGAATCTACTAAAGAAAAACTGACAATAAAAAGATAAATGACAATAAAAATGATAGAGGACTAGAGCAGACAAAATTGATTTACTTGGTTCTGTTTACAACTGTATGCACATGATGAACTTTTTAGAAAGAAACAGACAAGAAATAAGAGAAGCACCGACAATTTCTAATCTACTCTGGTTTACAAATCAGTTGCATGAAAGGAGAAATGTACATTATAAGAATGATTTGGTAGAATGAAGCACTATCAAGCCATAAAAGGAAATAACAATTTCAGAATATGCTGTCTTTTAATTAAGCAATCAATTTGTAACTAAAAAACAGAAGCTTCTGCTGCCCTCCAGGGCCAAACCCGAGGACCTCTGTACTACAATGTAATGATCTGTGGGATTTTTTTGTGTTTTAGTGTGAATTTTCTCCATTTTGTGATGTTTGATTTAATTATTTTGTGTTTTTTATTATTTTGCTGATATTTGTGGCCACAACGTTGTCTATCATATTGTTGTTAGCAAAACAGGATCATTGCCATTTGGTAATGCCAGGAGTTAATGCGCTGTGATTTCATCAACCAGGAAGTGTAAAGGGCGAGAGTGAAATTACTGCTGGTCTCCAAGGGCCTCATGTATAAACAGTGCGTACGCACAAAAATTTTGCGTATTTCCGTTTCCACACTCAAATCGCGATGTATAAAACCTAAACTTGGCATAAAGGCACACACATTTTCACACTAGCTAAAACCCTGGCGTATGCAAGTTCTCCGCTCAGTTCTGCAAACTGATGGCACCCACTGTCAAAGCAGTGCTACTGTTCCAGTGTGGTTTCCCTCACTTTTTTATATCCACATCCCTGACGCACCTTTTAAATACACTGAAATTAACCGCATACTGTTTATTAGTTTAATGCATCTGATTGTAAGTAACCTGTAACAATATAATGGTCCACAGAATGGTCAAACTATTGCAAATACAATAGCTGCTTTAGCGTTGTTACTGTCACTGCACCTTCTTGTTCTTCTTTCAGCTGCTCCTGTTAGATGTTGCCACAGCGGATCCTCTTTTTCCGTATTACTCTCACTGCACCACTCAGAGTATTTATATCACTGTATCTGAGTGGGGAATCACAGCTCTACAGCAGCTGATTTGAAACAGAATTATCGGTATACTGTACTGCATCAAGCACACACTGCCTCAGCCATGCTGTCTATTGAACTGCTCTCACACGGCAAACGCTTCACGGCAAACAGTCTTTCCTGTACTGACCTCACGGTTCAGAAACAGTTTCATCCCAAGAACTATAAACGCACTCAATCAGTCCATCAAGTGCTCCTTGTAGAATGCTTTGTACTTATAAGTACAATTACTTCACTGTAAACTTGCACTACAGTTATAATATTGCACGACCTGAGCCACTTTATAAAGCGCGTATTTACGTATGATGATGATATCATTTTTAAGATGAAATGCAGTAAAATATGTTTATTATATTATACAGATAAAACTTTAACTTCATTTAAATAATCTATATTGTTAATAATTAAACATGTGAGGACACGGTGCCGCAGCAATAGCGAGCTGCTGGCGCTCCGTTCACGGATTGTTCCTGCCTCGCGCTGTATTCTTGCTGGGGCTGGAAGGATAGATGGATAGAATAATTAAACACCTACTATGAAGATATTTCAATGTTCCTTAAAAGTTTTGAAGAATCTGCGTTCTAAGCTTACAGATGGCTTAACGTCTATTACAGAGCTGATTGTGTGGCGATTAGGCATTTGGAGAAAGAAAAGTAAGGACATGAATTGGGGTTTAGTATGTTTGAAAGAGAAAGTACTGCTGCAGTATATTATTTCATCGAAGGTCGCGCACGGCACAGCAAGCATCTTGCGTGAGACATGAACAATCACTGCACCACTGTGTTCCCATGTTTAATAACATGCTTTAACTCCTATCATCATGAAAATGATATCACGTATACAGTACATCTCAGTATTTTAATTATTCAGAGAGCTGTAATATTATGAATGTAATGGATTCAGTGTCCTGTCGGAGGAAGAGAGACGGTTTAAGAAGCACGTAGTGATTCACACACATAGAGCACATGGAAGATCAAATACAAAACAAACCATTTAACGTGCTACTTTAGTTATGATGGGATTTGAGAAACTAGTAAATTAAACGATTTTAAGGTGAAGTTTATGATGTTCTACTTTAATGACAAAATAAACTACGTGATTAAAGTGGAAATTTTGAGATTAAAGTTGACATTTCGTGCCTTTTTCCCACTGTGTGCCTATTTTTTTTTTCTCTGTATACTAATAAGCTTTCATATAACACTCAGACGGTGGGGTACGACTCACATTTTCACGACGACTTTGATATCTGACAACTTTGTTTTTATTTTGGGCACTGTGCGACTTTGTGAACTTGAGCTTTTGAGTTTCTCCGGCACTCTATGTAACTCGATCAATTTCCTTTTGTTTTTTTACACCACTGTTTAAACCAGCAAATAGTACGTTTTTCCTTGCCTCCACTTGGTATTCACTGAAATTCTTCTATTTCCCCATGTACTTTTGCCATTGTCTTTTCACAGAAAGCTGAGGTTAAGGGCTATTTATATTGATTTGCATATTCAAAGAGGTGTAATTCTGGGAGAAATTTGGCTGAATGGCAGCAGGCACGTGCACGTGCGTTACGTTTCACACTGACCGGGATTTAGGTAGTGGAAGAACATGGAAGCTGGCAAACGTACATATTTATGCATCTGGAGTTTTTTGTGAACATTTCCGCTTTTGTCCGTACGTCATGTTTTAGTATGAATTCTACGCACGGTGTTATGCATGAGACCCCAGGATTTTGGATTAAAAATCTTAGTATTATGTTATAGCTAGGGTTTATCCACTTGCTGGTATTTATTTTCCCTTTTGTTGCTGTTTTTGTCATCATTAAATTAACTTTCATGTGATTATGTAACTTCTGTTTATTATTTAATATTTATGTGATGCATCTTTAAGGGTTCTTACATTCCTTGTGTTTTGTGGGTGGAACCCCAAGAGGTGGGGCCACCATGATGTCATCTGCTGAAAAAATATTCTTAGCCTTTAAATGTGTAGCTGGGGAGTTAACCCTTCAGTAGATTAATGTGTGTTGTAACTGGTATTATTGAAAGTATTGATTTTCTTTTTGTCAGTTTTTGATTCATTTATGATAAATTCTTTGTTTATATGGTTTCTTGTTTTGAATTTGACATTTCAAGCCAGAAGTTTGATGATTCCTCTCCCTTGTAAGGCATTTTTGTACATTTTTAAGACATGTAAAGTATATTTTGAATTTTAAAAGCCAAGGCCCCCTATCAGGCCTGTTCAGGCTGAAGCCTGCCTGTGATGATTGGTGGCTGGCTGCTTAGTGTTGGGCCTTATATAAGCAGGCTAGTGAAGGTCCTGGCCTGCATTAAGGGAGTTTTAGGAGGCCTAACACTCTTTTTCACCAGGTTTGTGACACCCGTACACAACACTCAATAAAAGATCTTTGTTTTTCAATTATAAGGGAAGATTTTCTAGGTAGACAGGAACCTTTGCAACAAACTTTTAACTATGATCACTTTTTTAAGTATTGTGATTTTACAACCATTTCTTACTCCTTTTGGTTTTGCAGTTTTTTTTTGGTTTTTTTTTGTGGTTTTTAGACCACACTTTTGTTTAGCCCTCAGAGATTCTTTTCCTGGTCCTCATTTCCAGAAAAACATCTGTCCCTTTGTACTACCTTTTACATCTGCTCTCAACATAACAATAACAAGTTCTGCATCAGTGCTATTCCTTCCTTTCTTTCACTTTTTCCACAATTTTCTTCAAATTCAGTCTCTGTCTAGTCCAACTTTTTTTTATGAAGTGCTTGGTTTCCAAAATTCAAAGTGAGTCTTTGTTCAACAATTAGGCCTCAAGGTTCCAATGAGGCCAAGCAGCAAGGTGAGTCTCACCCAGAATTTGAGAAGCAGGCATACAGCCTGCACAAGCCTAACAGATAAGAGGTAAGGCATAAAAAATACTGAGGGAGAGGAGTACTGAAAAAAACTTTGGTTCTGTGAAAAAATACAGTTCCTTTTTATTTGATGAGTCATTAAACAAAAATTCAATAAAAAGAACAAAGACAAAGGTACTAGCAAAAAAGTAATAAAAAATAAAGTATGCACAAAGGTAACCAAAAGTTACCAAAAACAATCCATAATACAGGAATTTAAAATCAAAATTAAAGCCAAAGCCTATATACAAAGATCCTCCCTCCAAGTTACTTTAGCCAGGAGAATTACTATTGTCAACATAAATATCCTACCAAAGCTTCTATATCTCTTTCAAAGCATCTCTTATACAGCAACACATCTTCCTTTAAAAATGCATATATACAGTATATATAAAAAATCCAACATCTGTCTGTCTCAGCTTTTCACGATAGATCTACTTAACCGATTTAGTTCAGTTTTTTTGCTATTATTTGCTTGAACATTCCGGTTGATTTTGTGACTTCTCGTCATGCTAAGTATCATAGCTCGCTTGTAGTGCTGATTTATTTGCACAAATCTGAGAGAGATGCTGCGTGCCAAGGGGAGGGGGAAGCGGGACCTCAGGAGTGAGGAGGCGTTGTGTGTGCCCTCCTCCCTCACATGCCAGCCTATGTTCAAGTCACTCTTCCTCTCCCAACATGTTGCAGCGTGCCTTGCCTCCGCTTAGCTAGTGAAAACTGTTTGTTCAGCAGATATTATCATCTACAGATTATTAAGGAGTAGGATTTGACGTTTTTGAGACAGACATCAGAGCATTAGAGGGTAACTGCTGATTGCAGAGTTTTCATGGCCACATGCTTTTCTCCCCACGCTTGGGACGCTCTTCCATCAGAGCTGAACACAATCAGATACAGTGCCATCGTTTGATGTTGCAGCATACCTACCTACCTGCTTGGCCAGATTTTCAGCTAGTATATGCACACACTTTATATATATATATATATATATATATATAGTATTGTGATAGATACAGTGGAGAAAGCTGTTCTTTCACTTTCTAGGGGTTGTTTAGTTACAAAGAAAACAAGATAGGTGTAGGATTAGCTGAAAGTCAACTATGTAAATAATGTAAATACACACATTTTATATCTGATGGGTACTGAAAGTCTTTAGACGTGTTTTTTTTTTTTAATGCAAGCAGATTTTCCCCAGCTGGGGTCCTTTTATCTCTCAATTACATCTTGGACACAGCGTCCTTGTCTGTTTTCAGAGGAGCAACTCTGAAGATGTGTTTAAATTTTATTTAATCAGAGAAGATAGATTCGAGTTTTATTGAAGAATAATTACATTTTCTTTTTATGTTTTACTTGTTGTTGAAAGATTCTGAACCTATTTCTACAACATCAGTAATAAAGGATGCTTAACTATATATGCTACAATTAGTTTGTGTACCTGAAGTACTTTATGATCCATGGTGCCATTTCACTAATAATCATAGCAATCTCAGCACTATTTACAGCAATAAGCAAATATTTGCCAAAGTATCTGCAAGGATGACTAAGAATGAATGGTGGACTTCAATCCTTACTTTTGGAAGTTATAATAATGCTATATGTTGCATACATGCCAAGCCGCTAAGTGCTAATTTCTACAATTACATTATTATTATTATTATTATTATTATTATTATTATTATTATTATTCTTTAATAAAAGCAAATACATTTATAAGCACATTGTAAAGCCTTTTAAAACAGGTTGTAGTACATAAAACAAACTTACCAGACACTTTAATGAACAATTGCTGCAAGGTAAAAAAAAAATGTTACTATATAAATGTATTTAAATGTTAATATACAGTAAATACAGTATAATAGCAATAATCATATCAGAGAATGAAAAAATGAATGAATGAAAAATTATAAAATTTGCAGTTTACTGATTAAACAATTTATTAACTTTCCAGGCAAGTGGCAGGAAACCAGAGCACTTATGCCACATACTGTATGCCAAATTTTCCCCAGGGAGACATAAACCTTGATCAATCTATCTATCTATATGAGAATGATTGAGGAAATGCCATAATTCAAGCTGACTGAAGGGCCAGTGCATCAAAGGAGACACTAAAGCAAAATAATCAACCTTCCAGCTTGTTTTTAGATTGTTGAGGGAAACTATCGTGAACATGATGAGAATATTCCAAACAGCGTCCAGGAAAAAAGTAAGGATCTATGTAATACTTGTTAGCGAAAACTTTAATGATATGTCCTAGAGTATTACTATAACTTCTGACTAGAGTATAATTATTTGTTCAGTATTAAAGGTGCTACTGTATAAAAAAAGAAAGCATTTAAAGTTGTTTATTGTGCAAAATAGAAGTCACTACAAAATTCAATGTGTGTAATTCTGTTTCCATGCAGCTTTACAAAATGATAGATAGATAGATAGATAGATAGATAGATAGATAGATAGATAGATAGATAGATAGATAGA
>JANRMT010062834.1:11814791-11864908 GCA_026402145.1 Polypterus bichir lapradei
AGATAGATAGATAGATAGAACTTTGTTTGTCCCCAGAGGAACATTTGGCTTTTTTATTTTTTTTTCATATGAAGTAAAAATTACCTTGCAGTTGATAAGTCATTCTGTGTACTCATATTGTTTATACACATCAAGTCACTTGACATTAAAGTGAACTGATGGAAGAAAAAGAAATGAAATAATCAATTTTATTTTGGAATGCAATAAACTCATTTATTTTCTGCTTTGTACTTTTTCTAATAAATAAAATGTATTACAAGTTCATTGAAAAATTAAAATTACAGTGACATGTAATGAAACTGTACTAAGTTTCTTATTAAAATATATCATAATGTCTTGATTATATCATTTTGCTTGCCTCTTGTTGAGACAAATGTTGGTGCATTGATTAGATTTAATATGACATGAACACAGCATTCTGGGTTGGAATATCACACTTGATTTTTGTTTGTGTGGAGTTTCTACATTCTCCCCATACCTGGGAGGGGTTTTGACGCAGATACTTTGGTTTTTACATTCCAAAGCCATGCATGTTAACCTGTCTACTACCATGTGCCCAGCTGCTGAGGTCTCAGGCTCTGTACAAGCCTGAAATTAGTTAAGTTTGAGATTTTTATTTTTCCCTAGTCACTTTAGGTCTTTGTGGAATGTGATTACTACCAGAACAATCACCAATAAATGGCTTAGCAGACATGGATGTTTTTCAATGCTGACACTTTAATGGTGCCTGCTTAATCCTACAAGTTGTACTTGAAGAACAGTACACTGACACAGAAAATAAAATTAAAAATGTTTCAAAGCTTAACCTAACCCTAACCTAAAATCATTAAACAATGTGCATTATCTTCTTCAAATTGATTAATCCATCCACCTACACATACCCATTATGATTAATCACATCCTAACAGCATTGGGCACAATGCAGGAAACCACCTTAGATTAGACATCAATGTATCACAGTGCATATTTACTACACACCCAAATCTTTTCACATTTATCCAGTGTACAGTCACCAATTAACCTAACATGCCCAACTTTAAAATGTGGCAGATATACCCTCTCAAACATCAGGATAAGGTGTCAATTACACAGAGGCTGTCACCAGGCTTGAGGTTGTAGGATTTAGTAACAATGACCACTGCGCCACCAAACCATCCCAGAACATGCTTATATTGAGGCAAAAACACAGAAAATCATAAAACAACATGCTGTTCTAATTACTGATACCTACAGTACAGTACATCTATTAATCAAACTGAATTCAGTATTTATAAAAATGTGCTGACAGTACTCCATCATTACATTCAGAAATATGGTGTCCCACTAGGCTCAGTACTCATACCTTTACTATTTTTACTTTGCATGCTTCCATTTAGGAAATACCTTTAGAAAATGTAATATTTATTTTCACTCATATGCAGACAATACCCAGCTATAACTTTCTTTTAGACCAAATAATGTTACTCTGATGGTGTTGTGGCCTATACAGAGCACTCCAGCTTCCCAAACCCGACACAAACAGACACAGATACAAGTCCAGCACAGCACACAAATGTTTTTATTCATGGGAAACGCTTTCCAAACCCTTTCTCACAAACCAAACAATACAAATAATAGCAGATAGCAATATCTTTCTTTTTTCTTTCTTTTCTTTCTCTTCTTCATCTCTCTCTTTTGCTCGACCTCCTCCTTCCTCCAGCAAGCTTCATCCCTCTTCCTCCTGACTCTGGCTACCGGGAATGAAGGCAGCAGGCTTCTTTTATCCTGCACCCAGAACTACTTCCCACAGCTCATTATCGAGGTCCGGATGAGGTGGAAGCTCAATAAAGTAGGGCCCTGCAGCTCCTGCAGCAGCCCCTGGCGGCACTCACGGAACCCAACAGGGCTGTGCTGAACTCCAAATCCCATGAAGCCCTTTTGGAACACAGAGTGCTATAGCAACCCAGAGGAGGCTGCCATCTAGTGCTCTGGGGGAGGTAATGCCCTGTACCCTTTCTCTCACCTGGTCCTTACACTATGGATGCAGCATCCCAGCCAGGCAAGAGCCCTGGCTGTCTGCCATAGGATCCTTAATTAATTGTATCGTGATTTAAAAGAGTGGAAGGATGAAAACTATTAGTCTCTGAATACAGAAAAAACAGAAATACAAAAATATTCTGTCCCTTTTAACTCAATATGTCTAAACATTAATTTCACTGAATCAACAAGAAACTTGGACATTATTCTTGACATTTAAAACACAAATTTCAAAACTTTCTAAAACCTAGTTTATTTCAGATTTAAAATATTGAAAATGAATATGATTTATAATACTGAGAAATTAATTTGTGCATTTAATTATAGTAGGATTGACTATTACATTGAGTTATTCAAAAGCTGTTCAAACTGTTCTGTATGCAGTTTTCTGATAGTTTAAAATACTGCTACAAGAATCATCACAAGAACTAGAAAGTATGACTATGTAACTCCAAGTCTTCACACTGGCTTCTAGTTAAGCTTAGCACTGTTTTCAAAATCCTCCTCCTCATGTATAAACCCATTAATGGCCAAGACACTGCTTACCGGAAAGTTAGATATGTTGGTGGTGTTTACAAATATTGATACAAAATAAAAAAAGCCTGTAAAACACAAACAGCAAATTATTAAAAACAAAACAGCATAACTACTATAGGAAAAGGACATTAAGGGAAATATTAAAGGGCACATTGTATTGAAATGTAATAACAGTGTTATAACATCATATGTTATGATAATGCTATATAAAGAATAAATATTTAAACAGATATGCATATTTAGCATGTCCTTATTCATTATCAGTATCCAATACATATGTCACAAGAAAGTAGGTGATTATTTGGGCTAGGAGCACTGTTGTCGACATTACCTGAAGTGAAATTTTCAGAAAGACTCCCTGAAACAAATGAATAAGAGAAGTATAATTTGTTTTTGAATATGTTAAAAAGAAAATACATAGAAGAAAGAAAACTAAAATTCAGGGATCAATGTTTTGTTAAGCTGTGTTTGGCTATTTCACCTATTTATTTAATATTTGAGAAATTATTGCATTTTTCAATATCTTGTCATTAGTAACATTATATAATGCACTAGAATATAAAGGATTGGTATCATATATTATATAACAATACTATTACCACTTGTTCTGCTAATAATAGATTTATGGAGCCATTATTATCACATGTACAGAGCACTTGAATGCAGGGCCATGATTAATGAGTAAAATTTTAGTTGAAATGGAGACAATGTACTTACCAAGTGAAACTTTAATTTTATTTTCAATCCCAAAAAAACATTGCAAAAACAATGAATACTTAAAATAATTAAAATTAAATATTTATTTCATGCCATAAACTTGATCCATACATACAGTACATGGCAGCGTCAGATAATCTTACACAAGGTTACAATAATGATGATGATAATAATGACAGTAGTCCTTATGAAGAATGTCATGTTAAGTGTTTCATAAGTATGATATATATTTAACATGGCATATAATCATGTTTATTGTATACAATGGCATACAATAACATCACTTGCTATCTAAAAAATTTTCAGATGACTCATTCATCATAGGCTGCATTAACAATGGAGACCAGTCAGAATACAGGAAGGTTGCAGAGGACTTCGTCTTCTGGTGTAGGGACAACAACTTGCAACTCAACATCATCAGCAAGACAAAAGAGCTGGTGGCGGACTTTAGGCATGCCAGTAAACCCCTGAGACCAGTCACCATTCGGTGGGGGATGTGGAATTGATACAGAGCTCCAAGTACCTTGGGGTCCATATAAATAACAAACTGGTTTACAACACAGTGGCTCTGTACAAGAAGGGTCAGAGCAGACTGTACTTGCTAAGGAGACTCAGGTCTTTTGATGTGTTCAGCAAGGTGCTGAAAATGTTTCATCAGTCCATAGTAGCCAGTGTGGTGTTCTCTGCTGTAGTCTCCCATGGAAGCAACTAGAGCTCAAAAGAAGCACAATGCCTGAATAAACTTATCAGGAAAGCCTGCTCCATTACAGGGCGAACCCTGGACACACTGGAAGCTGTTGTAGAAAAGAGGAGGATGGCAAAATGAAAAGGTTTCTGCTTCAACTACATAAATTGGAAGTTTGTTCCAGATTCCCATAACTCTTTGTAAAGAAGTGCTACCTGGCTTCAGTCTTAAATGAACATCCCCTTAATTTCTCCTGATGTCTTTGAGTACAGCCTCGTTCATATTGCTCGCTGTTACCTGGATAAATTCTGGGTCCCTACAGAGCTGCCATGTAGATTACAAAATAGAGAACGGAAACTTGTATTGGACCACAATTAAACTCTTATAGTTGTGAGTGCTGACATCATGAATGTAGTAGTATTGCTTTTCTATAATCTAAGCACAATTGAAACAAAAAAGTATTTTTCAGAAAAATATAGAGTACTAGCCAACCCGCAGCGTAGCATATGCCGCATAATTATCAACGTGAACGGCCAACGTGGCTCACAGCTGCATGTGGACTGTAGCACAGACCAAAGCGAGTGAGGATGTGTTTGGTGACGTGTTGGGGGCAGGCACATGAGCAAGCAGTTTGCATGCCTCGAGAGTGAGGGTGGACACAGGAGGAGGGTGAGAGTTGGTGGGCAGGGCTCTGTCATGCGTTCCCCATGACGCGGGAGGAGGGTTAGAGTGGGCGGTCGGGGTTCTGTCGTGCGTACCCCATTATCATGCGACTTGGTCAATTATATATATAGAAAAGCACAATGAAAAGTCAACATGGCTCAGAGGTGCATGTGGACTGTAGCACAGACGAAAGCGACTGAGGCTGTGTTTGGTGAGTTGTTGCATGCGGGCACATGAGCAGGCAGTGCACATGCCTCGAGAGCGACGGCGGACGTGGGAGGAGGGTTACAGTTGGTGGGCGGGACTCTGTCGTGCATATCCCATGGTGTGGGAGGAGGGTTAGAGTTGGTGGGCGGGGCTCTGTCGAACGTATCCGATGGTCTTAGAGTTGGCGGGCGGGGCTCTGTGAGTTGGCAGGTGTGGCCTTGTCATGCGTATCCCATGGTATCACATGGTCTTACAGTTGGCAGGCGGGGCTCTGTGAGTTGGCGGGCATGGCTCTCTGTCTTGCGTGCGTCTGGCGTGCCCTTAGTGAATTATATATATAGATATGACCCATGTCATATGTTTGCAAAACCAGTGGGAAATATTTATATAAGTAAAGAAAAATGTCTCCTTGTTTCTGAAACAATTTGAAAAAGACCAAATATAATTATATATCTTACAATAAGTAGATCTGAAAATACTTAAAAAATGAAAAAAGTATGTCTTGCTTAATTATGATGAGAATGTTTGTAGTTTGTAGTAAACACACATTAAAAAACATTTTGTGGTAATATAGAACTCTGGTATTATATTTGTTCTTTAATTTATGGATTTTCCTCATCATTGTGGCTCTTTTTCTTTTACTGCATGTGGAAAAGAATCATTCACCTCTTCATCCATTTTCAGAAGCCTCTTAATCTAAATCAGGGCCCACTACACTGTAGCTCTCACTTAGTCACACCAGGGAAATTTAGAGACATCAATTAAATTACTACACGGAATGTGAGAGAAAATGAAGAAAATGTGCAAACACAACACAGGAGGTGCCCAGGCCAGGATTAAAAAGCAAAGTACCCTAGAAAAGAAGGATTACTTTAAATATAAATATTTACCTGTAGTAGTGATGGCTGGCTGTGTAAAATTAGCTGAATTAATAAAAAATAAATAAAAGCAAGAGAATTATTAAAGTTTTACTGCAAATATTCTTAATTTAAAATACCAAAAACCAACAGCTTAAATCATCCGACTTCATCAAGATCAAGCATGCATATACTATTTAAATTTTACAAAATTATAACAGCATTCAAATAATTAGTACTATTGTAGTTATTTCTAGTTATGGTATTCTCACTGCAGAGAATAGAAGTAAAATCAAAAATGACGGTAACACTTTAGGTAATACAAAGATCTATCTATTACTCAATTAAGCTTATGTAACAAGCCCTTAACAAACACTTCTTTTCGTCTTCGTCTTCTAAAACAAGAGCAGTTAGGTTATTCATCTCCGTGCAGTGTGGCCTACTGACACGATAGTAAGATCTTTCTAATATAAAGGATTGTATTATCGTGTTATTACCCTCAAACTACCCATTTTCATTACCAGATTGGTCTACCTTACGATTAACACAAATATACATAGATATACATGTGCACATAAACCCTAACCACATTAATGCCATATGAATGGCACATGCACAGCCCAACACTCCCTAGCATTTTAAGAGACTTACCCATCATTGGCATGAACAACGTACAATATCTTAGGTATATCTCAGACCTAAATATTACTTTGGTTTCCAAGAATATATTTAAACAAACAAATGCTCTACATCCTTGGCCTATAGACCATTTATCAGTCAACAACCTTTTACTTTACCACACTGTTCCTTCTATTAGATGGAGCTCCCCTCCACAGGCTGATAAACCTCGCAAATTGAAGTGTGTGGCAAACTTCCGACTGCTCCAGGCGCTCTTAATATTTACTTTAGTACTTCAATCAATCAAGATATAAAGACAAAGTATACAAATTTAAAAGTAACCTGGTATTTATTAAAGAATAATAATACCAGTAGAAGAAAGTATAAAGAAAATATAGATAGCAAAGTCTGGATATATATAGTCTTTGGAAAAAGCTACGAAGAATATCAGTGCTTAGAAATTGTTCTGGAACAGCTTTTGACTTAGCAATTGATGTTATTCATGATATGCTTTAGCTGACAATCAGATAAAACTGTCACTCGTCTCTCTGTCTCATTTTTCTGATGTCGCCTTCTCCTTCGACTTCACCCTCTCCTGACGTTGCTGTTTTGCTGTCACTGTTTCTTCTTCTCTTCTTCTGTTTTGGTTCCTTGGGCAAACCATATTTATTTTAAAATTCCCATGGTCTTAGAGTTGGCGGGTGGGGCTCTGTGAGTTGGCAGGCGTGGCCCTGTCATGCGTATCCCATGGTATCACATGGTCTTACAGTTGGCGGGCGGGGCTCTGTTAGAGTTAGCGGGCGGGGCTCTGTGAGTTGGCGGTCATGGCTCTCTGTCTTGCATGCGTCTGGCGTGCCCTTAGTGAATTATATATATAGATATGACCCATGTCATATGTTTGCAAAACCAGTGGGAAATATTTATATAAGTAAAGAAAAACGTCTCCTTGTTTCTGAAACAATTTGAAAAAGACCAAATATAATTATATATCTTACAATAAGTAGATCTGAAAATACTTAAAAATGAAAAAAGTATGCCTTGCTTAATTATGATAAGAATGTTTGTAGTTTGTAGTTTGTAGTAAACACAAATTAAAACACATTTTGTGGTAATATACAACTCTGGTATTATATTTGTTCTTTAATTTATGGATTTTCCTCATCATTGTGGCTCTTTTTCTTTTACTGCATGTGGAAAAGAATCATTCACCTCTTCATCCATTTCCAGAAGCCTCTTAATCTAAATCAGGGCCCACTACACTGTAGCCCTCACTTAGTCACACCAGGGAAATTTAGAGACATCAATTAAATTACAACACAGAATGTGAGAGAAAATGAAGAAAATGTGCAAACACAACACAGGAGGTGCCCAGGCCAGGATTAAAAAGCAAAGTATCCTAGAAAAGAGTGATTACTTTAAATATAAATATTTACCTGTAATAGTGATGGCTGGCTGTGTAACATTAGCTGAATTAATAAAAAATAAATAAAAGCAAGAGAATTATTAAAGTTTTACTGCAAATATTCTTAATTTAAAATACCAAAAACCAACAGCTTTAATCATCAGACTTCATCAAGATCAAGCATGCATATACTATTTAAATTTTACAAAATTATAACAGCATTCAAATAGTTAGTACTATTGTAGTTATTTCTAGTTATGGTATTCTCACTGTAGAGAATAGAAGTAAAATCAAAAATGATGGTAACACTTTAGGTAATGCAAAGATCTATCTATTACTAAATTATATTTATGTAACAAGCCCTTAACAAACACATCTTTTCGTCTTCGTCTTCTAAAACATGAGCAGTTAGGTTATTCATCTCCGTGCAGTGTGGCCTACTGACACGATAGTAAGATCTTTCTAATATAAAGGATTGTATTATCGTGTTATTACCCTAAAACTACCCAAGTTCATTACCAGATTGGTCTACCTTACGATTAACACAAACATACATAGATATACATGTGCACATAAACCCTAACCACATTAATGCCATATGAATGACACATGCACAGCCCATCACTCCCTACCACTTTAAGAGACTTACCTATCATTGGCATGAACAACGTACAATATCTTGGGTATATCTCAGACCTAAACATTACTTTGGTCTCAAAGAACAAACATTTGGCCTAAAGACCATTTATCAATCAACAATGTTTTACTTTACCACGGTGTTCCTTTTATTAGATGGAGCTCCCCTCCACAGGCTGATAAACCTCGCAAATTGGAGTGTGTGGCAAACTTCCGACTGCTCCAGGCGCTTTTAATATTTACTTTAGTACTTCAATCAATCAAGATATAAAGACAAAGTATACAAATTTAAAAGCAACCTGGTATTTATTAAAGAATAATAATACCAGTAGAAGAAAGTATAAAGAAAAAATAGCACAGTCTGGATATATATAGTCTTTGGAAAAAGCTACGAAGAATATCAATACTTAGAAGTTGTTCTGGAACAGCTTTTGACTTAGCAATTGATGTTATTCATGATATGCTTTAGCTGACAATCAGATGGAACTGTCACTCGTCTCTCTGTCTCATTTGTCTGATGTTGCCTTCTCCTTCGACTTCACCCTCTCCTGACGTTGCTGTTTTGTTGTCGCTGTTTCTTCTTCTCTTCTTCTGTTTTGGTTCCTTGGGCAAACCATATTTATTTTAAAATTTCATGGTGGGTTTCAGAACATCTGATGTTACACACATTTGACTTGCCTGCTGTTAATTTGACGGATGTCTTTGCACAAATTCCTTGATTGCTTTAGAACACCTCTCACTCCTACTTTCACAAGCTATAAACCAGTTTGGCAATACTTAGTATGATGGCATCCATCTGTTCGCAGGTTATAAAGTAATCAATACAGCCAAGGCATCACAGCCAATTTTTGGGCTTCTGCTTTACACAGTGAATGATTACTGGTACAACTCAATAAGCGAAAATGCTTTGATGTCCTAGTACAATTCAGGGAAAGGAAGATGCTTTGATGTTACTTGCCCAGCAATCGTCCAATTTTTCAGTTCATCTTGTTCGTTAAAGCAAAAAATAATGAAAATATAGGCATCTGTTATCAAAAAATTGCACATATGGCACACCAGGGCAAGGATTCACTGGTCTTATGATAAATAAGTAATATCAAGAGAAATGTGTGTCAGTTAAGCCACCTCATACTACTTCACAGTGAAGTTTTGTTAGGTCCAACTGCAGAGATGAATAAACACTTTACTGATTCTTTGTAAGTGTTATAAATACCCAAAAAAAGTATTTGTTAAGGACTTATTAAATAATAGTAAATGCATAATAAACTCAATTTTGCAGTACAGAAAGTAAAGTGTTACCAACATTATATTATAACGTATAGCCACTTCCCTACAGTGTTCATAAATTTTTAAAAACCATAAACCCTCTCTACAGGAATACTCTCCTGCCTCTCCCACACATATTATGGGAAGCTATTAAATCAATGCAAGTACAAACCAATACAGGTATGGAGTATCTTGTAGGGTTGATCTAACTCTGCTAAACTTCAAGTCATTTGAATATGATTGGAATAAAGTGGTAAAGTGATAACTATAAGAAGCGAAAAAGTGCAGAGAAATAAGACATTGTTAAAGAGATTAAGTTATTACATGCAAGGGGATACATTAAGTTTAGTTCAGTAGTGGTTATTGCATTGTACGTATTCACAGTATGAAGGGTATGCTGCTGGGAGATAGCAGGTTACAACCACTGTGTTAAGATTTTATAGAAACAATGTGCTGTTTATACCATAGAAGCAAAAAATACAAAAATCCCTGAATGATATCTCCTAAACCGTCTTGCATATTAAAACTAAATTATGTACATGCTTGACACTTCTCAAATGTCTTTTCAAGTACTCAGTAAAGTACATACAGTACATTACAGATAAGTAACAGATACTGTACTACACCTTATTCAGATCAAATACCCCTATAAATGTTTAATTTTTACATACCTTTTGAAGTAGACTTTTGCCCTGCCATTGTTATCAATTCAATAAAAAAGCAGAAATATAAACATTACTAAATGAAATAAATAATGTATTAACATAAAAATGTCATTTGCATAAAATTTTAATTAAATGGATGTCATTCAAGCTAAACATCAGTCTAAGCAACAACATATGGACAACAGTAATCATCATTACACAACAGAATGCAAACAAACAGTTTGCCACGAACACACAGACATATTCATAGTTATTGCAGACCAAGGTTAAATGCCAAGTTTTTGGATAAGTGTTATTATAAAATGTGGTAGTCTTGATCTTGACTAACAAAAGCTAGTTAACAGGAAAGGGAGACTGTATAGAGAGTGGGCAGATTCAACAGAAGAGTGCTTAGCTATTTTACAACTTTTGTAGCAGGGCACCACATTCTCTTTAGCTGTTTCTAGCCCTCAGCACAAACACTAAAGTGTGATGGAGAATGTTAAAACACTTTGAAAAACTGACCAATAGAAAAGAGTCACTGTATCATGAAACTCCTTTAGCCATTGCAGATAAAACTGCCCAGGAGAATTTTATGGAACATACTAGATATATGTATGTATTGTGATATTTGGGCTTTATTGCGCCTGACCCGGCACAGTCTGACCCAGAGGCACGTGTTAACACACAAAGACTTTTTATTTATCTTCAGCTGGAGGGCACATCTTCCCCGTAATCCCTCCAGCCACAACACAGTCCCAAAAGCACTTAACTCCACACCAACAAGTCTCCACCTTGCATCACCACTCCTCCCAGGCAACCTCGTTCTCTTCCTTCCAATTCTGGCTGTCTTTGAAGGGTGGCAGGCCCTTTTTATAGTCCTCCCGGAAGTGCTCCAGGTGCTGAATCAGCTGGCGCTAATTGCACCTCCAGGCATGGCTGCAGAGGTGTCCAAGTCGGCTCCAGGATCCCTGCAGCCCCCCTGGTGGCCACCCCAGATCCCCACAGGGTTGGGGGGCACTCCAACTCCCATGAAATCCTGCGGGAAACTGAGGCACCATTATCAGCCTAGAAGGCTGCCACCCAGTGTCCCGGGGGAGGTACTGAGGAGCCCCTGGCTGCTCCCCTGGAACATAAGTATCCCACAGTATCTATTATAATAAAACAATCTTGGGACGAGACGAGATCCTGTGACAAGATGTGAGTTTTTGAAGAAACTTTTTGGAAGAAAGTCCCAGGAGATGGATACTTTTACCATGAGATTCTTTCAAGTCACACGCTACTTACAACTATTTTCAAACAAGACCATGGTCATCAGGTACATTCCGGAACTTAACCTGGACAGACACCAATCCATTAAAGGGCTTACTTATGAACACACATACACACACACTTATGAAGATCCAGTTTAGAATCACCCATTCATCTAAATATGACAGCGAGAAATGATGAAGTCAAATGAAAGAACACGAAAAATATCAATCAGGTACAATCAGGCAAATTGATTAAATGCATATTAATAGACTATGCTGAAGCAGTTAGTGGTGATCGTGCAGAAGATGAAAACATCAATTAATAATATCCCATCGAATATCTACAAGCATTAACACTGTCCGGTCTTCCACTGGCTGAATTACTGTTGAAACAAGGACGTATCGTAATGTTATTGTGTAATTTATGTATGAGTGATGGACTATGCAATGGAATAAGATTAGTTGTATTAAAAATTGGTCGAACAATTCTAACATGTAGACAAGAAAGGTAATGTAGATAGATCGATAGATAGATAGATACTTTATTAATCCCAAAGGGAAATTCACATTTTCGTAGTACATTTTCCGCGAATAACATTAGACACAAAAGGAGATCTTGATATGCCAGTCGTATTAAAATGTTTACAGTTTCCCGTGAGAATAGCTTTTGCTATTACAATTAACAAATCACAGGGACAAACATTCAAAAAATTCAGTTTATATATTAGAGAGAAAGAAACAATATTCACTCACGGGCAGTTATACGTTGTGTTGTCACAATGTAAATCAAAATTCAATGCAATCTTAAAGAAAAGTTAATTCCAAATATTGTTTTAACTGAAGTTTTAAAGTAAAAGTGAAAATAATGCATATGTCTCTTACATACAAGGCTTTACCTTGCACACCACTGGGTAATTCTGTTATGATACTGTCTTAAAAGAAAAGGCTGAAATTTATTAAAACCAGTAAGAAAATGTATACATTCATGGACTGTGGAGTCAGTTGAAAAATTACAAGATTGTTTTTATTGGACAGATTAGGATGTTTTTAAAAACGCATATAAGAACATTCATGAGCTGTCTGACATTGTCACATTGTACAAGGTCCAACAAAAAAAAACAAGACGAACCCTATAACTCGGGAACCAGGAGTGGAAGGGGAGAAACAAAGAGAGGGCTATAAATCTTGTTCTAACTTGTCACATTGAGAAAAGGTTCAACTTGATTGCTCCAATAAGTATGACCAGCTCTAAACCTAAATTCAAACCACCGAAGCAATATAAGAAATCAAGATACAAAGTTTTACTACACCTAGTAAAGGCTTTTCCTACTGAATTTCCAGGAAACTATATAGTAATAATTGAATAATCACAACAACCTAACAGTGAAATATTGCCATGATCTGTTTGATACAAATTAATGAACAGTAATTTTGAGACAGCAATATTTTTTATGACTTTGGAAAGAAAAGTTAAATGTGATCCATTAATAAATGGATTAATTTTGTAAAGATCAAACAATAGTCATTGAAAAAGAATCTATTGACATCGTTCATCAATAAAGGAACATTGCAAACTTGTAAATGATGGTTGCAAAATGTCCTGCTTCTGTTCTACCATTACACAAAACTATTAAGGCAGTATGCTTATTTTGTCAGAAACTGTGATTATGTACTACCAGACAGCAAGTGCTCCAAGTGTCAGCTCCAGAACTAGTTGTAAAAATTATATCTTTGGACTGAACAGGAGGCATTTAGGACCAGGAGACACTTGGGACTTCTCCAGGGAAGCTGCACACCGCTACTGGGGGCTCTGTGGCCTGCTGTTCCTAGCTCAGAATGTTGGCACGTGACCTTCACTAGCATGAGGAGAGAAAAATTAAGTCAAAATGCATAAGTGGGTAGATCTTAAAGTTGATTACTTGATCTATCTCATTCTGTTCAATTTGTAATTAAATAATGTAAAAACATAAGCTTACTGCAACTAATGTTAAGTGGAATTTTCTCAGATACTAAGAACAGGAAATGATCTAAAGAATACTTGTTTATTTTTTATATGTTCATCTGTTAACCTGAAGTCAAAATCAAGCCAGACTTTGTAGGAGATTTTCTTAATATTCTACATCTACAGTATGCATTTTTATTAATATGCTACTTGGTTGTTTCATATTTGCCGTAATATCAACATATCATCACTTTTTTACAGGGTAAATGTGTGTAATGCATTAAGAAGCCATTTTTACCAGAATAATAGTTCACCCCCACAAAGGTTGCACATCACTAATAAACTCACTAGACAAATAAGGCTAATGAGGGCAAGGCAGTGGGCACAGAAGAGTGGCTTGGTTGCTTTACTACATAAAAACAGGATTATAGATTAAGCAAAACATATGCACAGAGTGGCGCTAATAAAAATAACTTAATTTCTATCTCAAATATCCATAATGCACATACAATTCAGTTCAGCTCTTCCGAAACATTAAATATGGCTTTATTAAATGTTAGAGCATTAACCAACAAGACGTTTTCCATCAATGATCTTATTAGTTATAGGAAAATTGATTTTATTGCATTAAGTGAAACGTGGCTTAGCTCTGATGGTGCGGCTGTTTTAATCAAATCTGCATCTCCAAATTACAGCTTTGCTCATGCAGATCGCCAAGGTAAGAAAGATGGTGTTTTAGCAAACATTTACTCGAGACGGTAAAGATGGCAGTTTTGGTAAATTCAAGTCCTTTGAGTATCCTGCTGTTGTTATTAATGGAGCCACTGTGTTGCCCCTGACATAGTCGCACCTGAAAAGATAGTTAAAAAATCTTCTAGCACTGTTATACCATGGAAAACCCAAAGAGTGTCTGATCTAAGGAGAACATGCCAGAGAGTGGAGCGTAAATGGAGAAAAACTAAACTGATTATCCACTATGAGATATTGAAGGTTAAAATGTTTTAGCAAACATTTACTCGAGACGGTAAAGATGGCAGTTTTTGTAAATTCAAGTCCATTGAGTATCCTGCTGTTGTTATTAATGGAGCCACTGTGTTGCCCCTGACATAGTCGCACCTGAAAAGATAGTTAAAAAATCTTCTAGCACTGTTATACCATAGAAAACCCAAAGAGTGTCTGATCTAAGGAGAACATGCCAGAGAGTGGAGCGTAAATGGAGAAAAACTAAACTGATTATCCACTATGAGATATTGAAGGTTAAAATAACAAAATACAACTACATAGTCCGTCTTGAGAGGTGGTGTTATTTCTCTAGAATTATAAATAACAATGCTAGTAATCCCAGAGTCTTATTCTCTACAATTGATCATCTGCTAAACCTAGGTCACTCAATGAAATGCTTCCAAAATACTTCCAGTGAAACTTGTGAGGATTTTTCTGTATTTTTAATCAAAAAATTAATGATATTAGAAATAATATAGTACATCTCCCCAATACTGATCTTCTTAAAACCCGGTACTCCACTATAAACAAATTAAAACCTTTCACCTGGATAGATTTACCTGATTTTCATAAAATAATTTCTCAACTGAGACCCTCCACCTGCATCCTTGACCCAATACCAAAAGGTTTTTTCAAGGAAGTATCGGGGGTGATAATTAATAGTATTCTTGACATAGTAAACTCATCATTAGATACGGGGGTCTTCCCAGACTGTCTTAAAACTGCTGTAGTCAAACCCCTGCTGAAGAAAAATAATCTGGTCTCCTCTGCTTTAGAAAATTTTAGACCTATTTCTAACCTGCCTTTCTTAAGTAAAATCCTAGAGAAGACAGTTATTATGCAGCTAAATCACCACCTCAATAAACCTGCTATTCTTGATAAGTTTCAGTCGGGTTTTAGAACAAATCACAGTACAGAAACTGCACTTGTTAAAGTAGTAAATGACTTGCGGTTATATGGAGACAGAGGCCATTTATCTGGTCTCATCCTCTTAGAGCTGAGTGCCGCATGTGATGCCATTGATCACAATATTCTTAGAAATCGCCTTAATCAATGGGTGGGCCTCTCTGGCAGTGTCTTAAATTGGTTTGAATCCCACCTGGCAGGTAGAAAATTCTTTGTTAGTTGTGGTAATTATACTTCAAAGACACATGATATTCTATATGATGTTCCACAAGGCTCCATCCTGGGTCGGCTGCTCTTTTCGATTTACATGCTTCCGTTAAGTCAGATTATCTCGGGGCATAACGTGAGCTACCACAGCTATGCTGATGACACTCAGCTGTATTTATCAATAGCACCTGATGACTCAGACTCTCTTGATTCACTGACACAATGTCTTACTTGTGTTTCTGAATGGATGAGTAGTAATTTTCTCAAACTAAATAAGAAGAAAACAAAAATTTTAGTGATTGGAAATAATGGATATAATGAAGGTATTAGAAATAAACTTGATCCATTAGGATTAAAAGTCAAGACGGAGGTAAAGAATTTAGGGGTAACTATTGACTCTGACCTGAATTTTAAATCACATATTAATTAGATTACTAGGACATAATTTTTTCACTTAAGAAATATAGCAAAAGTTAAACCTCTTACAACATTGCAAGATGCTGAGAAATTAGTTCACGCTTTTGTTTTCAGTCAACTAGATTACCGTAACACACTCCTCTCTGGACTACCCAAAAATACATCGATCGATTGCAACTAGTGCAGAATACAGCTGCTAGAATCTTAACTAGGAAAAGAAAATCCGAGCACATTTCTCCAGTTTTGATGTCACTACACTGGTTACCTGTGTCATTCAGAATTGACTTTAAAACACTGCTTATGGTTTACAAAGCCTTAAATAATCTCACTCCATCTTATATTTCGGAATGTCTTGCACCTTACACTCCAAATCGTAACCTTAGATCTTCAAATGAGTGTTTGCTTAGAATTCCAAGAGCTAAACTTAAAAGAAGTGGTGAGGCGGCCTTTTTTTTTTTTGTTTCTTCTGTCCTCCCTGATCATCGGACCTTACTTTTATTTTATGTTAATTAGTGTTCCCTTATTTTAATTCTTATTTATTTTGTCTTTTTATCTCTTTCTTCATCATGTAAAGCACTTTGAGCTACAGTACATAATTTGTATGAAAATGTGCTATATAAATAAATGTTGTTGTATTGTACCTTTTCTACCTTGAGATAAGGAACCTTTCTCCCTGGACACATTCAGTACACCCCCCTTCTAATGACTTATAGATTTGTCCATCTATACTAATAAAATGCAAAGCCCTCACTGACTGACTGACTGACTGACTCACTCACTCACTCACTCATCACTAATTCTCCAACTTCCCGTGTAGGTAGAAGGCTGAAATTTGGCAGGCTCATTCCTTACAGGTTACTTACAAAAGTTAAGCAGGTTTCATTTCGAAATTCTACTCGTAACGGTCATAACTGAATACTACTTATGTACATATATACGGCCATAGCCTGCAGCTCGGTCGCCGTGTGAGGCGGAGTTGCGTCCCCCATCACCACGCCTCCCACGTAGTTGGCTGCCTGCCTATATTGCTTCCTCCATCCCCACGCCTCCCACGTAATTGACTGCCTGCCCATATAAGGCCATCCGTCAGCAGCACTAATCTCTTATTTATAAACGGTGCAAATAAATTCACATGTACTTAACCTATATTACAACTACATACACATATAAATTAGACACCCAGACACACACAATCCCCACACGTTCCCCAGTCCTTTATCTGAACTTTCTTTTAAAGTTTATAATCACACGGCCTGGGAAGTCTGCAGTGAATCCAGCGACCAATCCTGATGTGCGCCGCGGACGCATTTACCTTATTTACATGTAAAGAAGCGATCTCACCGGCACAGCGACAGTTCCTTTAGTATACTCGCAGGCAAATCCACAACTTCATAAAGACGTTGCCGAAAATGAAAGAATGCAAGAAAGCAAGGTAAAGAAACGGAAAGAATATCTTATTTATAAACGGCGCAAATACTGTTTATTCACATGTACTTAACCTACAGTGGGGCAAAAAAGTATTTAGTCAACCACCAATTGTGCAAGTTCTCCCAATTAAAAAAGATGAGAGAGGCCTGTAATTTTCATCATAGGTATACCTCAACTATGAGAGACAAAATGAGAAAAAAAATCCAGAAAATCACATTGTCTGATTTTTGAAGAATTTATTTGCAAATTATGGTGGAAAAAAAGTATTTGGTCAATAACAAAAGTTCATCTCAATACTTTGTTATATACCCTTTGTTGGCAATGAAATTCCTCCATGCAGATCTCCTCTAGAGCAGTGATGTTTTGGGGCTGTCGCTGGGCAACACGGACTTTCAACTCCCTCCAAAGATTTTCTATGGGGTTGAGATCTGGAGACTGGCTAGGCCACTCCAGGATCTTGAAATGCTTCTTACGAAGCCACTCCTTCGTTACCCGGGCGGTGTGTTTGGGATCATTGTCATGCTGAAAGACCCAGCCACATTTCATCTTCAATGCCCTTGCTGATGGAAGGAGGTTTTCACTCAAAATCTGACGATACATGGCCCCATTCATTCTTTCCTTTACATGGATCAGTCGTCCTGGCCCCTTTGCAGAAAAACAGCCCCAAAGCATGATGTTTCCACCCCCATGCTTTACAGTAGGTATGGTGTTCTTTGGATGCAACTCAGCATTCTTTCTCCACCAAACACGACGAGTAGAGTTTTTACCAAAAAGTTCTATTTTGGTTTCATCTGACCATATGACATTCTCCCAATCCTCTTCTGGATCATCCAAATGCTCTCTAGCAAACTTCAGACGGGCCTGCACATGTACTGGCTTAAGCAGGGGGGACACGTCTGGCACTGCAGGATTTGAGTCCCTGGCGGCGTAGTGTGTTACTGATGGTAGCCTTTGTTACTTTGGTCCCAGCTCTCTGCAGGTCATTCACTAGGTCCCCCCGTGTGGTTCTGGGATTTTTGCTCACCGTTCTTGTGATCATTTTGACCCCACGGGGTGAGATCTTGCGTGGAGCCCCAGATCGATCGGAGATTATCAGTGGTCTTGTATGTCTTCCATTTTCTAATAATTGCTCCCACAGTTTTTTCATACCAAGCTGCTTACCTATTGCAGATTCAGGCTTTCCAGCCTGCTGCAGGTCTACAATTTTGTTTCTGGTGTCCTTTGACAGCTCTTTGGTCTTGACCATAGTGGAGTTTGGAGTGTGACTGTTTGAGGTTGTGGACAGGTGTCTTTCAAATCGATAACAAGTTCAAACAGGTGTCATTAATACAGGTAACGAGTGGAGGACAGAAGAGCCTCTTACAGAAGAAGTTACAGGTCTGTGAGAGCCAGAAATCTTGCTTGTTTGTAGGTGACCAAATACTTATTTTCCACCATAATTTGCAAATAAATTCTTTAAAAATCAGACAATGTGATTTTCTGGATTTTTTTTCTCATTTTGTCTCTCATAGTTGAGGTATGATGAAAATTGCAGGCCTCTCTCATCTTTTTAAGTGGGGGAACTTGCACAATTGGTGGCTGACTAAATACTTTTTTGCCCCACTGTATATTACAACTATATACACATATTAATTAGACACTCAGACACACACAATCCCCACACGTTCCCCAGTCCTTTATCTGAACTTTCTTTTAAAAGTTTAAAATCACACGGCCTGGGAAGTCTGCAGTGAATCCGGCGACCAATCCTGATGTGCACCGCGGATGCATTTACTTAATTTACATGTAAAGAAGCGATCTCACCGGTTCGGCGACAGTTCCTTTATTATACTCACAGGCAAATCCACAACTTCATAGAGATGCTGCCAAAAACGAAAGAATGCAAGAAAGCAAGGTAAAGAAATGGAAAGAATGTCTTATTTATAAGCGGCGCAAATATATTCACATGTACTTAACCTGTATTACAACTATATACACATATAAATTAGACACCCAGACACACACAATCCCCACACGTTCCCCAGTCCTTTATCTGAACTTTCTTTTAAATGTTTATAATCACACGGCCTGGGAAGACTGCAGTGAATCCAGCAACCAATCCTGATGTGCGCCACGGACACGTTTACTTAATTTACATGTAAAGAAGCGGTCTCATCGGCGACAGTTTCTTTATTGAAGAATAAAGTCCGTCTCACCCGGGTGACTTGGCGTTAGTGTCCATCCATGGCTGACGCCCGCTCCAAAACAGACAAGTAAAGCTGTCAGCTCCGAATATCCCTTTTAGGTTAGCAGGCACCCCTTCTACGTGCACCCAACCGTCCTTATTACGGAGTTTTCCTTGATTTACCGCTGGTTATGTTATTTTTAAAATGTTTCCTTTTCTTTTTCATAATTTCATTAACACACTACTTCTCCGCTGCGAAGCGCCGGTATTTTGCTATCTACACATATGAAAGGCAAAGCCCTCACTGACTCATTACTAATTCTCCCACTTTCCATATATGTGGGAAGCTGAAATTTTGCGTGCTCATTCCTTGCAGTGTACTTATAAAAGTTAGGTATGTTTCATGTCCTATTACAACACCCAAGGGGGGGAAATGGGTGTACCCCCTAAACTGTATATATAGATAGGGGAAACCCCTCCTTACTATTTCTGCTACTTCCAATTTTCCCATGCTCATCCTTTACACTGTACTTACAAACGTTAAGTATGTTTCATTTCGTGTTGTGCCCCGTAATGAACTTTTGAAAATAATGTCTTCTTTTTGGCGGTTCTCACCATTACGCCATAAGGAAGTTTAGGAACTGAGCTCTCCTTTTGGCGGTTTCATTCCTTATTTCCATTAAAAGAGGATTTATTTCACACACAAGGGCCACCCCCCGGTCCCCCTTCCTTTTTCCACACGGCCGCTGTCCACACATCTACCACGAGATTGGCTCCCTGCCTATATACATTAACGACATCCCGTGCTCATGTGCCTCCTCACTCACTTCCTTACTGTCCTCAGCTGTTCGTGCTCACTGCTCCCTTCTTCTTTACTCCACCGCTTCAAGCCTGTTATTGTTCGCCTTGCTTCACGTCTGCCTGCTGGTGACTCCTGCCTTTTCGTTTACTCTACCGCTTTACTACGAAACTTACAACCACCAAAACTTTGTAATGGCACCAGGCTTTAGATCGAATCTCTGCACAAGAACCTCATTGAGGCAACTGTCTTCACTGAAACAGGCTCAGAGAAGACTGTATTTATTCCTCGCATCCCTCTCATACCCTCTGACCTCCCATTCCAGTTCAAACGCCTCCAATTTCCAGTAAGGGTCTGCTTCGCTGTGACAATAAATGAGTCACAGGGCCAGACTCTAAAAAAGGTCGGCATTGACTTGACACAAGATTGCTTCTAACATGGCCAGCTGTACATTGCATGTACAAGAGTAAGCTCAGCAGACATTTTACAGCCTGAGGGCAGAACTGCAAGCGTTGTTTACAAAGAGATCCTTACATCCTAAAAATGTGTATTTCTCATACACAACATTTACAATCATACTCATCATTCTCAATACTAAAATAAGCCTACGACAGTTGGCTTATAGTTGTCACACATTCAAAATCTAACAAAAATCTACCATTAGACTAAAACTAAAATTGGAGTTACTAAATTCAAGTCAAAACAAATCAGTATTATTTTTAATTGCATAGGTCAAACCCTTCAAAATATTTAGCCTGTGTTTGCAAAATTCAGAATTTCTGTAAAGTGCACTATTTTGCATTGAATGTAAATGCACATAGAAATGCCTTTAGATCGTGTGACAAGGTAGCCCTCAGGACAACAAAGGCAAACCTAACTTGAGGCATCAAAGCAGCAAAGCGAAAGTATGGCAAGAAAATCCACAGCCACTTTCGTGACACCAGAGACACACAGCACAGAGAACTCAAGCCATAACAGACTATAAGACCACACTACCTGCATGCAGTAGTGCTGTCACAGTTCCAGATGTTTTAAATCTAATTGCACAGTTTGATGCCCTGAAAGACATGTCTGCCAGGAATTCCATCCTTCCTCAGGATGAACAGGTATTATGCTTCTAGAGTGCTGACGTGAGAAGAACTTTGTGGAATGTAAACCCACGCAAAGCTGCTAGACCAGACAACATACCTGGCTGATTGCTCAGACATCTTCATCTTTACAGACATCTTAAATATTTATCTGAAACACTAAGTCGTCCCCAAGTGCTTCTAAACCACCACCGTCATATTCATTCCAAAGAAGTCCTGTGTCTCTTACCTCAATGACTATCATCCAATAGCACTCACAGCTGTCATTATGAAGTGCTTCAAATAACTAGTCTTGGGCCTCTTGAATGTCAGACTTCCACATCACATGACCCTCTCCAGTATACCTATCACCAAAACTCTTCCTCTGAAGATGCCATATCGACTGTTCTTCATCTTGTCCTGTCCCATTTGGACAAGGAACTTATGCTAGGATGCTATTCATTAACTTCTGTTAAGCTTTCAGCATTTGTGTCTGCTAGGCTACAATACTTCTCTATGCAACTGGATCCAGGACTTCCTGAAAGAGAGACATCTGACAGTCCATGTCGTAAACACGATATCCAGTACCATCACACTAAGCAATGGTGCCCCCCAGGGCTGTGTACTTAGCCCATTTCTGTTTATTCTACTGACTCAGCACTGTATGGCTGCGTACAGCTCTACCCATCATTAAGTTTGTGGATGACACAACGGTGTTGGGTCTCATCAGCAAATGAGATGAGTCAATTTACAAAATGGAGATACAATGATTGGCGGACTGGTGCAGGTGCAATAATCTGTCTCTTAATGTGGACAAGACAAAATAGATTATTGTTTACTTTAGGAAAGCCAATGCTGTCCACATCCCACTGCACATCGAGGAAATGGTCAAGAAAACCAAATTCCTTGATGTGTACCTGGCAGCTTATCTTATTTGGTCAATTAACACCATCTCCATATCTAAGAAGATGCAGCAGCATTTCCATTTCTGGTGACTGAAGAAGGCAAGCCTACCTCCCTCAATTCTCACCATATTCTTCAGGAGCACCATCGAGAGCATTCTAAAAAGCTGAATCACTGCCTAGTTTGGGAACTGCAGTGTCTCTCACCATAAAGTCCTACAACAGTGCACACTTTAATGTTATTTATCTTTAATCATTTATTTATCCATTATAGTATAGTCTAGTTCTTTACCTGTCTTACACTTGTCCTGTGTTTATTTATTGTACTGTGGTCCTGGGGAACGTTATTTTATGCCACTGTATGCTGCAATGTTGTGTATAGATGGTATTATTATTATAACAATAAAGTTACTTGACTTGACTTGACTTGAACATGCTTTATCCACATTGCCAACAATTCAACATATATTTTAATAAACTGTTACTGATGCAGACCGTAAATATAAGCCACAAAAAATTTATATCATGAACACAATTTTTTCTTACTTTTTAAGTAATAGACTTCTGATTCTACCATCTGAGAAAATGTTTTAGTAGGGTGTATTTTGGTCCATTTTTTACTGTTGATAATATTCTGCATGTAGTTTAATTTCTCATGAATATAAACTCTGCAAATATTTTTGTTGAAAGAAATTATACATTTTTAATTTCATGACTTTTCAATTCCTGTTTCTTTTCATACCTGTTTATTGTATAGCTGTTCAAATTAGTATATAGAACAGGAGTTTAACTTCGATCCTGGAATATGGCAGTGGCTGGAGGCTTTCAAAACCATTTCTTAATTAGTGTTCAGTTTTTTGCATTAACATTAATCGACTTGCTCATTAAGACTCAGACCCCTTCATTTTTTTTCTTTTTCCCCTTAATTAACAGCCAAAAATTAGATAAAAGCAAGACAACACATGACCAGCTAACCCATGTCCATCATACAGTATCTGAAAATAAAGAATCGTGAAGTTCTCAAAATGCTGATCTGCTCACATCCTCAGAGCATTCTGACAGTGCTCTTAGAAAAACAAAAAACAATACTTTAAGAAATGTTGCTGTGGCAGAATGAGAGCAGCAACAAGCCAATAAATTAAATAAAAGGCTTGATTAACAGTAAAAATTGTCTTGAAATTAAGAAATTGGTAGGAGTGAAATTGGGTGGTGTTTAAAGCCCTGACTTAGCAGGTCATCTGTTGCCTCACTTCACATCTTTGTTTTGTTGGGCTGCTGTTTAAGGAAAAAAGATGCAATTCTGAGTCTTTGAAAACAAGAAAAATAAAATGAAAGAGAATGAAGTAAATTAACAGCAGGAATTGGTCACAAAACAAACCGGCAGGAAGGACAGTCTGCAGCCACTGGGATCTTCCAGGATCGGAGTTGGACATCTGTGGTATATAGCATATGTGTTTCAATTCAAATGTCTTCAAACATTTAGTCTTTTGGCATATACTTGTAACATTTTTGTAGCTCTTTCTGGATTTGGCCTGTCATTTTTCCCATGTGCTTAATCATGGTACACACCAATACTTTATATTGCAGAATGGACAGAATGGAATTCAGTTCAGCATTTCCAGTTACCTATTACATTTAAAGAACAAAAACATACATGCAGATATTTTTTAGAAAGAAAAAAAAAAAACAAACAAAATAGTCAACCACCAAAAAATAAATATAATGTCTACAGGTGACTAAAATATAATCTTAATTGCTGCATATGGAAAAAAAAAAGTTTTAGTTTGGTATGCTGCCTTAGAAATATGAATATGAATATTATATCATCCAATAATATCAGATCAACCCTGACAATGTGGTCTAGAAAACTTGCTGTTTTTAATTTCCAGTTTACATTCACTAAATATTGAGACAGGTTAAAAAGGAGCTAGACTGAATGGAGGAAGTATCAACTAAATAGTTTGGAATTGTTTAAGTAAGATGTCAATTACTGCAAGAAAATGAGATTGTTTTGTAATTTAGAAGCTGGTTTATAAAGGCCACTTTCATATCTATAATATTATTCACCAAATTCTGTTGATTGATGACAGCAACAGAGCATGCGATGACAACATCCGAAAATAGTGTTATACTAAACATAATAAATGAAAATATTAATGGAACCTTTAATATGATACGATAACAAAAGCATCCGCATCCTCCTCTTTCGACAATGAAGTCAATACAGTCTTAAGTTCCCTTAGGGATCATTAAAGGTTGTATGTTTAAAATAATAACACATACACCTGACATTACTGATTAAACACACCTTCAGATGGAACAGATAACTGTTGCATTCAGGAGCATTTAATTCTTATTTACAATTACTGTATTTCATTATACTTTTTATCTGCTCCTCGAAAAAATAAATATTTTCATTCAAATGAAATACCTGCATTTCCATTGCCTGGGATTTTAGTTGTAGGAGACAATGATCCGCCTTTAACAACAATGACAGAGCCTTTAGTTGTAGCTCCAGCTGTAGGAAAGGACTGGCCAGTAGTTGAAGTTCCTGGAAACGGTGAAAACATATTAAGTAATACTGTATTTGTAACATTGTTCTTACAGGCAACATTACATAGGATCATAAGTAGCTTGATAAAAAAGAGAAGACCTTTTTAGTCCATCAGACTTGTTTGATTAATAGCAACGTTGTTCCTATATCTCACCCCAACAATTTTTAAAGCCTGTCACCAAATGTTTTGTGCTAATGACTTATTTAACAAACTAGCCAAATGATTTATCACACTGCTTTTCAAATGCATGTTACACTTTTTTTAATGAAATGTGCATTATATTCATTAACTCATAAACACTTGATGCACAGTTGATTTTTGTTAGGCCCTCAATCTTAAATAGGATATATTGTATTTTACTTAGAACATAAAGTACTGTAAAATGCATGAAAGGTGAATCTTATATTTACCAGTGCAGCTTTGAGGGTCACTAAAGCTATATGACACATTCCTAAAAAAAATTAAAAATTAAATAGATTAGATGTTCTGGTATTCAGCATTTCTTATTAAAACCATATATATAATTATAGATTGTTCAGTAAGCAGTATTAGCCTATTACTCATTCTTGTCTCTTTTCAATTTTCGAATAAATTAAAAATACAGGTATGCATTCATGGATTTTAATAGATCAAGTAATATGGTAAAATGTTTGGTCTTCACAACAGCAATGTCACATAGTATATTGTTGCTGCTTTACTCTTTTTGGATCTTGATTTGATTCTTAAACATGGAAACCTGTGTGAGTTTACATTTTCACGCATTTGTCTTTAGTAGAACCCATTTTTCTTGGTAGTTCAGAGATGGCAAATCTGAAATAATTAATAATAATAATTCTTTGCATTTATATAGCATTTTTCTCACTCCTCAAAGCGCTCAGCAATTGCAGGTTAAGTGCCTTGCTCAAGGGCCCAACAGAGCAGAGTCCCTTTTGGCATTTACGGGATTTGAACCAGCAACCTACCGATTGCCATTGCAGATCCCTAGCCTCAGAGCCACCACTCCACCTGTATGGCCCAGTAACAGCAAGTCTGTTAAAGTAATTTTCATGTTACCATTTGACCACTTTTTTTGGATAAGTAAGACTCCAGAGTACTAAAGTTAAATTCCACATTTGACTAGTGATAGTTGATGGTCATAGTAGAATAAGGACTCTGACAAATGACAGGAGCCCAACCAGCTTGCTTAGTTAGCTAAAAGCTAAGTTGTCGTAATGTTTCTGTTATGCTGGCAGGGATTGCCAAAAGGCAGAAGCAGAAACAAGTGACTAGGAAATGTAAATGTTTAATGAGCTAGACAGTGGTGTAGACATAAACAGGCCAAGGTTTGAGAAGTTGACAGGGAATCTTTCATCAAAGCTAAAACAACTAAACCAGAAGAGCATTCAAAAAGGAAAAAACAAAGCAAGTCTTAATACTAAAATCTTCATGGAAGCATCTTTCAGCTTTCATTATCACTAAACAAGAGGTTGACAGACAGAGAAAGCGATCAAGACACAAATAAGTTGGTAAATGAACCACCCACTTTTTAAAGCTTTGTGTAATTATATCATGTGACTGGCAGCAGAACTTTGTTGTTACCAACTGTTGTGGAGATTAATATTTAATATTTTGATAATTGTTTGTAAATTGTCATTTAAGAATGTATTTATTAATTTTATTTACTTATTTATTTTTTAAGAAATTATTTATTTATTTTTGAAGAAAGAAACATCTTTGTTTAAGTAAGGCCCTGTGATTTCCTTTCACCCCAAAGCTTTTAGAATGTTGTTGTTTTTGACTGAATTAATGTCCACCTTTGACAGAGAGGGCTAGTTTTATTGTTTTATTACTTTAGCTACTACACCACACATATATATCATAAACTTGTGAGAGAAGCACGCTGGAGGAGTGAAACAGCTGAGTTTCATTTTGAATTTAGTTGAATATCATACTTTTGTATGTTTTCAATGCCTGTTTTGTGTTTTACTGCTTTAAAGAAAATTGTTGTTTTACTTTTTTCCTAAAATAACATTTTTTTGTCCAATATTCAGAGTATGTATCTTGAAGCCTGTATAGTAACTCATATTGCATGTAAATTAAGTGCATCTTCTCATGCCTAGTAAGGATATATGGGTGTATGATAAGCAGCTAAAATGTACCTTGCCTCAGACATCATTATTTAATTAGAACATTAGAACATTAGAACATTCTAGACGAGAACAGGCCATTCAGCCCAACAAAGCTCGCCAGTCCTATCCACTTGTTTCCTCCAAGAAAACATCAAGTCGAGTTTTGAAAGTCCCTAACGTCTTACTGTCTACCACACTACTTGGTAGCTTATTCCAAGTGTCTATCGTTCTTTGTGTAAAGAAAAACTTCCTAATGTTTGTGCGAAATTTACCCTTAACAAGTTTCCAACTGTGTCCCCGTGTTCTTGATGAACTCATTTTAAAATACAAGTCTCGATCCACCGTACTAATTCCCTTCATAATTTTAAACACTTCAATCATGTCACCTCTTAATCTTCTTTTGCTTAAACTGTAAAGGCTCAGCTCTTTTAATCTTTCCTCATAATTCAACCCCTGTAGTCCTGGAATCAGCCTAGTCGCTCTTCTCTGGACCTTTTCTAGTGCTGCTATGTCCTTTTTGTAGCCTGGAGACCAAAACTGCACACAATACTCAAGATGAGGCCTCACTAGTGCATTATAAAGGTTGAGCATAACCTCCTTGGACTTGTACTCCACACATCGTGCTATATAACCTAACATTCTGTTAGCCTTCTTAATGGCTTCTGAACATTGTCGGGAAGTTGATAGCTTAGAGTCCACTATGACTCCTAAATCCTTCTCATAAGGTGTGCTCTCGATTTTCCGACCGCCCATTGTGTATTCAAACCCAATATTTTTACTTCCTATGTGTAATACTTTACATTTACTGACATTAATGCACCAGGTGTGGCTGAATGTAGTATTGAGAAAAGCGCTATATAAATGAAAAAGAATTATTATTATATGATCTTATCTAATCGTATCTAATAACTTGAGCCACATGCATTATAAAAGCCCTTTCACATCAAGCTAACCACATTCAGGAGGTGAGCTTAGTCAACAGTGGACAAGATCTAAAAGCATAATAATGGATATTTGGAAAATCTTTCTCTTCATGATAAAGAACACTAGGTGCTAAATCAAAATTTGCAGTACATATGTCTTATAAGATATAGAAGGTTATTTTTGCCAAAATAAAATACAATCCAATGTGTTAACTACATTGCATTGTAATGCATACACAAATGGTGCATTTAATTTTGCCATATGTCATGTTTGTCAAAATTAAAACATTTCAACCAAATAATCGATTGCTTTTCATGTCAGTTGAAATTACAATGCAAAAGCATACTGCATTTTAAACAGTGTCCATAGACTATGTGTCATAACTAAAAGCAAAACAAATGCATTGCATTTCATGTAGCAGCTGCGCTCAGAGATTTTTGTGAGAAATATGCTTGTATTCAAACTTATTTTTCACTAACAGATACAAAGGAAGGTAGCAACAAATCATAAAAATGAGTTAAAGGGAATTAAAAGCTATAATATACAAAAACAGACACAAATAGTTAAATTTTATAGAAGATAATACAATATACTGTAGAATAAAGAGCAGCAATATGCTTCCATAGCCTGGGTGTTAATAGATAGCTGTGAGTGAAACATGTTGGTTTTTGCTATTCATGAAATAAACTACACTGTTTTGGAACTTGCTGTTCTCAACTGCAATGCTGCCATGTCATCTGTTAGATGTTGCACTACATGACAGAAGTAGTATATTTTGTATATTTTTCTACATAATTTTACTACATTATTTTATTATTTGACTTTTTTAATGGGTTTTGCCAAAAGTACTCAACTCTGCAATGGGTGCAGGATTTCATTCCAAACAGTAACTTGATGTAAAGCATGGCAGATAATGAAACTTTGTATATAATTATATGGAGTGTTAGTGCTTTAATTCTTTAAAGACAAACCTTTCTCACATTATAGATTTTTAATTATTTGAGCAGCTTGTCCATACTGTATGTTTTGTGGTCTGAAACAGATTTGTACCTCAAAAAAATGTATTAACACATATACTTCATGCTGTATATACATAGGTTTAAATAGAAGCATGTTAGCTGGATAGCTGTTAGCTCCTTTGTCATTTGCACCTCATTGTTAACTGAATAGCTTGTTAAGATAATGGACAACAACTAAAAATCTTAATGCAGCTGTTTAAAGCTAAAATACGCAATTAAGGCTTATGAATTGTAACAAACAAGTTAACTAAATCTAAGCCCCACAAAAATATATTCCTTTAGAAGAAATTATATGGGTTCTAATAAAAAAATTCATAAAGCAAAAAACTTTAGCCACTGGGGACCTTCAAGACCGAAGCTGAGTGCCCTGCTTTAAGCAATACTCCATTCTGGCAGTGTACCATTGTAGCTAGGCAGAGTGGTGTAGTGTTTAAGGCTTTGAACCGCAAACCTATGGTTGTGAATTCAAATCCCACTACTGACACTATGTGACTATGAGCACGTCACTTCAAATGGAGGGACCCCAAAGGAAATGTAACAAATTGTACCTTTCAGATGTTTCCGTGGATAAAGTCATCAGCCAAGTAATAAAAAATATCATTTTTACAATCTGATTTTCAACACTAATATTAAAGAAATAAAGTATACAATAATTCTCAGGGAAAATTAAAACATTTACTATGATAGAGTCAGTAATAGAAAATTAATTCTGAATACAAATAAATATTACATTATTTGAATGAGAGAAAGGAAGATAAATAATCCATATATATATATATATATATATATATATATATATATATATATATATATGGTGACATTTTTAGACTTACCCTGTGTCAGTACCATTTGAATTACAATTATTGCTCGGATTAAAAAATGACGCAATAATATCAGTTTCATTAATTTTTGCATTTTGTATACATGGAGCTGCAAAACAAAAAACAAGTTCATTAGACTGTATTTTATAAACATACCAAAAGAAAGCTCAATATCATAGAAAAACAAATAATGTAACCTAAAAATAGTTCTTACAATATACATTTTTTAATGTGAATTTTTAAAACAATTTTGGTTACAAAAAAATGAATAGGTACAATACTTAAAGCAAACAATTACTAAACTAAATTTTATGACTAGAAGAACAACAAATTACACTAGAATAACACATGGGCATTTACAATGCAATTATGTACCATCACTATCATTATTCTGAACCTGTCTCTGTGTAGTTAACCAATTTGCCACTTATTCTAGAAGTACTCAAACATTATTGTATGATTAAATAAGAAAGCAGATACTTTCCAAAAAAGTTGGTGTAATTAATTTACTTACTAGCAAGTCGTACGCCTCCAATAAGAGTGAATTGCAGAGTAGTATTCCCAGAATTATTTAAAAGAAGTCCTTCTATAATGCATGTGCTGTTTTCATCTTTCATACTGATAACAGCTGTGCAATTGGAAAAACTGGGAAAGAAACAATGAATATTTCAATAGTTTAAATATTCCTCTTGCATCTTTTTCTTCTTCACATTTTGTATACATTATATTGAATCCTGCCAAATTTCCCCATGAAGACAAATGAAGTTCTATCTATCTAAAGTAAACACATTACTTTAACATGGCCTTCTCATAACTTCATTTTAATTTAATCCAGATACTTTGTATGTTCAATTCATTATAATAACTATTCATGGTGGCTCTAAAATCCGTACTAGCTCCTAATCTCTTTTCTGTTTCTTTTTCTGGTTTCTTTGTGGTGGCGACCTGCACCACCACCACCTACTCAAAGCATCATGATGCTCAAACATTGCTGGACTAAAAGCCAGAAGCCTGTATGACCATCATCATCAAGTCCTTCTGTGAGAACCTTAAATACAAAGAGGACTGTTTCATTTATGTTAAGTAGAATGCCCAGAGGGGACTGGGCAGTCTCTTGGTCTGGAATCCCTACAGATTTTATTTTTTTCTCCAGCCGTCTGGAGTTTTTTTCTTTTGTTTTTTCTGTCCCCCCTGGCCATTGGACCTTACTCTTATTCTATGTTAATTAATGTTGACTTATTTTCATTTCTTACTGTGTCTTTTATTTTTCTATTCTTCATTATGTAAAGCATTTTGAGCTACATTTTTTGTATGAAGATGTGCTATATAAATAAGTGTTGCTGTTGTTGTTGTTGTATCTGTCTTCTGTAAATTTACAACTGTATATTGTATTGCTTTTCTGAAGTGTTTTTGCCATTTATTTTATAAATTTTTCCATATTACATTTGAAGTAGCTTAACATCTGAACGGTAATCAAATGCAAAGATCCAATATGTGAAATAAGAAATTTTATTTGCTAATTATCCTAATGTTCATCTGGAGTCAGAGCTACAAATTACAAGTAAAACGAGTTCAGGGCTGCAGCGGGGTTTTGGCTCAATTTACTGCACCAATGTGGGGCTTACCAATGACTGTTGATTGACTCTTATATTCTTCTACTTTTTCATTTGATATAGTGCAGCACAGTGCTGTAGTGTGAACTGCTGCTGCCTTGCAGATCCAGTAGCCTGGGTGTGAATGTGGCATCCAGTTGCCACCTGTGTGGAGAATGAGAGAGTGGGACATGCAACGGACTGACACCCCATCTAGGGTTAGTTTAGGTGAATGTGAGATTTCTAAGTTCTGCATTTGATATATATAGTTCCAGAAGAAGCACTACTTCACTTAGTGGATGACCCAATGACATTGGTCAGTCAAGATGATAAACACTGCCAACTAGATGCAGAATTTAGGCCAACATGTATAGTCACTTAAATCAGTTACAGACTTAAACATCTAGTTGACAGATACTGGTTTGTAATGAAGAATTAGCAAACAATACAAATTAATTCAAACATACCCTAAGTTAAATGTTAAGCCACTTATATCTGCTTGTACAAATAGTTAGAATATGTCTAGTCCTTCTTACACACAGCCACCAATCAAAGGTTGCACTATTCTGTTGAGGAGGCAAAAGATTTTATCAAAGGCAACTCAGTTTTTATCTGGCCTTTTACCACCAAACTGTAATGCCCACCCATCTGGAAAGGAAAGCAATGATGGTCATGTCAGAGTCTACCTCCTCCTGATCTCCAGCTCATATTCTCTTTATGACTTCAGACTATTATCAAGGCTTTATCTGTTGGCTCTCTTAAGCTTTTAATCGCTGCCTCTTCACTTTCATAATGATTTTCCTCTGACTCTGCAGGGAATACCCTGCAGTTCACTTCCATTAGAAGTGGACAAATCTTCCTTCCATATTTTTTTTTGCAGTCTTGTATAAACTCTCTATTCACAGTGCACTCCCTCTTACAACCACCTTTAGCTTGCTTGCTGAGGATGATTATTTTTCTTTTGCAGATCCTAGAAATACATCTTGCAATAGTGATGTTTGAACCAATTTGGGAACCTTCCTTTAAGATCCATCTAAAAATCCAATGACCATGGGGTGAATACTGAAATTTTCTGGGGGGTTGATGGTGTAAGTTTATGTAAACCATAGATTTAAGGAATGTTGACAGACACCAATGCTAATAATAATAGTAAAGACAGGTAAACTGTAAACATAAAAGAGTTGTAATAGGAACTAAAGCTTGAATACCATCTAATATCTTGATTTTAAAATGCAAATTTCATTTATAAGCATGTTGGTGATATACTGCATACAAATAAATTAAGATCACAGACAGAATGGAAAAACTGCTGCAGATTGTTATTTACAGCCCTTTTCACGTGTAAATTACAGTATGTGGTGATTCCTTGGTTAACTTTTCCAGCACTGCTTACTGATACACCCTTTCAAATCAGTAGCCTAATGGTGCAATTGATCAACATTCTCAGCAATCCAGTTCATGTTTACTTGTAACCCAACCCAATAAATGATTTGTGAATATAAAAATGTACAGATGCAAATGTTAACTTCCTCACTAGTTTAAATACATTTCAAGGCTTTTACAAAGTTTATATAACATAACCTCACTAATATTACATTCATGAACATTGGCTGTGTCAGAAAAATGGAAGTTGTTGCAACTAATGCTTGTGTTTCTCTTATCTCTGTAGTTAAAAATAAATTGTTCAAATAAAGATGCAGCTATTCAGAATAAGAGCAGAACACTGCATTATTTTGTGGTGTGCTGCCTGTGTTTGATACTACCATTTCAGAAATTTTTGGTGATGCAACTGCACTACCATATAAAACCACCAGGAGGAGCAGTATAAGCATGAAGTGCTATGTGGAGCATCTGAGCCTCTACTAGAAAAACAATGGCTTGGAATCTCAAAAAGGGATCTGCAAAATTCCTGTTCCATTTATAGCTTTTAATTTGTACACTTTTAAGGCTTTTATTGATTTTAAACTCTTATTATAATGTGTGTTTTTATGGCTTATATCAAAACAGTGAACATCCTTTTAGTAGTAAAAAATAGCACTAATGATAATACAATTTACTTCATTGTTCTTTTCAAGACATTCAATAACTAAAGTTTATTATAGCAACTAAAAAAGTACTGAACTATTTTGAAGCTTATTCTGAGTAAGTCTGTTTTGAATTTTGGCTTCATTGGCTTCCTTTCCTTCATTCAGCTTTTTCTTTAGCACACATTGTATGTAATTTGTCACCAGATTCGAATGCTCTTTTTTCTAATATAGCTTCTCAATAATCCAGGGATTGTTGAACCAATGTGTTAACACAGATGTTAATATACTCTGTGATGTAGTGACAGAGTTCCTCAATATTTGAATCACACATCATTTTCCAGTGTGTCATTTGGAAGCAGTCATTCAGAGCCATTTCTGCCTCCAGGCTCCACTTTCTCACTATTCTGGTGGTAACAGGTTGCCAATAAGATGAATCAGGTTGTGGTCAGATTTGCTTAAAGGAGCAAGTAGATTACACTTAAAGGCATCTTTAACATTTGAATACAGCAGGTTCAGCTTATTACCCAAAGCTCATGACCACAGGTGAGAGTAGTAACGTAGATTGACTGGTAAATCAAGAGGTTCCCTTTCAGATTCAGCTCATTCTTCACTACTAAAGATCGGTATAGCAATGGCAAACTGCACTTGCTGCCCCAAATTGTCAGTCGATCTCGCAATTCCTTTTCACTCACTTGTGAATAAGACCTCAAGATATTTAAACTCCTCCTCTTGAGGCAGTAACTCACCTCCCATTCTGAGAGGACAGTCCACCTTTTTCCTACTGAGGACCATGACATCAGATTTGGAGGTGCTGATCTTCAAATCTGCCGCTTCACATTCAGTCAGAAACTGTCCCAATGCGTGGTGGAGTTTCCAGCCCAATGAAGCCTAAAGGACCACGTCATCTGCAAAAAGCAGTGATGCGATTCTAAGGTCATCAAACTGGACCTCCTCCCTTCCCTGACTTCTCCTTGATATCCTGTCCATGAAAAGCACAAACAGGAGAGGAGACAAAGCACAGCCTTGGCGGAGTACCATACCCACTGGAAACAGTATTGATGTTTTTCCCCCAAGTATGAGAACACAGCTTTCACTGTGATTATACAGGGACAGAATAGCCCTTATTAGGGGTCCTGGAATCCCATATTCTCCTAGCACCTCCCACAGCATCCATCAAGGAACATAGTCATACGACTTCTGTAAGTCCACAAAACACATGTAGACCGATTGGGCATACTCTCATGTCCCCTTCAGAATCCTCATGAGAGTAAAGAGCTGGTCCACAGCCTGAGTGGAATCCACAGTGCTCCTTCTGGATCTGAGGTTCCACGACTGGCTTAAGCTTTCCCAGAAAGGGTGAGAAGTGTGATCTCAGTTATATCAGGGTTAAGCTAGCTCTTCATAAAGCAAAAAATGCCACTATACTTGTACGCTCCATGGTCCGCTATAAGCGCAAACAGTTCATCCACCTTAATTGACAGTGATCAAACATTTCCCATTAGGATAGATGGTAGGCCAGTTCTAAAACCTTTTTGTCTTGCTTTTACTCTCGCACCAGTACTCCATCATTGTCTGTGGACAAACAGCTCCTGCGGTAAAGTGTAACTCAGCTGCTTAGGCACTTGCGATCACAGTGAAAGTACTTGATTATGGGAGTATTTAACACACCCCACTTTCATTTTCTCATTGTCTCTTTGGGTCCCCTTCACGACTTCATCCAAGTTTCAAGCCTGTTTGAAGTGCAGTCATGACAAGCTGGCACATGAGTTTGCGTGCAATGCAGTTTGTTGGTAAATTTAAAATCCATTTAAAATCAATTTACCCAATATCTAGTGGCTACTATTAGTGACAAGCCAGAATGAAGATCAATTCTACATTTAAAAAAAGACTAGTAAATAATAAATAAGTTCAGAAAAAAAACAGTGAGAAATATGGAGCTTCTGTAAACAGGCTGCTGCTTGCACTGCACCTGAAATATGCAGTAATTGCACATATAACTTCTTCTTGTGAATTGCCAATTAATCTACACCACAAGCTGAGAATCAGACACACCATTCATAACTAAACATAACTAAAGAGAATTGCTAACTGATTGATCGCTTAGAATACTTTATACTTAGTGAGTAACCAGCCCAATATTGCTTTGTATTATTTCTCAGATGTCCAGACATCACATCCACTAGAGTTCTTCACTAAAATAATATACATGTGAGGTCAGGTTCTGGCTTTTACAGGCTTTCTGAATTCAAACTGTATAAGTTACCAATATGATTTACTTGCATAGTTTAAGTCTTTGGTACAATACAAAGATTTGCAACCCAGAGAAAGCCGTTAAACTCACCATGAAAACTCAGCTAGAAAACTCAGCTAGACACTAAATACCTCACCACATCCAGGAATATCTGAAAACACCTAAACAAATCTGAAATAGACCAATCACATGTTTTATAATGTTTGTAATTTTTTTACTAAGTCCTTGTGTTTAATAATAAATTGCATGACTTTTCTTTCTTTAAAGTAGTACATACTGCAAAAGCTACTTAGATTGAAGCAACAACCAGATCCCCAATCCACAGAGAAAGGTAAGGAAAGTGTTGAAAGCTTACTGAAAATTTCAAGAATGCAGGCTCAAAATGAAGATAAAAATTAATTAAACAATTAAAACTTCTACCCCTCTTACTTGCAGAGTAAACCTTAATGCTGTGTATTATTGTTATCATTTATCTTTGTACTAATACACATAAAGGTAAAATGATGAGATATAATTTTCTTTTTCTCACACAGTCAAATGCCATTGACTTTAAGTATTGACCTATTATAAGTGTGTTTGTGTGTGCGGCAAAGGACTGGCATTCCGTTCAGGCCTGGTTTTTGCATGTGACTTGGTTTGTAATACATTTGATACGCAAAAGGCATTTCTAAGATCACACAACATCTGATACTTTGAAATCATATTCATACAGTACACAGTGGTGTTATATGAAATATCATAGAAATTATCTCACACACCAAACTCAGTGAGCACTGTGTGCCTGCCAAATCATTAGCTTACTGAATCTGCTTATCTAAGAGAGTTGTGGAGAGACAGACTTTAGGAACTGATTTAAGACAGGAACCAAACTTTGAATGGGTACAGACCAGAATGGAGAACACAATCACACATGATCACACAATTAGAACTGCCATTTAACTGCATGTCTTTTGTTAATGGGGGAAAGTAAGGAGTACCCAGGAAAAAACCTCAGGCAAGCGTAAGTAGATCATGTAAACTCCATACAAAATTAACCAAGCCTGAAATAATTTTATTAGCCACCTGCAAATTTGGAAATTTGAATTTTATTATAGAACATGTATCTCTTTGTACTGATACTTTTTGTTTCATAAGCATCTGTTCCACACACATTTAGAAAGGTCAAGGTGCTAGTAAGTGCAAATGTAAGTGGCCGATAAACACACAAAAAACAAACAAGTGTGGATTCCACTCAAGACGAAATACTAGAAAAAATATCTAAAATATACACAAAGAAAGGTCACTTTTTTGTTTTTAAATATAATTGCATTCTCAGACTCATTTAATTTAGCATTTCAGAAGGCCAGAATCAACCCAAGCAGCATTTGGCATAAGGCAGCCATTAATCATGGATGGGTCACCTGTCCAGTATAGGACCCTAAACCCATTTATATTCTTAGATAATGTTGGAAGGTTAGTTCAAATCCATGTGTATTAGAAAATGTAATTTAAAATGAATAGCTGAATTAAGTACTAAAACAAATCAAAAACTGCTAGGCTACAGCCAAAAGAATAAGTTCATTTTCAGAAACAATTAGAAGTTCACACTCCCAAGTTATTTTTCTATCTTTTGCCAATGTTGTACCTAGATTTTGTTCTTATTTGTTGACTTACCTTGTGTTTCCTGTAAAATTACATTGCACTGGATAAATCTAGTCAAAGGAATATAAGAGAAAGTCAAATGTTTAGAATGACTAACTATATATTTTAACACAGTTTAAGGAATTGATCATTTCAAACTGCAGTCATTTGCAAACAAATCAACTGCTTTCACTTAACAAATACCTTATGGAGACTGAAACTTAATTTATAGATTTATTTTTTATTTGCTTGTTCATGTGTTTTTTAAAAGCCATAAAATTATCAAGCATGAAACAGGTAAAATCATCTTACCGTAAACGGAATGCAGTTGTCTGAAAGTCTGAAAATATAACAATACAGCATCATTAAAAAATCCATATATGCTTTACCAATCCCACATAATCCAGTTCAGCATCCCAATATAACTGTGAAAATTGAACAGATGTTAAAAATAAGTTTATGGCACTCCTAAATACATATTTAAACTATTAATACCTCGCAAAAAAGCAACGTTTAAGTATGAGTTACATCACAAAACTTAATTGACAGTTCCTGTTTTTTTTAAGGTTTATTAAATCTGTAAACAATTGATGTTTTTAAAAAGTAACCAAAAGTAACACAGTGTCCATTTATTTATAAATGCCTCAGTTTACGTCAAAACTAGTTACTGTTACTTCATTTATTTTTAATATTGTTTTTAAGAATACTTATAATAGTGTTTTTAGGGAATCTCTCGTTTTAAATTCTAGTTTGCCTTTTGCAATGATAAATGTTGTGATCATGCTGAGATCCAAATCCAGTCTACTGGAGCTGGGAGACAAGATCATTAAGTACTTTGATAAAAATGCATTTCAAAAATAACCAAATAAAAGTCAGAGCATCAAATTTTTCAAAACATTCACAGCAGTACAGTACTTACTAAGTGCAAAATAAAACCGATATGTACCCTAATCTCCAATAAATGCCTCACTTTAAATGTCAACATCATCAGGACAATTTTAGCATCAAAATCTATTTAAAAATGTTTGCTCTGTCTGAATTTCCTAATTGCTGATTAGTTTTGATATCTTTTTGAGGACTGGCAATCAAACATGCAATCTGCAGATCTCACAAAAGCTACTGCCTGTTTTAAATGACATTTAACATCTCTTGATTTTTTTTTCTTTGCAGTCTTGGCCTGTTAGCAATCTTAGCTGTGCAGAATATACAGTTTAAGTACATAAGTATTTGGACATTGATGCACCTTTTATAATTTTATTTCAATATACAACCACAATGGATTTGAAATTAAGCAATCGAGATCTGACAGAGGAATAGACTTTCAGCTTAGTTTAAGGGTTTTAACAAAGTTATTGCATTAAGGTTTCAGACATTACAGACATTTTTCACAGAGTCCCTCCATTTTCAAAGGCTCAAAAGTAATTGGACATGTGACTGACAAGCACTGTCATGGACAGGTGTTGCCCGTTCCCTCATTATTCCATGAATATTTATTCCCTCATTATTCCATAAATAAAAGGTCTGGAGTTAATTCAACTTTGTATTTGGTAACTGTTCACTGGAACTCAAGATGAGGTCCAAAGAGGTGTCAATGCTAGTGAAGGAGGCCATCATTAGGCTAAAAAAACAAAATAAACCTATCAGAGAGATAGTTAAAACATTGGAAGTGCCCAAATCAACAATTCAGTGCATTCTAAAAACGAAGGAATGCATTGGTTAGCTCAGCAACACCAAAAGGTCTGGGAGACCACGGAAGACAACTAAAGTGGATGATCGCAGAATTCTTTCCTGAGTGAAGAAAAACCCCTTTATAACATCTAGCCAGGTCAAGAGCACTCTTGAGGAGATAGGCATATCACAATGTTTTTCAATCAAGAGACACTTTCATGAATGTAAATACAGAGGGTTTACCTCTTGATGCAAACAATTGTCAACACTGAAGAACAGGAAGGCCAGATTAGACTTTGCCAGAAAACATCTTAAAAAGCCTGACCAGTTCTGGAATAAGATTCTTTGGCCAGATGAAACTAGGATTAACTTGTACCAGTACAATGGGAGGAGAAAAATATGGAGAAAGAAAGGGACAGCTCATGATCCAAAGCATTCCATATCATCTGTTGTCTGCAGTGTTGTGGCATGGGCATACAATATATGGCTGCCAATGGAACTGGGTCACTGGTGTTTATTATGACAGAAGGGTGAATTCTGAAGTGTATAGGGCTATACTGTTTGCTCAGATTCACCCAAATGAAGCAAAACTAATTGGAAGACACTTTACAGTGCAAGAGTATAATGACCCAAATCACACTGCAAAACAACCCAAGAGTTTCTCATGGTAAAGAAACGGGATATTCTTCAATTGGCAAGTCAATCACCTGATCTCAACCCCATAGGGTATTCTTTCAGTTACTGAAGACAAAACTGAAGGCAGAAAAATCAATAAAACCAACTGAAAACAGCTGCAGTAAAGGCCTGGCAAAGTATTATGAGGGTGGGAACCCAGCACTTGGAGATGACCATGGGTTCCAGACTTCAGGTAGTCATTTTCAACCAAAAATTGAAAATTAGCATTATATTTATAAATATGTTAGTTTGTCGAAATTATTTTGAACCCGTAAAAATTGGAGAACGATGTACAGTATAAAAATGCCTGTCTTTACTAAACAACTCATACAATATTTTTGTTAAAGCCCTTCAATTAAAGCTGAAAGTCTACACTTCAATCACATCTTCATTGCTTTGTTTCAAATCCATTATTATGGTCCATGTACATATGGATCTAACTGTAAATCTAACTATTATAACTCTGATTATTAATATCAAAGTGAAACTGGCAGCATTGTGGACTAATGAAAGGACATATAAAATATATTGTTATAGTACTGTAATTACATATAAGAAAAAGAGACTGAACATTAAATTCACAAAGAAAACTTATTTGTATTCTCAGCTGAGCCCCATCCATCATTCATCATTCCTTCTTTTTCAAACCTGCTTAATTCATTTATATGGACCATGTACTGTATGATGCAAATTACAGAAATGTCATGGCCAAGGAACAAACCAAACTCTTAAGCATAAGGTATTTCTGATTCTCAATATTAAGAACTTAGTTTTCCAACTCACACTAAAGCTGATATCACATTATGTGACTTCTAGTTATGGGGTATGTCAGATTTGACGACGGATGTTGCTGATTGCATCACTAGATTATGTAGTGCAGTACAAGTGCTGTACAAAGTGTTAATAGGCTAACAGAGTTTAGACACAATTTCAACGCTTTTTTCTCATTTTCATTCTGTTTTAGTTTCAGACACAAGACATCAGAAAGACAAGCCTCTTCTCTGTTTGTGAGGCACAAAACACAACTGTTTTTTTATTCCTCATCACTACTTTCTATACATCGTACTTGCAGATGAGCATTCACTGGTTGTTATCTCTGCTGTAAACACAGCTCAGTCCTGTTATTAAAGAGAAAATAAAAATCTCACATAAGGCCAACTGCCACCCAATCCTAAAGTTGCGGGGCAATGCTAGAGAAAAGTTGGGTTATAAAAATGACTTGAAAAGTCCATACCTCCTGCATTTAAGTCTCTCTGTGTTTCAATGGGCTACTAAGGCTACATATAGACTGTAGTTAAAAGTGACTAAACTCTGATTTTTGGCTCATATCTAGTTTTTTTGTTTGATTATTTAATTTTCCAAGTGAGATTCATATTTGATATAACTGTGTACCACTGTCTATTCTGAATCTGTAGAGTCAATAACAATTAATTCAACATACAAATGCACTAATAGAAAATTTATATATATGGTCGCATACATGCATATCGGGAGTATCTACACAGCACTAATAAGATAAGCATTGAACACACCAGCACTTAAAGAATCACACCCACTAACAGCCTCTCCTTTTTCACCGACAGACTACAGGATAAGTCGCACGATGAATACTGACTCCACTTCCGGTCTTGTTTCAAGGTGTCTGCCTTTTCTGTCACATGGGCTATTAAAAGAACAAAGATGCCGGAAGATGGCATTCATTTTTGAAGTAGAGACCACAAAGAGCTCAACAGAGAGCAAGTTCAATTTAGCCTGAGAAAGGCACTGAAGGGTGCTTGATGTCCCTGATCTTATTTTGGACATTTCTTTTCAGTTAACTTCTTTTTGCATTAAAATGGGGTCCGAGTTGTTCCCCAACTCTTCAACATACACCTGTTGAATATAATAAAGTATTTAGTTTTTTTTTTACTATATGTATGCATATACATTCCACGTGTTTACTCTAGGTCACTTTACCAAACATTAGATGTTCTATTGAGAATTGATAGTATATACTTTGACAAACATTCATTTAGAAAAAGGGAGCTTTTCCACAGCACTGTAATTACTCTTCAGAACACATTACAAGGTCAGCACTTCTACTTTACCTATTACTGAAAACTTCTTTCTCTGTGCCATCAATGAAAATATTTTAGTATGTAATTATTTAATTTTTCTATTAACTTGTAAATTTTAATTAGCTATTTAAAAATATTATTTTATAAGCTTCAATACTTGTCATACATGCAATCCATACCTTAATGAAAAATTACATCCTGGATTATTTAATTCTTTTTGAAGCTGAAAGAAAAAGATACAGTACATGCATGAAATGTATTCCTCAAAGATAGAGCTAAATTTTCCAACTACAGTAGCATTCATTTAATTATCAATTGAACTTATATGTAATGTTTACAAATGTTTAAAAGTTTTTTGTTCAGTATTTTGATAAAAAAAGAAATGTGTTATACATGGTTTATAATTAGATACCAGTATTCTTATAGCACTGACTGAGGTTCAAAAGCAAATCTCCACCTCTACACTCATCTATCCACAAAATTACTGCATAATAAGACTATATAATATAAATGCTAACTGATTTTCCTCCATCATAAAACAACTAATATACAGTTTGTGTGTTAAGCTGTCACTTACAATACATCCAAAGAGAATAAAATAAAATTGCTAGGAGGCTGACATACCTGATTCAAAACCTTTCCTTCAGTTATATTATCAATAGAATTTACTTGTAATGTGAAAACATAGTACGTCTCTGTAAAATTAAAACAATTGTAAGATTATTATAATAATATTTAGAAGAAAATAGTATTGTACAATTAATACAGAATTCACTATTTTAAAATGAATCTATCCTTCAATATTGCATATAAAGCAATAATAAACTACAGTGCACAGCTAAAGGAAAAATATGTTTTTTGATATTTATGACACAGTAAAACATGTATACCTATACAGATCAAATCTGAAATAATTCTGCAAAAAATTAAAGTAAGGTATTTTCAAATATGTGCATTTATGACAGCTGAAAAGTAAACAAAGGGAGCTTGATATATAAAGAAATATCCATCCATGAATCCATCTGTTATTGAATCCAGTTACAATGGCTTGGAAGAAACATATAAAAACGACAACCCTAGACATATCAATTGAACAAATTGGTCATGTCACAGTAAAACCTCTACACATTTAGCTAGTTATTTTACACATTCTAATCCCCCACCAACATCCTCAAATGTTTTCAATTATTTTTAAGCAAATTACTAATTTCAATTTTTGAGAGGCTAGTACTCTGGCAAGATAGTTATCAAGTTATTTTAAGTGAAAAAACATTTACATGGACAATTTAAAATTTAGGAAACAAAATAGTGAAGAAAAAAATGTAAAAGTCCGCTCATATAATTTTCATATCTAAAACATGCATAATTTTGTTTAATCAGTTGTTAAATATAGTTCTTAAATGCATTTTTAACAGCAGGACTCCAGGCAACACCTCTAATGATTGCAGCAGACATGATAAGAGTGCAGCTAGAGGGTAGCACACATACTGTTTCTGACTAGAACTCGTAAATTTTACTGATGAAGATATTCTGGTCCTTTGAATTCATATAATAATTAATGGCTAGGGCAGTGTGGAAACTGTAAGACATGGTGAGCTGTCTCGTGAATTTTAGTATAAACCTTATCTATGGTCATATGTACCCACGTGTCAAAAGTCTGATTGCAGCATAGCCTTGTTTGATGAAATGGAATCTTGTCTAATACTGGATAGATGATTGTGTTTTAGTGCTAAATAAGAATTTACAAAAGTTTTTCAGTGGTGAGTAAGCAGACTTTCCCTCACATGTAAGCATACATTCCTGCATACTCTATTGCAATTGAAGGCTAGCATGTTTATAAAATGACACCTAAAAGGATGATTATAAAATAAGAAACATTTAGAATTAAAATCAAAAGTCCAGATTGAGCAGTTAACAGCTAAATTAATTTACTGATGCTAGAAATGATGCAGGAGAGCTAAATGAAGATGTGTAAATAAGACAATAGCTGTATTTTTTGCAAGCATTTGATGCATGGTCATTATTAGCTGGCATGGCGATGGGATCAAACAAGGCTGCCATTCAAAAAGGACTGTTATCACAGAAGCAGAGGTGCTGTAACGTGCAACAATGACAAGAAAATTAAACAAGACTTGGGGATGGAATCTTGAAGGATGAAGAGTTAAACAGTATTTTCCATAATTTTAGCTTAATCCATCCCATGACAAGTGTTAACAAGAAATGGGTGTAAAACTGTTAGAAATGCCAGGCCTCCAATTTACAACACTAAACAACAGATTTTATAAGTTGTTACATTTTTTTAAACTTTTATAAGAAATGTTATTGTCAAAAAGTGCAATTCTGTGAAGTAAAAATGTATTGTAATCATACTGTTTTGTGGTTCTTGTAAGTCGGGTATATAAATGTGGTTTGAAAGGTTTATTCATATCTCTGTGAAGTGATGCAGTATGTGAGACTCTGGTAGGAGTGGTATCTTACACAGTGTAAGTGTCATGGAGAAAATACGGGCATACTGGCCGTAATGGAAGGAAAGCTGGAGTGGAGACTTAAACCATACAGAACGCCTGAAAATCTTTGTCCCAACTGGAACAGAAGAATAATGGATGGACTGGGCAAACGTTAATGCCAGGAACAGTTAATTTCTCCACATGACAGAGGGCAGTGTTCCTCTGGGCTGAACCCAGTTAGGGCACAGGAATTGGAGTCCAATAACACAGCCCTGTCGGGGTCTTTGGGTGCCTGTCAGGGTCCATGGGGAAGTCTGCCCTGGTTTCCACATGACCTGAAAGTGCTTCAGATGACATATGCCATGACACCGGAAGCAGCACCGGGTCTGGTTTAAAAGAAGTCAGAAGTCATAGTTGGGATGCAGTGGGTGACACTCACTTAGTAGAAGGAAGGAGAGAACAAACAGATTAATTGTCAAATTAAGAACCTGGAGTTCTGTCTGTCATTTGAGGCTCATTTGGCACCCCCTTGTGGTTACGACAGTAACTTTCAACATTTAATTTCTTGTTCTAGAATGGCTTTTAGGAGATTATAAAAGAGAGTCCCAGACACTAATAATAACCGAAAGAAGAAACTTCATTGATCACTGGAATTTTTATAAATATAGTTGTTGGATGAAAATGTGTTTTCTATTTCTCATCTTCTTGAGCACAGATAGACAGGAGTTGTAGTGATGTAGACTAATGTTCCCTAGGGGTATTCCACAAGCCACAATTTTCTTTATTTTTGGGATAAAGGCCATTTAAGGCTTTCTCCTCATTACAAGTTAACCCTTAGAGCTTCCTTTTCATTATGAACACATTTACTCGCATCTGTCTTATCTACAATAGCTGCCTGTACAGTCATGGATTATTTTCAAAATTTACTATCTTAATTACACAACTATTCATTTAGAATTCCCAGATCTTACCAACCTATAGAGCTAAGATCCCCAAGGCATTAGAAAGAACATTAGAACACCTAATTAACAACAGCCAATCATGGCCTCCTTACAATTTCAAAGACATATTTTATAACCGTCGGTTAGCCCTTATTGAGCTTTGTCACTCTTACTCTCCTCCTCTTCCTTCCTGTTCCTAAAGCTCCATTCAAATCATGGTTAAAGTCTTAGCTCAACACCTCTGTATTTATATAAACTTGACTACAACTGTATTGTAACTCTACACCTCTGTAACAATTTTACTAATACTTATGCTATCACATCATTTCTCAGACTGTTAATCTGCTTCATCTTACTATTTTATTCTTTACATACAGTAAGTACACTCTGTCCTGTAAGGCTAACATGTCATTGTCATTTTTATTACAAAAAGCACTTTCTCGCAGTGTATTTTTTAATTGTCCTGTATAAAAAATAATTATTTCTTCTTTGATTTAAAATACCAGATTCTGGAACAAATGCAGATCTTTATCCAAGGTAAAATGCTATAGGTAACATCATTCACACAGGACCTCATATACTAACAAGCCATTAGTTCCTTCCAACACATAGCACACTGAGATGTATGTTTCAATAAAGCTACATATTTTGTACTCCAAATATCAAGTGCTCCAAAGATAATTTTATAATAAGCAAACTGACTGAATATGTTGTTAAGAGAATTTAATTGATTAGGATGCTTTGTAAATATAAGATCTCTTTCACAAAATACCATAATGACTGGTTATTTCACCATTGAATTAAAAAGTGATATTTTTGGGTAGCACATTATGTTACTTTGGTGGAAGGGTGGAACAGTGGTACCACTGATGCCTCACAGTAAGGTGACCAGGGTTCACATCCTAGGTCTTCCATGTGTGGAGTATGCATGCTCTCCCTGTGTCTGATTGGGTTTCCTTCCACTGTCTGAGGACATGCTGGTGTCACAACTGGTGAGGCTAAATTGGCCTCTATGTGTGCATGTACTCGTCCTGTGATGGACTGGTGTCCTGCCCAGGGTTTTGTTCCTGCTAGCTGGGATAGAGTCCCATGACCCTGGTCTGGATTAGGCAGGTTAGAAACTGACATGACTGTGTCACTTTTGAGATAAAGAGGAAATTAACTCCCCTTTAGAGGATAGATGTTTTGAGTTGGATGTTTTTTTGTGTGAAATGTATACAAAATCACTTTTACACAACATTTAACCTTAGTTATTAAATGACTCATACAAAATAAACTTTTTCCTGTTTAAGTGCCCTACGCAGAGCAAATAATATGTATAGAGTTATTAGCATAATATAAGATTACATACTGTAGACTTTATCAGATTATTTATTTTTATCAACTCAAGCTCATTAATTATCAATGATTATTATCATTAGAATCCACGATATGTGATGCAGATAAAAATTGAAACCATATATTATTTAAATTAAGTGAGATTATGTAATTAAGGAAGACAACAAGCAAGTTACATCAAGGTCCTATATAATTTACCATCCCTAATAATACTAGAGCTTTCTGGTCCCTTATTTTTTATCAGTCTTGTGGATAAACTCCAACTGCAGCCTTATGTCACACCTATGATAAAGCTAATATGGCACAGAGCAGTCCCAGGTTTTATTGTGCTCTGTTCTGCAAAATCATCACTATAAATTAATAAAAGAATAAGAGATAAAAAGTTAATGCTGATTACAAAAAGGCCTTAACTGAATAAACTAGTAACTGCAAAACAGTTTACCATTCTCAGTGTCTGGAACTTGAAACCAGAATTTACAGCAGTTAACACAAGAAACCCTGTTTCTATAATATGTGATGTATTTTTCAAAGATTAATCTTTTATTTGTATTCATTTTTAAACAGGTATGTACAAAATACCTGGGCCAAAATTCTTAAATTTTACTTTTTTAAACAGATGTACAGTATAACTCATTATACCATGTAAAAACCTTTCCAATATTGAGATTAAAACATACACAGTTCTTTATTATATCTTCAACTTTACTGTACCTGTCGTATTTAGGCTGTCAGAGGATGCAGCTATTAAAAAATATAATAAACAGTTAACATGCTTGAAGACAATGAAAACGTTTAATGTCACCTAGTACAAAAATAATTACATTTCTACATTTTAATAATACTTAATATGATAAAACATTAGAATCGACAACACAAGATATTTCTCATCATAAAAATCATTATTTAACTGAAATGAGATTTATCTAATTAAAGAAAAACAATGATCAAGCTACAACAACGTTCCAAATAATATTTCCATTCCCATTGCTGTTCAATCCTACCTCCCAACGTCCCAGACTAAGTTCTTATACACTTTAAATTCACTTGTATTTATTTTGCTATTTCTTCATAACAAATATTTATTATTCATAAATTTTTCTGTCTATTGATTAATTGTATTATTTGTCCTATGAGTCTGAATCTTTGTTTTGTATGTTTCTGCTGCTGTAAGCATCTACATTTACCCTTGGATTAATAAAGTTTATCTAATTTAATTTAATCTATTTATAGTAGATCTTTCTGGTCTGTAGATTCTCTTGAGAATTCAGTCTTGAGGGTAAACCCCTTCTGAACTTTAATGCTACATCTGTAATATCTCTGGTATGGCACATAGCAGTCACCAGGTTTGTCCAGTCTATAAAATCATCATTTTTTTTAAGGAATTGCTGATTTAGTTAATGCAGATTACACAAAGGACCCTGACTAACTACATTTATACATGCAATCCAGTTTACCATGCTCAATGTCTTGGACTTGAAAGCAGATTTTACAGTAACATTAGCAACCATTTTTTTAGAATATTTGAGGAGCTTTGCTGACATACACTATGTGTACCTTTTGCTTTTGCCATCTTTGTTTGGTGGATTATACTGAAATCTGAGTCCTGCATACTGCTTCTGTGTGAAAAGTTGCAGGAAATAGGCATACACAGTAGATTATTGGGACATTGGAGTTCCATCTGTAAAATATGGGACCAGCTCCACCATGACAGATTACATTTCAACCAAAATGGAACATATACTGGAAAGGTGTATGAGTAGATTGGTTGAGGATTGATTAAATTATGGAATGGCAGCAAGGAGTTAAAGATAGGCCTGGTTTATAACTTCACATAAAGGAGCTGTAGTGCTATACTATGACTTTAACATTACTGTACCTGTAGTGTTCAGGCTGGTAGCCAATGAAGCTGTAAAAAAAATGGTAATACATCCATAAGAAGACATTTGAAAATGCAGAACACATAACAGACTTTTACAGAACTGTACTTAATACAAATATACAAGTAAACTTTGAAATTACTAGCTCACAATTAGTAAGCCAACATCAAATACGTAATACATTAAAAACAGCTTTCCTTAATGCAAGCAGTATCAAAAATAAACCCAGTAAGCTATGGTACTGTTAGCTGCACATGAGTACGATATTATAGCAATAAAAGAAACCTGGCTAAATCAGGGAGATAGAGATGTGCGTAACATAGACGGTTAAACATTAGTCAGTTAAGAAACAGGGAAGCATGTTTAAAAGCATTTTAAATACAATTCTGGAAAACTTCATCCCAAAATTTATAAGCAGTAAGAAATTAAGTTGAATTTGACATTGGATAAAGGAAAATACAAAGGAAAGCACAGCTTTATAAGGCCTATAAGAACATGATGGCAACTGTTAAAACGGATAATAGGCAGTTAGACAGAAAAATTGTAGAAAAAGCAAAAGTGGATTCAAAGAGATTAATTTGCTGTTTTAGTAGTAAAAGAACTACCAAGAAAAAAATTAAGGGTATAAGGGAAAATTAAAATATGCAAACAGTGAAATAGTAACAACAGCGTTAAAGTTTACACAAGTGACAAAATCGATAACTTCCCAATAGAAACAAGAACTGCCAAGGAGGTGACTTGAAAATTGTAGAGAGAGAAGAGTGCTTAAATTAAACAGGCTGAAATCTAACATATCATTAGAACCAGATGACATTAATTCTAGAGTGCATAAGTTAGTGAGTAAATATATGATGCATATTTTTAGAAAATCACTGCACACTGGTGACATTTCTTAGGACTGAAGGATTGCAAATATATCCCGTGATATAAAAATGGTCATCAGGCTGATCTAAATAACTATGGGCTAATAGTTTTAACTTGCATCACAGGTAAATTAAAGGAAGCAGTTATTAATAAAAAATCAAGTATCATGTTGCAAGAACAGCTATATTAGTAAACAGTTAAAATGGGTTTAGATGGGAGAGATAAAGTTTCACTAAAATGCTGGAATTCTATGATCCAGCAACAAAACAAAATAATCAGAATGTGATGTAAATAAGTGTACATTTTTGCACATAGAAAGTTAAGATGTTACATTAGTACACAAAATGGAAGAGTTGAAAGTACATTAGGAGGACCTTGGAGTCATCGTGGACTCATTTCCGTTGTGAGTGAAGCGCACAGGGCATTGTGTCCCCCAGACCACTAGATGGTATCCCTACTGGGTTGCGGCAACACCGCAGATTTCCACAGGGCATCAAGGGAAATGGAGTTCTTAACTCAGCCTTATTGGGTTCTGTGGGTGCTGTCAGGAGGTGCTGCAGGGGCTGGTGAGCCCTTCATTGTTGGGCTCCCAACTCACCCGGAAGTGCTTCCGAACCACAGCTTCAGGACCACGGAAGCGCTGTTGCATTGTGGATGTGGTGTGGGAAATGATTGCTAAGGAAGAGTTTCCCACTAATAAAATCCTCTGACTTATTGAAACTTGTGTCTGAGCCTGTGTGTGTCAGGTGTTTAGGGAGCTGGAACACCCCTGGATGCCATACTGTTTACATCCACACAGTGTACAGAAGCCTTTGAGAAAATTAATAGAATGTTAAGTTATATGCCTCAATGTATAGAGTGCAGGTTAAAGAAGGCTCTGTTTATGCTCTATAATGCACTACGGAGACCTCACCTGGACTGTGTATAGTTTTGGCCTCCATATTACAAAAAAGATAGATAGATAGATAGATAGATAGATAGATAGATAGATAGATAGA
>JANRMT010062834.1:11864918-11882550 GCA_026402145.1 Polypterus bichir lapradei
AGATAGATAGATAGATAGATAGATAGATAGATAGATAGATAGATAGATAGATAGATAGATAGATAGATAGATTTTATAATTCATTACATTGTGTAAAGACTTTGATTGTCAACACTGGTATAAAAACAGAAATTGTTCATTAATATGTCTTCTCTTTACTGTACCTGTAGTATTCTGGCTGTCAATCATTGCATCTATAAAAAAAAGACACACAATGTTAACAAAAACATGTTTGGAAATACTGCAGCACATGCTAACACATGTATCTTACAGACACCTACAGTATGACATTCATCAATCTTCCATATAATGTTCATCCCAGGCTCTGAGGTATCCTCCACCAGCTATCCTATGTCATATCCATAATAACTCTAATATAACGTACACACATAATTCACAACTTCAAACAAACTACTTGGAGGTTTAGTAAACACTGACAGAACATAATGTGCTGATAATTATTGAGTATGCAAACCCACTTACAGTTGTCAGTGTCTTGAACTGAAATACAGCATTTACACTAGTTGACTTAAGAAAAGAAGTATGAAAATGAATTGTTGGTTTTTGAAAGATCAATATAATTTTTTTCATGCATTTATGTACAGAAATCATAAAAAATGACAAGGTCAGTATATAATTAATTTGTAGATAATAACAACCACTTTCAGCTTTTCTGAATTACATTTGCAACTCCATTGTAAAATATAAGGGTCCTTCATTGTCAACATTTTACTAAAAAACAGAAATAAGGCCTAATCTTGTACTGTGATGTGCTTTATGTTAACCACTGATTTTGCCTTTTAATAGTTATTTTTGTTTCTTTTTAATCCCAGATATTTTTCTCTAAAGCAAAGTTAAAATGTGAAGTTCAGAAAAATGTATCAATTTTTCAAGCTTATAATATACAGTTCTGGAATTACTTAGTGTTGCTGCCTAACAGCCATAGAGTCTTACACTGTGGCACTCATATCTGCTCCATGAAAAAGGGTACAAACTTTGAAAAATCTGAAACTTGTCTGAATGAAAATGATGTGCTAGGTTTCTTGCCTGTCACAGCAGCCTTATATAAGGAGACTCACAAATGTGTCATTGAATTAAGATCAATTTTATGTTTAAAAAATGTTTTCTTTTATTTATTTTTATCAGATAACATATTTTCTGCCTACAAGAATGCTCTATTACTTTTCCTAGATAAAGGCAAATCAATTACATTAGCCTTTTCTCTTTTTATATAATATCACATTGTGCAGTAATTTATTTAAAACTGTGATCATTGCATTTGTATTATCAATTCTTCTTAAGATTAAAAGGGTGTCTGGGCATTAAACTTGTAACTAAATGTCTGACAGGATGAAACAGGCTATGACTGTAAATACAGAGCTTAGAACTCTCTTTGCAAATGAAATTTAATTTATTGGTAAATTCTGCAATTCAGACAGCATCTGAATGGTTTACTTACTACAAAGGACAGGTGGCTCTACCTACCTACAATGTACATTAAAGTACTTAAATGGTATAAAAATGAATGAACATAATAACATTTGAAAAAGTACAGTTCATGCATTTGGTGACAACACTCTTTTGTTATTTTTTTTTTATTCCTTAATACAACTTCCTGAATTTTGTTTATCTACATAAACATTTGATGAGCTATGCCATCCACTCTAACTTAAGACATGCCATGTATAGTGATGAGCGAACCCCACTGAATTTGCTTAGCCTCTAGTTCAATAAAAATGTGGAAATGTTCATAAATTTCAGCAAACTCTGTGAAATGAACAGACATAAGGAGAAGAATAAACTAAACGAGTTCTGAGTGGATTATAATTGTGCAATGGTCTGTCAAGTGTCCATGAGGGCTATTCTGGCCAAAAATGTTACCTGACCTGTGAGGCTGCAGTGCTAACCACTGCACAACCATAGCTCCCTGAGATAAATTAGGTCACACGTTGGGCTGCATTGCCACTTTCTAGAGCCATCTCTGTTACAGAGAAAAGACACTTTCACACAGACGAAAGTCAGAGAAATGCTGGATCAGCTGTGGTCACACGCAACTTTTATATCTCACGGTAATAACTTTAATAAGTGATCAATAAGCTTAACCAATCTGAGATGCTGTCCTCATGTAACCCTGCTCATCTGCAACAGGACAGTTCTCTATAACAACGCTTCTCAAATTATTCACTGTGATGACCCTTTGATTGGTACAGATGTAGAGAGATAAAATAATTTAACACTAGAAGTGCCACGAGCAACGTCAATTGGTGCTTTGTTTTTTAAATATTTATTCTCTTCTATACTCTTCTATCCTTCCTTTGCCTAAAATGCTGCACTTTAAGTGGCCAAGTTGTTGCAACTCTGAAATTCTATTTAGAAAACATGATTGATGAGTTTTCTCTTTGTTTTTTCAGACAAAAAACCCACTATTACCATCACAAGCAACACCTTTAAATGTTAATACCCAGGTGAAAATTGCTGCCTCTCTCCTCTGGTTTACAAAGCAATGATGAGGATAAGTATAACATTGGGGGATACATAATTTTTAGGAAGGATAGATGGAACAGACAAGGAGGTGGGGTTGCTGTTTATGTCAAACAGAATTTAAACACAAGTCCTCTTCAGTTGGGTGATGAGCCCCATCTAAGTGAGGACATGTGGCTTCGCCTGGAAAGCATTAGGGAAAGAGGTCTTATTTTAGAAGTGCACCCAATGCAAACAGTAATTTCAAAACACATTGTTTTAGTAATATTAAAAACGCCAGTCTTCACACATTATACAGTTCACTGCAGCATTTTGTCATTATTACTATACCATGAAAAAAAGTTTCTGTTTTAGTTATGTGTTCAACATTTCTTGCCTCACATTTCCTGTCATCCTACATTTATGCAGATCATTGTAGACATAGAATACACATGAAATATATTATTCCAAATAGCAATATATTATTTACTCTATGCAATTCCAGACACCTAACTCCCAGATAAAGTGACTTCAGCTCTGGGAATTTTGTGTCTGACTTGACTTCAGCTGCCTCGGTGGGGGCTGGGACAGTAGGCTGCTTGCTGCTTGTGCTGACTGACACATTTGCAAAACAAAGACGTTGATGAGAAGGTGTGACAGAATTTAAGGTGGCCCGGCATTATGAATATTTTCATAGGCTTCAGGGATTCTAATGTTAATTCCCTTTTACTTTACCTCCTACCTGACAGTTCTTTTACTACTAAAATATTGAAAGAATCTCTTAGGGTTGTCTTTCACCTTATCTGCTATATTTCAGGCCAGTAAGCTTAACGTACATCATTGGAAAATTAATAGAAGGAATTATTAAGGATAAGATTGAGCAGTAAATGGCAAGCACTAGAGTTTCTCTGAACAATCAGCATGAGTTCAGAAGAGGGAGTTCATGTTTTACTAACATGCTGGAATTCTTTGAGGAAGCAACAAAAACATATGATTAAAGTGTAGCTTATATTATTTATCTTGACTTTCAGAAAGCATTTGATAAGGTGCAACTTGAGAGGTTGGGCATCAAACTAAAAGAAGTGGGAGTTCAGGGTGATGTTTCTAGATGGGGGCAGAAATGGCTTACACACAGGAAGCTGAGGGTGATGGTGCGAGGAACTTTATCAGAACTGGCTGATGTTAAAAGTGCTGCTCCACAGGGGTTAGTGCTACGCCCACTGCTATTTTTAATATATATAAATGATTTAGAAAGGAATATAAGTAACAAGCTGGTCAAGTTTGCAGATGATACCAGGATAGGTGGATTGGCAGATAATTTGGAATCCATTAAATCATTACAGAAGGACTTGGATAGCATACAGGCTTGGGCAGATTTATGCCAGATGAAGTTAATTGTCAATGTTACACATAAGAAGTAAAAATGTTTGATTTGAATACACAATGGGAGGTCTGAAAATCAAGAGTATACCTTATGTCAAGGATGTAGGAGTCATAGAGGACTCTAAGCTATCAACTTCCAGACATTGTTCAGAAGCCATTAAGAAGGCTAACAGAATGTTAGGTTATAGAGCACGATGTGTGGAGTACAAGTCCAAGGAGGTTATGCTCAGGCTTTATAATGCACTGGTGAGACCTCATCTGGAGTACTGGGTGCAGTTTTGGTCTCCAGGCTATAAAAAGAAGGACATACTGTAGCTGTGCTACAAAAAGTCCAGAGAAGAGTTACTAGACTCATTCCAGGGCTAGAGGGGATGAATTTAGAAGAAAGACTGAAACAGCTGAGCCTTTTCAGTTTAAGCAAAAGAAGATTAAGAGGTGACATGATAAAAGTGTTTAAAAATCATGAAGGAAATTAAACAGTGTATTGAGACTGTTATTTTAAAATGAGTTCATCAAGAACACAGGGACACAGTTGGAAAATTGTAAAGGGTAAATTTCACACAATCTTTAGGAAGTTTTTCTTTACACCGATAAAAAATAGACACTTGGAATAAGCTATCAAGTAGTGTGGTAGACAGTACAACTTTAGGGACTTTCAAAACTAGACTTGATGTTTTTTTAGAAGAATTAAGTGGGTAGGACTGGCGAGCTTTGTTTGGCTGAATGGCCTGTTCTCTTCCAGATTGTTCTAATGTTCACACTTAACTGCATTTGCATATCCTTTTCACCTCAACATATTCTCTCCTACCACTGTTAGACATTATAGAACTTAATAAATCTGAAAACTTTCTGCACTCTAGTTATTTCAGTTAGGTAAGAAATGACTATAAACTTGAATTTGACATTGTGCAATGTATTACTTGACCTTAAATAAGGGGCCTTTTAGGTGTAAAAATGTGATTTGTGTAAAGCTATAATGAAATGTTGGCACATGCATTGAATTATATGCACACACAATCAAAGGTCTGGCACTGGTAGCCAATGTTGAATCGCTTCCATGATTTAAAAGCAGATACGCAGTCATGCAAAGAAAACCTACTGTTTATTCTTAAATTTGCACACATTGTCATGTCTACCAGTTCTGTGAAAACATTGCAAGTGAGTTGTTTTCTCTCATGTTTTCTTTTCTGCATGCAAAAATTATTTAAACTTTCTATGCTGACAGCTTTGCTGGTATATCAGACACTTGGCACACTTTGAGAAGAAACTGAAACATGTTAAATAAGGGCAAACACGGCCCATTGATGTCCCATCCAATATCGGCTGCTTCACCTCTGAGATAACCTCGCAAAGCATCATGGTGTGCTATGAAAAAATGCTTGCGTAAACTGACCACATGGCAAATTTTCAGGACAATATTTGGCAAACAAGGTCACCCGTGAACCCACCAAATCTAATGTGAAAAACACTTTGGCAGATGGTGAGGGTTGATTTGTTTTCGATCCTATTGGTTTTCGATCTATTTGTATGGAATGTTGTGTGATTTCAATAAAATCAATAAAATTAAAAAAAAAACACTTTGGCGGATTCCGTTGATCAGCGCTAATCATGAGTGTTCTGCAAATGCTGGTGAAAAAAATGCTGGTCCAAACTAATATTTTTCTCTATTCTTCTATTAAATGTCTGTCTAAATATTACAGAAGTTCTGAAAAATAGTATATCAGTTTGTTTTGCTTTAGAAAAATGGCTTTCCTAAAATACTATTTAAGAAGCTTTAAATCCAGGCAAATATAAGGGGCATTTAATGAAAGTTCTTCACGAAACATGATATGGACCCTATAAACAATATGACAAAGCTTGAAGTTGAATATAGGGCTTTGCATTATAGGACCTGACCTGCACTCCTTCGATCTGTTAAAAGTTTTCACATTAAGTTACATTCATTTTTCTAATATTTTATTGAATATCATATTAAAGGAATAATCAGTTGTCTTAAAAGTATTTCTAAAATCAAAAATTAATAAACTCCTAATGTAGGTAAAAGTCACTTTGGCTCATCTTTTGTGGGATCAATAATAACAGCTCTTTTAGACAAGTAAAAATTTTACTAAGGATTTGTGACATGTGAAATATTAAAAATAGCTTATTCTATGAATGTAGTATCAAGATATCACACACTTTCTTTAATATAGACAAGGATGTGCACTCCTAAAATATCATGAAAACTATAACACTGAAAAAAAGGCTCCAGAATTAACTAATCTTTAGGGCAGTACTACATTTCCTTAATGACTGTTAAAATATTGAACACTTTATTCTGTTTATTATTTTACCTAATTAGAATTATATTATAACGTCTTCAATATAGTTAAGTAAAGGTGGTGGGCATTGATGATTTAAAAATGATGACATTTAAAGAAGATAATAGTTATTGTTGACAGTGATTTTACTGAAATTTCCATAGTAGATGCAATGTCTAATAGATCTCTTTTTTTCTTGTACAATAAAGAAACATCTACTGAACGTCTAGATGTCCTAATGAACCAATGTAACAAGACTGTTCCAGATTTAATTTTGCCTAGCCTAAATTTTTCTTCCAGATAAGAATACTACTGTCCTTGGGTAGTCGAGCTCTTGATCAGAGATTCAAAGCACAGTTATAACTGCAATATTAAGGAACTTCAAAAGTTTTTACTTAATAAAATTTTACTGGATAATTCAAATACTGGGATGTTAAAGAGAAATAATAACCAAAACAGACCTAATATTCAATACGTACTATGTAAGTCTTTAATGACCTCTCTCTTACTCCAGAGAAACATAGCTATGTTGCATTGTACCGAAACTTGATCCAGATGAAACATTCTGGTCAAAAGGAGGTGGCTCACCTAAATAACATGAGAACAATGGGGTTGAAACAAGGTATAAGCCAAGTACCAATGTAGCCTGAATGGTTCCCATACCTCTCAGAAATTGAGAAGATATGCGCTCACGGGGTATATACTAGTTGTGTTGGACAACCCCAGGCTTATTGTCTCATGATTACGTGTTTAAGTTTTACTGACTGACAATACATCCTGAAACAAGCCCAAGATATCTCAATTGAAGGTTCACAACTTTATTTTTTTTTTGCCAGACCATAGTCTTTTTAAAGCTCATACTATAATAGGAACATAATAAGGTCTACAATTACGAAAGCAAAACTCACCATTTTTCAGTCATTCCTGCTAAACTCATAAAGCAGACACTAAGTTTTTGTGTAAAGATACACGGTTTTCTACACTGATTCCCACTATTTATCTTTATCACAGCACTTTGTGCTGTGGCTAGTCTGTTAAATTATTTATGGGATCTGACAGTAATCTAGCATTATATTCTTTGCAGGTTAATTGTTGCTTTTTGGTATTTCATATAGCATCTGAATTTGCATGCTATCCTTATCTCTTGTGTGTTGCAGCGACCCCATGTTGATTTTCTTATCTGCTATAGCTATATGTAGGGAAGCACTGCATATACCATTTTGGTACTAAGGAATTTGTATTATAGAATGGCAAAATGACTCTACCTGAAGCATGCAACACTAATTCATAGCAAATTAATGGAATTCTATAACCCTCTACCTAGTCTTGATTTTGGCCATCCTCTCCTTTCCCGCTTCTCCTGCTTCTCCTGTAATTTTCTTGCGTTTTTTTTTTTGTTTTTGGCCCCACTCTAATCCAAATTGTATAGGCTCTCCCTGGGTCCCATTTTAACATTCGCCTATCAGGTTTAAATAAACCAGTGTTTATTTGCTTTGCAACATAAGCAATCTCTACTATCCTTATAATCTTAATTTACTTTTCCATGTTACTAGTTTTCTTTTATTTACAATTATACCCAGTGTTTAGAATATGTGGGACCTCTATTTTATCTGCTTTGCTCAACCATCCTCTCAGCTTCCTTTTACAACAAATAAAAAACCTACTTTCTTCACAATACTGCATAAGGCAACATATAAACACCTTACCTTAACTTCATCTTTGGTCAGAGACCTTTTTGTTCCACCACCGCTCTTACCTAAAATGCCATCTTCAGTAATACCAGACATTGCTCCAGAAACACTAATTATCAACAAATAAACATTTTTTCTTAGCCTTTACCATATTCCACATAAATTCCATTTGAAAGTTTTACAACCTGAAACCTGCCGCTTACATCCCTTGGGTATCCATGGCTAATACCATGGCATATTTTGGCTCTTTTCACAAGTAATTTTGCTGCATACATAAGCTATGCAATTTTTTAGAAATCCAACTTGTGACGTCACACCCCCACCCCCTATTTGTTGACATGAATTTCCTGTCAGAATCTTACAAAAGTTGCAAGGTCGCTTTTGAATTTTTTACTGAGTTCACATAAAAAGCAATTAGAGAAAAGTTATACATTATTTTGTGAAAATAAAAATAAACCTAAATATTTTAAGTTCTGTTTGTCCTGTGGTGGACGGCCACTACCCTTGCCCAGGCGGTACGCCTCTTCCTTGTTGGTCCGGGGGAACAAGCATGGACAGAGCATTGCCTCCCCCGAAACGCTAGATGGCAGCCCCCCTGGGTGGCAGTGGTGCCTCAGACTCCCACAGGGCTTCATGGAAGATGGAGTTGGATACAGCCCTGCTGGGATCTGGAGGTGCCACCAGGGTACACTGCAGCTGCTCCTGAGCCCATGTGGGCAGTTCTTCTGCCACACTCGGAAGTACAGCCAGAAGACTTACAGTATATAAGGGAGACAAAGCTTGCCAAGGAGGAGTGAAGGAAAATAAGAAAGAGAAGAAAGAAAAAGCATTATGTTTGTGCTTTGTGCTTGAAACTGTGTTGTGCCTATGCGAAACAAGGAAGGCGTTTCCCACGTGGTGAAGGAAAAACCTTGTGCTTTTTATCAGTGTGCCTCCTGCGTCTGTCTATGTCAGGTTAAGCGATGGTATAGCGCCATTTTGACTGGCCAGGATTTGTTTCAAATACTAAGCCCATATATGAACCTTCATTCAACTGCCCAGAAACACAGCCAAATGTGACAATTTTCTTGTGTTTTATAAATATATGTAGTTCTTCATGTGCTGTGAAGTAATTCAAATTCAACCCGTTTTTAAATCCTCATCCTAAGCCACAGAAGATTTATGGTTTGATCACTGGCCACTGTGTTATATTTTAACATATCTAAAGCAAATAACAGGATGAAAACTGACACTTCATTAATATGTTTCAGTTACTGGACTACATGAAGCAAGTGAGCCCTGCAAAATAGCAGCATACATGTATGTTAGTTTCTTGCCTTATGCCCAGTGCTGCTGGGATAATAATAATGCAAGTATGTTTACTTCAATAAAGTAAGTATTGTTTTAATTAACTCATTACTTTAAAAAGAAATCAAACCACATTCCTTTCAATGCATTATCCTTTCTGCTCAAGTGTTTGTGCTGCTGAGCTTATCACTGTGCATTCTGTTCATCAACATAAATTTAGCAATTACTAAAATACACAGACAAACTATTTCTAGCTGGAGAAGGAACAATGTGATTGCCAGAGCATTTACCTCAGTAAATTGATCTTTGTGAACACTTACACTGTTTTCAATCCGTGGCTTCTGGAAACTTTGCGAAGCTAACAGAGTGCAATGAATATGTGCAAACTATGAAATCCTTAACTGTAGAGCCACTCAAGTGTTTATATGGCCAAATAACCAAGGTAATCATACAGAAATCTATGGGCATTAGCCTGGTTTCTCAGAGACTAATATCTCAGTTTATCTAACTGGAATAATATTTTAGAAACAAGTTTTCTGTGAATAACTGAGTTATTAATGTATATGTAAACTCACTCATTGTCTCATGCCTCACACGAGGTTAAACTTTTCTGTCAAGGAAGTCTTGCTGTGAAACTCCTTCCTGCTTCACACTAAAAATCCCCTGAGCATGTCATGAGTAACAACAGGGTAACAACATTTTATAAATTGTTACATATGACACTGTCTGTATCTCTGGTCAAGAAAGCATAATTTAAGCTCAAGGAGTCCATCTACTCAGTGCTGCAAATCCTGGATGTTTGCTGTCCTTTGATAATGTTCTTTTCTGCTCATTTTATTCTACCTTGTTCTGAGCCTTTTTGATTTACCCAACACAAACCTTTTCTCTATCCCAAAGACACACAACACAACTCTTAGTGTACCCCCTTTCACTCTGCTAAGTCCTGGCCATTGTTTCTAAAACTATTCTTAGAATCCGTCCGTAAGATTCACATGATTGAAATATTCAGCTACTGCCTGAAAAACAAACTTTTTTTCTTGGCATTTTAGTTATTCTTCCTAAATGTCTTTACAGAACTTTCAGTATTTTAAGCAGGTTCCTATCTATTAGTTTAAACCTGTATTTGGTGCTCTTAAATGTAGCAAAGACTACACCCAAAAGACTACTAGCAAAAAAGAAGGTTTGGAAGCATAAAAGCCAATTTACCATTCTAGTATACACTTGTTCATAAATTTCTGTTTGTAATATTTTGTTATTTAGTCATTTAACAATGAATATAATGTAGACATTGAGAAACCCAGGAATGTACAGTAGAACTATAATCAAGTCAGATTGATGTGTCTCAGTTTGTGGGCTATTTTTCTCTCAGGTTGTTTAGTATAAAACTGCAGAAGACCATATATTGGCAGCCATCTAATGTTCAACATCTGTAACAGTTTTACAACATCTGTGTGTGTTGACTGTGTTTTCAACATGGGTGTAACTGCTATCACACCCCTTTTTATAGTAGATTATATGATTTTTTTTTCCCCAGAGAGGATGATGTAAAAATGAATGGCCAGTAATGTGAAGTGTGTAGTAATAAAAATATCAATTTAGCTAAATACAGTAAGAATAAAATTGTCTAAGTAAAAATGTATATTAAGGTAATGGCTGTTCTTGTTTTGAGTTATGAGTAAGTGCTACTAAAAACATTGTCAGTTATTTCAGCCATTTACTGGCAGTCATTTTGGGTCAATATCATGATGCATAGATAAATATATTAGCCACTTTCAAGATACAGTACTTTATTAATGTTTTGATATCTGGAACTGATTTAGGTACAGGATACAATAAACAATATTTGAAATGTATTAAAAACATGCACAAACTTTGAAATTTTGAAGTATACTATATCTATATAATTCAGTCATAGGGGGTAGAACCTATTAAACCGGAAACAAGTGCAAGGAATACGTCCAAGATAGAAAATAAGTTCATCACAGCATGCACAAAACACAGCAACAGAGATAAGTAGTGCTATAGTTCAAAGCATTATAAAATCAAGAAAAAATTAATTAACTAAATTAATTACATTGTATAGAAAGAAATAAGCAAAAGTAATGATGCACAGTAAAATTAACATGGCAGTACAATGAGAATTTTGAGGTGATGAGATATTCTCTTTTGTAACACTGCAATTAAAAAACATTTCCGTCTATTTGAAAATAAATTCAGATTTCAGCGACTTCTTGCTAATACTTAATAAAAACAACAGCTTCATAACATTAGAAAAAAGTTACCAAATTTTGTCCTTAAAGTGAAACAATCTTAATGAATGTCCCTCCTGTATAGTGTTTTCACTCATAAACTGGGTGAATAATCATCCACTCCAAGAAGGTATTAAATAAAATAAAAAAATACATTTTTACATATGTTTCAGTCACTTGGTTTGCTATATATGCATGATGAACAGAGTAACAGAGTAAAAAGGTTTCAATACAAATGGCTTGTATGGTAAAATGAAGGTTTGTAATTGTCTTGAAGTCTATTATGGCATGGATAGATTTCTCTCAAAGTACACATGATTAAGACCCTAGAGCAGAGCTTTGTTCATAGTATTTACTTGCTGTATACTTTGCAGAACATATGTAAATAAGTGAAAAGTAATAATTATAAACATGTAACCTCCTATCTGGAAAGATAAATGTCTACAGAAGATGATAACCTATTTGAACATTACATGGCCAGATGGGCAAACGGTGTGCAACAACTCTTATCATTGCTATATAGTCCATCCAACGAATTAGCAATGCCTTTAGATATGATAATGTAAAAGCATACATCTTACCTTTTTGAAAACCACAGATCAAAAGTATGCAAATAATGCTAATATAATGAAATACATTCCTTCCATTTAAAGTCCTGGTAAAAATTACAGGAGATGCCATCCTGCAAAACAAACAAAGGCATAGTATCAATCGTTAAATTGTTATTTATTTTTTTAGTTGGAATTATTAATAAAACAAATTATTAATACCACACCTCAACCTATAACATGAGTTTGTATTAAATGAGTACAGTAAGAAAAATGTGCACGAGGACTAACATTCACCCATCCATATAGTTTGCAGCCCTGGCACTCCCCATTAGCTACACATAAGGATATACCGTACTTTGCAATCAGATTCAGACTTCCTTTTTGTAATTAAAATAATGTGAACTTTAATTCAGTAAAATTGTAACCAAACCCAATAATGTAATACAGACCAAATGCCGCTAACAATATAATCTAAAGGGTACTAATTACGCACATATACATTTTTTTCAGGTTATCATTAGAAGAGCAGAAAGGTTACAATCCATGGGAATAAGCTACAGTAATCCTTGTACCCCATACTTTAAATGTTTGCAGACCAGTGACTCTGGCATCACTGGTTATGAAGTCATTTAAAAAACTTACAGTAGGAAGCAGATGGAGAAAAGTTATGTTTTATTGGCACATGTAAGCATCCCTAACAGTCTAATAAAGAGACAAATGACACTACTGACACTTTGTTTCATCTTTTGTATAGCCATTTGGAGGGCATCAAGTCTGCTACACGACTGCCGTTTGTAGATTTCTCATTCATTTTCAATGTCATCTAGCTCCACTTCCTTGCAGGGAGGCTTATTAAACATTTTCATTTGGACTTTAATTTGGTAGGCTGATTATTGTTTTTAACAGACAGGATTCAAACAGTGAAAGTAAATTGCTATTTGTTTGCCATTCTGTCCTCATCCACAGGGTGCCTGCACTAGTGTGTACTTTCATATCTTTTGCACATTCTATGTACTAATGGTTATCACAACAAATTTGAATTTTGAGTCATTCTGGTAATAACTTGGTACTTATTAGCCTATTTAATGAGAATGAAATATGTTATGGTCTAGTGGTAGATGATTTTGCTAACAGCTATGCTGTGGTGAGTCTTTTCTACAACTTAACATAACAAATATTAAGGGTCTAATAATTGATTTTAGAAGAAACACTATAAGAAACAATCATCAAATAACAGGCAAGGGTGACTAATAAAAGTTAAAAATATCTTCAGACAGTCATAGACTCAACTGACCTTTAATGCAAACACAGAAGCAGTCTGCAAAATGGAACCATAGCACCTGTATTGTCAAAGCAAGTGGAGTCTTTTTAGTGTGAATTCTAACATTATATTAGTTTTTTTTTAATCCTGTATCGAGTCAGTCTTAACTTGTATTCTGCTATCTTGGTTTGGATGTCTTAATGTTAGCAACAAAATAAGATAAATCAAATTGTACAATGGAGCAGTAAAATAATGTCACAACAGAACTCACTTACTACATGTACAATTTCAGTTGTTGCCATCAGGTCACAGGTTTAATATTCTGAAGATAAAAAGCAACCGGATGAAATACCTCTTCATCCCACCTGCTGTTAATCTTCTTATTACGTTTTTCACAGACTTAAATTATGGGCTGATTCCTTATCAGTTGTGGCTAACATTAGTCAAGTTTTATTATTTGTTTAATTTTTTAATGCAGTGATCTGATACTATAAGCTCACCCCTACATTTTATTTATTTTTAGAAAGTTTATGGTTGATGTCTGAGCTCTTGCTGTGCTTTAATGAGATGTCTTGGTTTCTCTATAAAAATCTGTTGCCAAACAACATTTACAGTATGTCTTAAGTCAAACAACTTAAATTAATTTTATTTGAAGAACTCTCCCTCCACCGAATGCTGTAGACGGTGGGGAATCCTTTGATAGCTAATAGCTGTAACAATGGCAGTCCAGTACATCTTTGTGCTCAGAACAATCCTCCTGCAAATAAAACTATCTGACAGACTTTTACATTTTTAATTTACTCAATTCAAATAACTTCTCTTCTTGAAGCCACTTTCATTTATAAGCTATAAAGGCATTATATGCCTTCTCTTTATCTTGTAGTGGTTTTAATTTCTACATCTATTTATAAATCTACATCTACATCTATTCTACATCTATTTATATAAATAGAAAGTCCATATGTGTGTCCGTTCCCTATACAAGCCTAAACCTTTGCATAGTTACTCTCTAGAACCATACAGACAAGACAGGCTATCATGAAACCTGGACACAATCCATGACTTCATCCCCTTGACACATGAAAAATGTAGGTATTGTATTGGGGGTCAGTACTTATTTTTGCTTTTTGAAAATTGACCACTATTTCATTAGTACTAGGGTGTTGTACCATGTTAGCCATTATGAATGTAGTGAAAAGTCAAGCAAAATGACACCTTTTATTGACTAACTAAAAAGATTACAGTCTTTTTAGTTAGCCAATAGAAGGTGTCATTTTGCTTGAGTTTCCACTGCCTGAAGAAGGGGCCTGAGTTGCCTCGAAAGCTTGCATATTGTAATCTTTTTTAGTTAGCCAATAAAAGGTGTCATTTTGCTTGGCTCTTCTCTACACTATTTCATTGAAATGGTTCTTTTGTTAAGTGTTTCCCTTCACATATATGTTTAAAACATGTTTTAGTTGTCTGTCACGTTCTCTTCCATATACTGCCCATTTCATAACATTGTTTATAATGCATCCAAAAGTTTCCTTGAGTACTGATTGTTAACATATGGATGTAGGTGTCATTCAGTTCATTGATGTTTCTGTCTTCGACGCGTTTGGGCACTTCAGCCCACTTCACATGACGCTAAAAGCTTCGGGGGGCTCTTGGTGATCTATACTAATAAAAGGCAAAGCCCTCACTGACTGACTCACTCACTCACTGACTCACTCACTCATCACTAATTCTCCAACTTCCCGTGTAGGTAGAAGGCTGAAATTTGGCAGGCTTATTCCTTACAGTTCACTTACAAAAGTTAAGCAGGTTTCATTTCGAAATTCTACACGTAACGGTCATAACGGTCGATAACGGTCGACAACGTCTACCATGTTGAACTTTCTTATTTATGGCACCATCTTCACGAAATTTGGTAGGCGGCTTCCCTGCGCTAACCGAAATCGATGTACGTACTTATTTCGATGGTATGACGCCACTGTCGGCTGCCATATTGAACTTTCCAACGTCACTAATTTTCCAATTTCCCGTGTAGGTAGAAGGCTGACCCCATCTTCACGAAATTTGGTAGGTGGCTTCCCTGCGCTAACCAAAACCGATGTACGTACTTATTTCGGTGGTATGATGCCACTGTCGACCGCCATATTGAATTTTCCAAACATCACTAATTCTCCAACTTCCCGTGTAGGTAGAAGGCTGAAATTTGGCAGGGTCATTCCTTACAGCTTACTTACAAAAGTTAAGCAGGTTTCATTTCGAAATTCTACGCGTAACGGTCAACAATGTCTGCCATGCTGAACTTTCTTATTCATGGCCCCATCTTCACGAAATTTGGTAGGCGGCTTCCCTGCGCTAACCGAAACCAATGTATATACTTATTTCGGTGGTATGACGCCACTGTCAGCCGCCATATTGAACTTTCCAATGTCACTAATTCTCCAACTTCCCGTCTAGGTAGAAGGCTGAAATTTGGCAGGCTCATTCCTTTAAGCTTACTTACAAAAGTTAAGCAGGTTTCATTTCGAAATTCTACACTTAATGGTCATAACGGTCGATAACGGTCGACAACGTCCGCCATGTCGAACTTTCTTATTTATGGCCCCATCTTCACGAAATTTGGTAGGCTGATTCCCTGCACTAACCGAAACCGACGTATGTACTTATTTCGATGGTATGACGCCACTGTCGGCCACCATATTGAACTTTCCAACGTCACTAATTTTCACAATGTCCGCCATGTTGAACTTTCTTATTCATGGCCTCATCTTCACGAAATTTGGTAGGCGGTTCCCCTGCGCTAACCGAAACCAATGTACATACTTATTTCGGTGGTATGACGCCACTGTCAGCCGCCATATTGAACTTTGCAACGTCACTAATTCTCCAACTTCCCGTGTAGGTAGAAGGCTGAAATTTGGCAGGCTCATTCCTTACAGCTTACTTACAAAAGTTAAGCAGGTTTCATTTCGAAATTCTACACGTAACGGTCAACAATGTCTGCCATGTTGAACTTTCTTATTCATGGCCCCATCTTCACGAAATTTGGCAGGCGGATTCCCTGCGCTAATCGAAACCGATGTACATACTTATTTCGATGGTATGACGCCACTGTCGGCCTCCATATTGAACTTTCCAATGTCACTAATTTTCCAACATCCCGTGTAGGTAGAAGGCTGACCTCATCTTCAAGAAATTTGGTAGGTGGCTTCCCTACGTTAACCAAAACCGATGTACATACTTATTTCGGTGGTATGACGCCACTGTCGGCCGCCATATTGAATTTTCCAAACATCACTAATTCTCCAACTTCCCGTGTAGGTAGAAGGCTGAAATTTGGCAGGCTCATTCCTTACAGATTACTTACAAAAGTTAAGCAGGTTTCATTTCGAAATTCTACGCGTAACGGTCATAACGGTTGACAATGTTCGCCATGTTCAACTTTCTTATTTATGGCAGGTTTCATTTCGAAATTCTACGCATAACGGTCAACAGCGTCCGCCATGTTGAACTTTCTTATTCATGGCCCCATCTTCACGAAATTTGGTAGGCGGCTTCCCTGCGCTAACCAAAACCAATGTACGTACTTATTTCGGTGGTGTGACGCCACTGTCAGCTGCCATATTGAACTTTCCAACGTCGCTAATTCTCCAACTTCCCGTGTAGGTAGAAGGCTGAAATTTGGTACTTATTTCGGTGATATGATGCCAGTGTCGGCCGTCATATTGAACTTTTCAACGGTCTTTGTTACTTATGGGCTCATCTTCAAGAAATTTGGTATGCGGGTTCCCAACGCTAACTGAATCCTACTTACGTACATATATACGTTCATAGCCTGCAGCTCGGTCACCGTATGAGGCGGCGTTGGGTCCCCCATCCCAACGCCTCCCACGTTGTTGGCTGCCTGCCTTTATAAGGCCGTCTGTCGCTCCAGTCTCTACATTCCCTTCCTTGCTTCGCCACGGTGTTCACGTCTCCCTGCTGATAACTTCAGCCTTTTTATTTAATCCACGGCTTCTTCGCTGTTTTATTGTTCATTTATTACGATTATAGTTATTGTGTAGGTATTTTAGACTTACTTTACATCATTCAGGTACCCATTTCCTTTATCATTCCAACCGTACCCCCATTAACATGTCTATCGAGGTGATCACCATCGATCAAAGAACTGTCACTTACCAAGTGGTTTCCATGCCCGGAGATGGCACCTGCCTTTTCCATTCTCTTTGTTACATATTGCACGGCCATATCAGGCTCACTCTTGATATCCGGAGGAACATTGTGTCTTATGTATTGAATGATTGGGACAGGTTCAAGGTGTGGACTGATGACGGTACAGGAGATAATTATACTACACAGGAGCACTAGAAGAGTGAAATGCTTAAGTGTACCGAAATGGCCAAATATTTTACACCTTTGGACAACCGCCAATGCCTCTTAAACATCTTAGATTCACAGG
>JANRMT010062834.1:11882950-11961650 GCA_026402145.1 Polypterus bichir lapradei
TCATATTGAACTTTTCAACGGTCTTTGTTACTTATGGGCTCATCTTCAAGAAATTTGGTATGCGGGTTCCCAACGCTAACTGAATCCTACTTACGTACATATATACGTTCATAGCCTGCAGCTCGGTCACCGTATGAGGCGGCGTTGGGTCCCCCATCCCAACGCCTCCCACATTGTTGGCTGCCTGCCTTTATAAGGCCGTCTGTCGCTCCAGTCTCTACATTCCCTTCCTTGCTTCGCCACGGTGTTCACGTCTCCCTGCTGATAACTTCAGCCTTTTTATTTAATCCACGGCTTCTTCGCTGTTTTATTGTTCATTTATTACGATTATAGTTATTGTGTAGGTATTTTAGACTTACTTTACATCATTCAGGTACCCATTTTCTTTATCATTCCAACCGTACCCCCATTAACATGTCTATCGAGGTGATCACCATCGATCAAAGAACTGTCACTTACCAAGTGGTTTCCATGCCCGGAGATGGCACCTGCCTTTTCCATTCTCTTTGTTACATATTGCACGGCCATATCAGGCTCACTCTTGATATCCGGAGGAACATTGTGTCTTATGTATTGAATGATTGGGACAGGTTCAAGGTGTGGACTGATGACGGTACAGGAGATAATTATACTACACAGGAGCACTAGAAGAGTGAAATGCTTAAGTGTACCGAAATGGCCAAATATTTTACACCTTTGGACAACCGCCAATGCCTCTTAAACATCTTAGATTCACAGGTGACGATTTCAGTAGTGGACACTTTGATGTTTAGAAATGTTTAAACTCTCAAAAGCTGGATGTGAAGTTATCAATGAAACTGGTTGTATACTTACAACGCTTGACAGATGCCGAATGTCTCTTCAACACAAGTCCTACAAATACTGTCGTAATTGAAACAAACAATGAAACTCAAACCGATTATGACAGCAGCAATCCAAGCTGTGAGATTTGAAACAAGATTACTGTTCACATGGCCAACTGTATGTTGCATGCTCAAGAGTAAGCTCAGCACACAGCTACAGCTTGGTCATATTACAACTGGAGGGCCGAACTGACAACGTGGCATACAAAGAGATCCTTAACAAATAATTATTGGTATATTTTCCCTCAGTTTTAAAAAGGTTTAATTGTCTTCTTAATAAAAATTTTAAGACAGTACTTCGCCGCTGCAAAGCGCGGGTATTTTGCTAGTGGGGGTATATAAGCCAGCTCCTCCAACCAGATCACAGTTCAGTTTACTTCAGAGTTCAGAGTTCATAGCTCATCAAGCGATATCCCACTGGGAACTGCGATCTTCAGGCCTCATCAAATATACAACTGTCATTCACAACAACTGTGTTTAGAAGTTGAAAATGTTTTAGTTTAGTTTAATTTTGACACAGTTCGTATTTGTTGGTAGTAACTTCAGATTGACTTAAAATAAAATTTTAAAAAGTCTGTCAATTTTTTCCAGAATAAAAATATTGTCTTTAAATCATATTCTTGAGCTTGCCATTCCCAGGCGCCTGTCACTTGATGAGCTATGAACTCTAACATAAACTGTACCGTGATCTGACATTTAAGAGTTACTTTTCCAGACTACAAAATTTAAGTGCTATTAATTTCTAAAATTACACTGAAAAAGCAAAACTCTATTGGAGAAATTAATCCAAAATCAAAGACAAAGAAATTTGTAAAAGCAGCTATTACACCACAACAGTATGTAGCCCAACTTGAGCAAAGTCAAATAAGAACAAAAACAACTCAGCTGCATTAAGCCTAACTTGAAAGTAACTGTATACGACATGCCAAATCAAGGAAAACTTTTATGCAGCATTTAATTGTAATCAAATTTCAATTACCAACCTCATCTGATAGTGTGTATTTTATCCAGTTGAGCTCCTTTGAAAGCAGCTGGAATGCCACCACACAGCCAGGTTAATTTTAAAAACTGGATGCTACTGCGTAGTGTTAACCCAACGAAAATATACAATGAAATGGGAAGAAAGTCATGTCAAACATGGTAGAGGCAACAATTTTAACTGGCAATGATAAAGGTGAAGATGTGTTCATTCTATGAATTCCTGCAATACCCACTGACATGCCTTTCATTTTTAGGCAACTCCAATATCCAGGGCCTTGCATTTCCTATGACTATAAATAAGGCTTGAGGACAGTAGCTCAGGGTAGCAGGCATTAACTTAGAAAGTCCATGGTTTTCCCATGTTGCTTCCTCCAGAGTGGGCATGTCAAAACATTTTACAGACAGGAGCGTAAAAACCAAAAATATTGTATATTGCAAAGCTTTAGATTAATTAATTAGCCATATTCCAATAATACATGTATGTTATTAGTATATAAGATCAAAATTATACACTATATGAATTTGTAAATTAAGTATCACTGATTGAATTTGATTTTTTTATTGGTTATGTAGTGGTTTTAATTAATAGGGGCATGCACAAAATGTAGACACTATTGAATTTGTACTGTTTTCATTTTATTTATTTCCTTTTTGACAAGTTAAGACTTTTTGCAGTACTGGCTTGAGACTTGCTAGTTGAGAGCAGCTTTCTAATTAAGGCAGAATCGGGTATGGGACAAACACACTATAGTGTCCTCAGAAACTCAGACCTAAACTGATACAATCCCAGCTCTGCTTGGCTGGGAAGCTGTTATGGGTGTGCAGTGTGTGGTGCTGACACATCTGTGCCTGTTCAAAGTCTGTAATGGAAAAAGTGGCTTAAAAATGGATGGATGGGTATGCCATCAGCTCGGTTATGAGACATACATGAAATTATAAAAAATAAGTTAAAAATGTGTGTGTAAGTAATTCTGTTTCTCCAGTTTTTAAAAGTTTTTATATTACTTCTGTTATATTCACACTGTCATATAGTGGTTAGCATTACAGCCTCACATCTCCAAGAATTTCATCAAACGTTCAGCCTAGTTATTCTTTGTACAGAGTTAGTATATACATATAACATTTGAACTGACTTTAACTAGTAAATGTGTGTTAAAACATATAATTATTTTAAATTCAGTAATGACCCCTCATATCTTACACATTACAGCATCCCAGTTATATCTGCCAGAATCCTTTCAGCTGAAGTGTTGGATACCACAGGTGTAGACACCTTACTGTTTTTATAATGATTTTAAAATGGCTTTAGTTTTCTTTTTGTCTTAATCTCTAAAATTAAATAGAGTCTACATTTATGGTGTGTTTTGTATTGGTCTGTGTCTAAAATAGCAACTGTAACATTAAAAAAAATTAGCTGGCAGACAGACTCATTATGCAATAATGGAAAATGCACTCTAATCCTAGTCTCTGGTAGCCATACTTAGAAGCATTGCCTCCCCCTTATGACTAATAACCTCAAGAATGTTTCAACAAAGACAGTATACAGCAGCTAAAATAGTGATATTTATTTTTAGAGTTAAATTTTTATTCTTAACAGGTACACTTATGAATTAAACACATTTTTTTTGTAAACTGCCTTGAGCAAAGTACCTGTGAAATAAATTATTTATATAGTTGACGCACTTTGATAATAATGAAAACAATAATATGTAGGACACTGTTGATTGTCCATGTCCATTCATCAGTTTAGAAGATACAGTAAATCTTATCGTTAATGAAAGAATACGTGTTATCAATAATTAGAGGTGTCTAGTATATAGCAGAAGAAAATTTGATTTTAGTATTTTAAAAGTGTTTTGATATTAAATGTTTTAATGTAGGCTAAAATTAATTATCTGAGCTGACTGTCTCATATTACAAGAAATTATGAATTCAGACAACATTAAAGTTCCAAAAACAAATGTTTTACTTTGTCGTTCATACAGCATATGTGTGGTTTGATTCAGCAGTAAACTTACAGCATAGTTTCAAACAAATTCACATATGGAAAAAAACCCAAAACAGTGCTATTTCAATAAAAAATACTATAATATACACTTCTAGACAACAATCTCAGAGGTGCACTTTAGGCCCAATCTTACTGTTAAATGTAATAGTTTTGTAATATTTCAAGAGGACTTACTGCATAATATTCAGAAAAACAAAAAACTGATACTTGTTATAATATATGATGATTCCTGAAATTAAATTTTGAATAAGGTTACTTGTTTTGAAGCATCATTTTCATGTTTAGGGGAAGTTGAAAAATATGTTTTAGAACCTATCCATATGTATCATTTGTTTCTATGTCATTCTAAAGAAGCGATTTTTATTTTTTAAGAAGCACAAAAGTTAACACTGCTGCCTCATGCCTCCACAGGACCCAGGTTTTAATGCCTGCCCAGTTACTTGTGGAGGAAGTCTATTCTACCTAAGATTATTTATTCTGTTCACTCCAGTTTCTTTCCACACTCCAAAGACATGCATGTTAGTTTAACTGGCTACTCCTACTATTATGTTGGGAGTGAGTTTTGTTGAGTGTGTCCTGAGATGGACTAACACTCAATATAGGGTTTGTGTCTAATATTGTCAGCTTATTCAGAAAATAAATTCATGTTTTCAAGAAAGTTATTCAAATTTTCCGAATAATTGTTGTATCTCATTCATTTTGCTTATAATCTTCTTGGTTTTTTTTCACAATGGCACCATTGCTATAATAGGCAACTGAGGGGCACTGATAAAGCAACATACTTGTTAGGTTTCATTAAAATTCTTCTTCATTTGGCTCCCATTTAGGGATCACCACAGTGGATCATCCGTCTCCATCTATCCCTGTCTTTTACATAATTTTCTGCCACACTGACTGCCTTCATGTTCTCACTCATCACATCCATAAACCTCCTTTTTGGCCTTCCCCTTTTCCTCTTGCCTAGCAGTTCCATCCCCAACATTCTTTTCCCGATGTAGCCCTCATCTCTCCTCTGCATGTTCCCAAACCATCTCAATCCAGCCTCTCTCACTTGGTCACCAAACTGTGGTACCTGTGTTGTCCCTCTAAAATACTCATTCTTAATCCTGTCTACTTTCATTTCTCTGAGCGAAAATCATAGCATCTTCAGCTCTGCCACTTCCAGCTCAGCCTTCTGTCTTTTCGTCAGTGCCACCATCTCCAAACTATATAACACAGCTGATCTCACTATCGTTTTATAGACCTTCCCTTTCACTGTTGTAGGTACTCTTCTATCACAAATTACTCTTGCCACTCTTCTCCACCCAGTCTTCCCTGCCTGCACCGTCTTCTTCACCTCTCTGCCATACTCATTGTTGCTTTGGGCTGCTGAATCCAAGTATTTAAATTCAATTACTTTCACTACCACCGCTCCTTGCCGTCAGAACCTTCCACCACCTACCCTCTCATTTATGCACATGTACTCCGTCTTGCTCCTACTGACTCTCATTCCCCTTCTCTCCAGTGCATACCTCCACCTCTGCAAGTTCATTTTAACCTGCTGTCTACTGTCATTACAGATCACAACGTCATCCGCGAACATTATAGTCTGCAGAGACTCCCATCTGACCTTATCTGTCAACCTGTTCATCACCTTTGCAAACAGGAAAGGGCTCTGAGCCAATCCCTGATGTAATCCCACTCTCACCTTGAACCAGGCTGTCGGTACTCAAATGTGGCACTTGGTGCCATGGCCCACCTGCCAAGTTGTTTTGCCTGCCTATGGTAAAGTCATCCCTGATGGAGGATCACAGGAATCATAGGAAAGAGGGGTCCTTTCATCGGATTGGCTGGCCCAGCACTGTTTCAGCCATGGAATGGCCAAATGGGGGTGGCAGCTTAATGGATGAGGTCTCCAGGACTCTAAAAATATCCAAATCTTATTATGTGATATCATCTACTGTTAAATTCTGCTCCATACTTCTAATTTTTTTTATTTTTATGCTGTATTGAGAATTTGTTCTGTTCTGTGTATTGTACTGTATTGTATTGACCCCCTTCTTTTGACACCCACTGCATGCCCAACCTACCTGGAAAGGGGTCTCTCTTTGAACTGCCTTCCCCAAAGTTTCTTCCATTTTTCCCTACAAGGTTTTTTGGGAGTTTTTCCTTGTCTTCTTAGAGAGTCAAGGCTGGGGTGCTGTCAAGAGGCAGGGCCTGTTAAAGCCCATTGCGGCACTTCTTGTGTGATTTTGGGCTATACAAAAATAAACTGTATTGTATTGTATTGTATTCCTACTGCACACCTCACTGTAGTCACACTGTCCTCATACATATTCTGCACCACCCACACATACATTTTCTGCTACTTTCTCATGCAACGTCATAATTCCTCTCTTGGCACTTTGTCATACGCATTAGATGTATGACATTTTATTATAATTAATACTTTGAATTGAGATTTAATAGATTCTCACTAAACCTGAATGTAATATTTTCATGTTAAAGGATTACATTCTGATGCAGTTGAGAACTTTGAAACTTTCCCAAGCTAGGTAACCACAAAGTGAATTTTAACCTTTAAAGCAGTATTTCCCAACCTTTTCTATGCCCCACACCCCTTATAGATCTTTGATTTATGTTCACACCCCCAACAAGAGTAATATCACATTAGAAAAATTTCTAATTTTTAAAACCACAAATTGAACCACATACATTACTGTGTGTGAGAAATTCAATTCAAAAAAATAAGCTTTTAACTCTCTGCCTAAAATTTAAATATACTGTAAATAGAGCAATTTACCTTTATACATCTCTGTGATCTTGTAAGTGTGTCCCCTGTGAATCTTTGGCACTTGATTGACAATCCAGGGGCATCAAGTGCCACAAGGAATCAGAGATCAGTGAAAAAGAGGTTTGGGGAATTGGAGACCCCAATGAAGCAACAGGTGCTGGTACTCCGCTAAGCAATGAAACACAGTCAACAATCTTTGTCCCCCAATAACACCTGCACTGCAATTCAAAAATGGCTGCATCAACCCTTAAAAAGGGCTGAGTGTAATCAGCAGGTGTTGCATCCAGTTCAGTCCCCCTTGTAAGCAGCAAAAAATGTCAATCAAACCTCGAGATCATTGACGTTACACGATCAGGGCTTATACAGATATCAATTCTAGACCCATCATTGTGAGGTCCAAATTCCATATAATTCTCATAAAAAAAGATTTTTGACGTTACAAATGCTCCGTCAACAGCAAAGAACCCACAAGAACGAGCATTTCTGCAGTTCATTCAAAGTTTTTTTTATATCCTAGAACAGGAACACTAACTAAAAAGTAGCCTACAAATGACTGCAAGAGACAGACTGTACCATAATAAAATCAGACAACACTCCTCACTCAATTAAGGTGAATTGTGAAGCAGGCTTCCTCTTTGTCGAACCCCCTGAAATATCATCTCACACCTCAGGTTGGGAACAATGCTTTAAAGTATTGTTCAAAGTTTCCCATTAGATGCTAAATATTAAATTGGAGGCAACTCAATTCAGTGACACAGCCATTTAACACAGGGCTATTATAGACTTTTCTCTGACACATAAAATAAAAGTTTGACGTGCCCAAGTCTAAATTACTATCTTCAGGTAAGAAAACGTCTTTTGTGACTGCATTGGTAGGTTTGTCTTTAATTTACAGCAGGTTTTTCAACTTTGTTCTTAAGGAGCTGAACTAAATCTGCCTAAGGGAATGACTTGAAGTGAATGGAATGTTTACGTCTTGCGTAAGCACAGGCCAAATTTATATTTTGTTTTTTGAACATGCTAACATGGAATGCACTCGGGTCCCAATACGGGTGGTTCATAAGGTGGTGGGTGCGGCAATTGAGCTGTATCAGTACCTGCTCCCAACCTCACTCTCTATAATGTATAATGTATAATGAGTCCCGAGGCTTTGGAAAACATCTTGCATCACCCCAGTCCCAAAGGTATCACGTCCTAGTGAGCTGAATGACTTCCGGCCTGTTGCTCTGACATCACATGTGATGAAGACCATGGAGCGGCTGTTGCTTCACCACCTGAGGCCACAGGTCCGTCACGCCCTCGACCCTCTGCAGTTCGCATACCAGGATAAGGTGGGAGCGGAGTATGCCATCATCTATATGTTACACCGATCCCTCTCCCACCTGGACAGAGGCAGTGGTGCTATAAGAATTATGTTTTTGGACTTCTCTAGCGCCTTCAACACCATCCAACCTCTGCTCCGTAGGGACAAGCTGACTGAGATGGGAATAGACTCACACCTGGTGGCATGGATCGTGGACTATCTTACAGACAGACCTCAGTATGTGCGTCTTGGGAACTGCAGGTCTGACATTGTGGTCAGCAACACAGGAGCGCCGCAGGGGACTGTACTTTCTCTGGTCCTGTTCAGCCTATATACATCAGACTTCCAATACGACTCGGAGTCCTGCCACGTGCAAAAGTTCGCTGATGACACTGCTATTGTGGGCTGCATCAGGAGTGGGCAGGAGGAGGAGTACAGGAAACTAATCAAAGACTTTGTTAAATGGTGCGACTCAAACCACTTACACCTGAACACCAGCAAGACCAAGGAACTGGTGGTGGATTTTAGGAGGCCCAGGCCCCTCATGGACCCCGTGATCATCAGAGGAGACAGTGTGCAGAGGGTACAGACCTATAAATACCTGGGAGTGCAGCTGGATGACAAATTGGACTGGTCTGCCAATACTGATGCTCTGTGTAAGAAAGGTCAGAGCCGACTATACTTCCTTAGAAGGTTGGCGTCCTTCAACATCTGCAATAAGATGCTGCAGATGTTCTATCAGACGGTTGTGGCAAGTGCCCCCTTCCACGCACTGGTGTGCTGTGGAGGCAGCATAAAGAAGAAGGACGTCTCACGCCTGGACAAACTTGTTAGGAAGGCAGGCTCTATTGTAGGAATAAAACTGGACAGTTTAACATCTGTAGCAGAGCGACGGCCACTAAGCAAACTCCTGTCAATCATGGAGAATTCACTGCATCCACTTAACAGTGTCATCTCTAGGCAGAGGAGTAAGAGTAGTCTTGCTCCACTGACAGACTGAGGAGATCGTTCCTCCCCCACACTATGCGACTCTTCAATTCCACCCGGGGGAGTAAATGATAACATTATTCAAAGTTATTGTCTGTTTTTACATGCATTTTTATTACTCTTTAGTTTAATATTGTTTTTTGTATCAATATACTGCTGCTGGATTATGTGAATTTCCCCTTGGGATTAATAAAGTATCTATCTATCTAATGATACTTTAATGTCAAATATGAAGAGGAAACATTCTATAATTGTACACCCATTCCTTTCCTCATTCCACTTGGTCCACAGCTGCGCAAAATAAGATCCTGTAACTGTCATTTTTTGCATTTTTGTAGACCTTGTAATTTCAATTAAATCTTATACATTTAAATTTTTGCTTCCTGTTTAATAATCTGCATGGAGTGAAAGTATTAAAGCATATAGGAAAGTTCTCTACAAAATACAACTCTAATTAGTATTACAGACTATATTAACAGCTCTTCAGTTTTGTTAAGAACATTACATAACCTAACAGATAATAAATCAAAATTGATGTATATAATGCCACTTAATATTAGCAGAAATGAGTTTACGAATTTCTTTAATAATAAACTCCATAAAATCAGCTTCTGAATCTAGTAATATTGTATCATATAATGTCACTTTGTGCAATTTCCAAAGTGGTCACCAGGGAGTGCACCAGCTACCCAAACCCTACACAGACAGACACCAGGCACAAGCCCATCAGTACACAAGTTTTAGAGGAAAGGAAAGGAGATAATATGTTTGAGTTCCAAAATTAATTTATTCATTTATTTATTAAATTATCTGTCATTAAGCCCAGTTCACTTGAAGTGAAAAATTAACTTTTTCCAGTTGCACAAACAATATTGGATAATTGTTGCATTTTTATTAAATATTAATGTGGCTGATTCATTCAAAGTACCCACTGTTTAATTTTTGTTAAAGAAATCAAATTCATTTTCAAGTGTCCATGAAAATTTCAAAATGATCATTTCTTTCAAAGTTTTGGCAAAAAAATGTAATTTTACAACTTCATGTGTTTAAAACGAATGTAACCATCAGTCATTCTGCTTTTACCCCTTTTAAATCTGCTTTCTACTCTTAGACATATTGCAAACGTTAAAAAGGTTTCATAAAATATCTTAAAAAGACAGTTCATTTGTTTGTTTCTATTGTAATACTTTTTGTTTAGGTTGTTGAAATTGTTCACTTACAACTCTCCACATAATTCTAAACAAATCACTAAGAGTCATAACTAGAACTAAGGAATATGACCATAGATGGTTCAGTATGTTTAAAGATGGTTTCAAAATCCAAAAATTGCATTGGGTAATAAAAACAGAATAAGATTCAGTGACTTTAGCTATGGAGCAATAGAATGATCTAACTACCAATATTCCAGAACCCTTACTTGATTTTAATCAAGACAAAAATACTTTTATTTTATAGAATTATCTTTTTAGAGCTGTTGCTGAGGCTGCTCAAACTGCTTTCTTAAATTACTGTTACTAATTTTAAATGCACACTGCTAACTCTTCTCTATTTTGTTTCTCTTCTCTTCTTCTCTGTATGTGTGCTTCCACTTGGTCTGTCTTGGATTTGATGTGATATCACAAATAATGGTTAATTTTATTCATCTGAAATTTCTGTCATTTGCCAATAAAATAATCAATTTTAGAAAATGGCTGACCTATAAAAAGTAAAATCTGGCCTAAAAAAATAAAACACCCTGTATATATGTACATATTGTAGTTTGCATGAGGTGCTCTCAAAAAATAAAACCCTCTGAAATCTTGAATTATGTGGAGAGAATAAACAATAAAGAAACATGTTTTATTAACAGAATCAACCACAGAAAGGATACATAGAAGGACTAACCAAAAGAAAAAACTAATACCTTGCATTTATCAAACTGAGGAACTTTACTAAACTTTCACCTTTCACCAACTGACCTGATCTTCTTCCTGTGGCCCTAGAACATTCATTTTTAGGGCCATATCTATTAGCATGCATTCTCACAACCCAAGCCAAGTCAAGTCAAGTTTATTGTCTTGTGTTTTACAATGAAATCTGTACTTGCATGTCTCCACAGAAAAAATAAAATACAATAACAAAAAATAAACAAATAAACAAAAAGTATACAATACTTAGTATCCATCCATCCATTATCCAACCCGCTGTATCCTAACTACAAGGTCACGTAGGTCTGGTGGAGCCAATGCCAGCCAACACAGGGCGCAAGGCAGGAAACAAACCCTGGGTAGGGTGCCAACCCACTGCAGGGCACATACACCCACACACACACCCACACACCAAGCACACACTAGGGACAATTTAGGATAATACTTAGTATGTAATGTATAAATATAATTATACATACGTATATACAATATGGGTTTGCAGGTATTTATTATTAAGTTTTTTACATAATATTTGTTCTTATGATTGACTCTTCAGCAAGAATCTATCCCTGAATGTACTGGAGTGAGTGCAAATGGATCTATACTGTTTGCCAGAACGGAGGAGTCAAAAACGCAGCTGTACAGGATGGCTGGGGTCTTTTCTAAGACAGCAAGTATTGTATGTGTTGGCATATTCTGTGCCACATTTACTACCGCCTACAGTGATTTACAATTTTGAACTGAGCAGGTGCCATACCAGAATGTGATACAGCCAGTAAGGATGAAATCAGCCATGCACTTGAGAACAGACGGGGAGGTCTGAGAAAGCACAGGCATTGGTTAGCCTTTCTGACATGAGCCAGAATGTGTTGTGCCAACTTCAGCTAGTCAGTGATAGCCATTCCAAGAACTGTGAAACTGCTGACTCTTTCAACAGCATCCCGGTCAGTCTGGTTGGGGAGCATGCACTGATGCAGCGCATTGACGCACCCACCACTCAACAAAACAGCTCAGGATCCTGGTTGGCAACCCCCAAGGCAGACACGTGGTCCAGTCCCACCCTCCAGAAATGACCATCTATCTGCCACAGCCAGGTGTCACGGGGGCATCCCCTTTTGCCTGGTCCAGCCACTTGGGTCCTCATTGAGTCAGATCACCTGCAAGGAATCGGGGTATATGATCATAGTGCCGTAACTGACTCTCCCTCACAATGCAGGTAATGTGCATCATTCAGGAATCTGTGAGCAACTGCTCATTCAACACAATGTCAAACCAGCCATACCCAAGGATTCTCCATAGAGACACAGGAGTTCAGTCTTTGTCTCAGGTCACTGCATAGCGTTCATGTCTTTCAAACAGCATCACCTCCAGTATAAATAGAAATGTGGTGAACCTTCGCCATCCTTAAGTATGTGGAAGAATGTATGCTCTTGTATGTGTCTCTTCAGGGTTTATATACTGGTCGGTTAACTTTAAATCCTAACATTAGGAAAATATACTGTATGCAGTTGTTTAACAATAAGTAATAAACTGGGTTTTATATATGTTAAATAGTTTCATACTAGTTATTTTCTTTATTTATTGGCCAAATCTGTATCTTTATAGGTACTTATTAAGTATAACATACTTATAAAATATTTCCACAGGCAGGTAATAGAATTATGTGAAATCCATCTTTTGTTTTTGTGTAAGGAATAACTTAAGAGTTCAGGCAGTTAATGATAAGACAATAAATGATCACTGTAAACAATGCAACTGTTAAATGTTCGCTCACTAAGGGTCACCAGATATGACCTAACTCTTGTTATTATGAACTAAGAAGTATGGCATTAATTTATGGAATGGCCAGAGTGTGGGGGAAGATTTAAAGCTATAAAGGGTGTGAACTGTGTGAACTGAACATTCAGAACATAAAGTTCTGAATCAGCATAAAAGTTATTAAAGACTCCTTAAATTAAAATATTGTGGCTTCTTTTCTTCCACAAGTATATATCCATCTCCTTGGTTTTACTGACATTAAGCGTGAGACTGCTCTCTTGATACCTCTGAGTTGTAAGGGACACCTCTTTTCTGTAAGCTATATGATCATTGCTTGTTATCAGCCCCTATGAATGGCATAATCAGAAAACTTAATGATGGAGTTGGAGCTATCTCTGCCACGTATTTTGAGGTAAACAAGAAATACAGAAGGAGGGCGCAAAACACTAACAAATGTGAACAAAATTTTTTAACTGTGTGCAAGTTGATTGAACATTAAGATTTCATCTGACATTTTTAAGCATCCAGCCAGAATTGGGGGCCATTTTACAACAGAAATGTTGAACTGCATGATGTCTTTAAAATTCTGAATTCTAGGATTGTCATTCCAGAAGGGTTACATTGTGCACAGGTTTTCAGGATGATTTATAGCTAGTGTCATGTAGTTGACCCAACTAAGGAGGTTTACCATCTTGATATCTAGAAGCTGCACTCTTTGTAATTTAAATGCTGAAAACTAGCACTTCCAGAGTTTTAGTTAGTGTCTTGTCTTGTATTTATATAACATATGACACATGGGTAAGTAAAATCTATCTATGCATTAGTCTTCTGAACGCACTTATCCAGTTCAGGATCATTGGGTTCTGAAAATAATGAGGCAAGGCAGTTCATTGTATAATTTAAGCAAGAAAATACACTGTTATGCAGTAAAGTGTTTAGCAGCAGACTAAGTATTGTCAAGGAATAAGCCAGCATCTAAATAACCAGATAATAATCCTTCAAAACTGATGATCAAAGCACCAAAACACTGAACAAGAACCAAAGTTGAAAAAATGTTATCCTTTACAAGCTAACACGTTCTTCTTCAGATGTTGTGGTTATCACTGCATGAGCCAAATTTCAATCTATTAACAAAATTGTATAAAATATACATTTGTGTTAAAAATATTTTCTGACTATACCACAATTATGCTTTCTGAAGGAATGTTACATAATGGAATTTTGTGAAGATACTACAGATGATTTTAAAAAATACAAAGAGACAGTTTTGGACCTCACAGAACATGCAGTATAACAAAAATGCCTAAAGCTCCATAACCATAGTCCCAATTTACTTGATTTTTTTCTTCCTTGGAAGGTTTTAATGGCAAAATGGGACTAATTTGTGACAAATACCTAGCAAGTAACTTGTGGCATCACATCCATTGGTATTGGCAAGGAGTACAACATGAATTCAAGACAAAATAATATTGGACTCAAAGACACTTTCTTAAAAAAAAAATACAGCTAACAAACTAAAGCATATATGAACAAACCGTAACTTAAAAAAGCACACAAAAGTGGAACAGTTTGACAGCTGGAAACAAATAACTACTTAATTCATCAAAAAAGCGTAAACTGTAAATTTTGATCATAGCTTCTTAGGAGATGACAAATTGTGTTTTCTTATGTGTGGAGCACAAACTCTGCAGTAATTACATTTAACCATGCAAATGAAGGTACTACATACAGTATTGACAGCTGCAAATTAGACTCTTTATCACATACAATCCCAAGGTATGGAGCTAATGTATAACAATTCAAATGACTTTTTTCGATTTTTTTGTTGACGGGAACCAGAGCCTATCCTGCCAACAATGCATGCAAGGCAGGAACAGCCTTGGGTAGAATGCCAGTGTAATACAGAGCCCAGTATTTAAGCAAAGGATGTTGGATCTATTAAGCAACAGAGTTACTTACTGCCCTGAACTAATGTAAACTGTAATTATTAGTTTGGTCCCAGGCAGGTTATTTGACTTTTCTAGAGCATACAATTAGTTAATGCCAGGACCTAAAATGGCATCCTAATGATTTCAAGATTTCAAGTCTAATTCCTTAGCTACTAGTCCACTCTGCCTATATAGTGAGCACCTATACCATCTTTACCCAGCACTCGCTTGGAATGTATTCTGTTGGACTTGTAGTCATACCTGAATAAATATATTCCTTACATGCAAAAATGATGGAGAAACTAAAACAATAAAAATCTGCTACAAAAGAAAGGATATACTGTATTTAACTTGCTTTTAAATGCTGTGTTTACTCCTATAAACAAACAACTGAGGAAACTTATAGGTCAGTGCTATTGTACTAAGTAATATGATATATATAATTTCTTACTAACCCTTGCCTATTCTGTTTCTCTTCTCAGTACTCAAATGTGGCACTTTGTGCCACTGCCCACCTGCCAAGTTGTTTTGCCTGCGTAAGATAAAGTCATCTCTGGTGGAGGATCGCAGGAATCATTGGGTAGAGGAGTTTTTTCATTGGATTGGCTGGCTCAGCACTGACTCAGCTGTGGAATGGCCAATAGGAGAAGGCAGCTGATGGCCGAGGCCTCCAGAACTCTGAACAAATCCAAATCGTATTATGTGACATCATCTACTGTTAAATTCTGCTCTGTACTTGTAAAATTTCTATTGCACTATTATATTGTATTGAGGATTACTTGTGTTATTTTCTATGTATTGTACTGTATTGTAATGACCCCCTTATTTTTGACACCCACTGCATGCCCAACCTACCTGTAAAGGGGTCTCTCTTTGATCTGCCTTTCTCAGGGTTTCTTCCATTTTTTCCCCACAAAGGTTTTTTGGGAGTTTTTCCTTGTCTTCTTAGAGAGTCAAGGCTGGGGGGCTGTCAAGAGGCAGGGCCTGTTAAAGCACATTGCGGCACTTCTTGTGTGATTTTGAGCTATACAAAAATACATTGTATTGTATTGTATTGTATTTAATTGTCTTATGGTGTCTCCATGGGGTTTTCAGTGATCATGTATGTATCTTAAGAGGAGTCAGAGGCATTCTACTAGGCACAGACAGCAGGAGATGCTTCTATCCATCCATAGGAAAGGCACCAAGGAAAATGATTAGAGTCCACCACTTCATACCCTTAGAATAGTCTATTTGTGATTAGAGTCCACCACTTTATAAGCTTAAAATAGTCTATTTGTCCTGAAGTAAACGAATCAAATAAGAACACACTTTGTGATTTACTTAGTTAAACATTCTACTCACCCCATTGACTATTAAAATAAAAAGTCTTTGTTTACATTTTTCAGATTATTAAAATTTTGCTTTAAGTTGCAATGTTCTTTAATTTTTCCTGGATTTTTAATGCCAGATGAAATTTAAAATGATATAGTTTTCGGGGTTAATGAACCCAAGGAATTAAGCTTTATTTGTTTTTGCCAAAGTACTAACTTTAAACATTGTGACTTTTTCACTATCATATCCAAGGTCATTGTGTTTTATTTTTGGGTGCCTCGACTTTGGGATCTTTGTGTGTTTAGCTACCAAGGTAATCTTTCCCATCATCCTGTACGAGTGTAATTACCTGCATCTTCATGTGTGAGTGGATGAAGTTTGAAGTTTGCCTTGTACATTTCCAGCCTATCCAAGATTTGGATAATAAATGTAGTGACAATGTGTGACTTTCCTTTTGACTTTGCGTTAGGTTCTCATTGTTATTATTGGCTACGACTTTCAGAAAGTATTAATGACACTGAAGACTGCCTTTACTTTTGAACTGTAATGTCTTTTCTCCTTGTCCTAATCACAAAAGTTATAATGACTACTTGTGGCAGAGTGATTAAAGCTTTGCCCCTCAAATTCTGAGGTTGTAAGTTCACATCCTGCTACTGACACTGTGTGGCCATGAGCAAATCACTTCACCTACCTGTGCTCCAACTGGAAAAGTGAAAGAAATTTACTTCTTTTATCAGTCAGTACAAACTTCCTGTTCAATGCCTGTGTCCTCAAGACTTGAATATAAAATGCAATTTGCATGCAAATTGAGCCTGCATGTAATAAAACAATTCAGCTCACAGAGCAGTAACACCTGGTTATTTTTAACTCCTTCAGTTTTCATAGAATAATAAGGTTTTCCTGCTTGGTCCTTATGTCTTTATTTATATACTAAGGAAACACGTTGATCCACGGTGCTAACATGCACTGTGTTCTGGGGGATTATCAATAGATGGGTTTGCAGGAACAAAGTTTTTATTTCAATAAACTTTCCATCCACCAGTAAAGTATCCAACAAGTTGCTGCCACCGAAATTGTTTTAAATTTCCAGAACATTTCCAGCCCCATTAGTTTGTAATTAATTATGTGACAGACAGACAATAGCACTCTATATAAAGAGTATAGAATGAGCTACATTATATTGCTAAAATATAATTATGTATATAAAAATCAGACTCCCAGATCACAATGATGCATTGATTACCGGTACTAGTTCTTTCTATGGTGAAGCACCTCATAAATGGTCTTATACCGTATAATAAAACATAATAGAGGCAGAGAACCAAAATGTAAAAAGTCTTTGGGTTTATTGTTCCCAGATGGTTTCAATAAAAAATAAAAATAGTAGGAAATGCAATCAAATAGCTGAGTCAAAAAATAGCATATTTTTTGTTTTATGTCTTACTTGCTGCCAGGATGGACCCATCCCCTGCAGCACTGACCTCGATAACACAGGTTTGAAAACAGAAACACAGGAATATAAAAGAAATCATGAAACATAATGCTTATTTATTTTAAACAGGTATGCTAAATATCTAGTTTATAAATATCTACCCTATTTAGCTAAATTATGCAATACTTTAAAAAGGCATCTGCTAAATACTAAATATTAACTGATATGACAATTTATTCAGTTGTCTTTGAATACAGAATTGCACAAATATGGAAGTAAATGTTGAAAACTACTTGGAAATCAATAAATTCCTTGGAAAAACCTCATCAATAATTTACTTGATATCTAGAAAAGATTATTTCTATATATATAAGAAAAAAATATATATACTGTATATTCTAATACAAAGAAACACTTTCCATCTTACAGATGCTGATACCAGCATTCACACCCCATTAAGATTTGTAAAATTCCATAATTCACCAGCATATGTTTATCTAGTTTTAGTGAGCTTCAAGGAGTGGAGTTATTAACCCTAGAGGTTATTCTACCACCTGATTAATAGGCAAATAATTAGGGTAAATTAAACATTTTAAACATATTTTTTTTATAACTCACAAGCATATTTCCGTTGCTGACTACCCAATCTGATCGAAAAAGAAAGGAAAATGTTATTAATGGCTAGAAAAGTGGAGTCGTATAGTTTACTGAGTAACACAAACAAAAAAGTATAGAATACATTACAAAAGGCCTACTAATTAAAGACCACATTTCTCACACTTGACAATTTAGTTTATTTAAGCAGATAATGCATAACAAAAGCAATGTGCTCATGTCTGATGGTTTTCCCTTGGAACTAAATTATTTTATTTTTGCTACCTGGACTTTTTAAAATATATTTCAATAAAAATTACAATACTTATACTGCATTTTTTAATTTACTGAAAAAGCCAAAAATGGAGGGATAAGTAGAGCCTTGAACTCAAAATTGTATTTGCATTTCTGCTCTCTCTCCAGCAATAAAGTTCATCCCAAATATAACCCGAGATATCACCCTGGCTCACCCACAGATCCATCAGGAAAAGTGTCTCCTGAAGACAACCCAGCGAGAAGTGTGAGGGACAGAGATATAGACAGACTGACAGATAAAGAAGAAGAAGATGAAGCTTTAGTACAAAGCAAGGGATCTAGCACTTCACCACCACTACATAGATCACTGACCTGTCTAACAAAATAAGTATTGCACTTTTAAAAAGACATATAAACTGACAAACTGTCATTTTCATGATCCAGAAATACATGTTTGATGCTATAATGTTAATACTGATTTCTGGACACCTGGCAGTCAACAGTCCAAATCAAAAGCAGCAATTGAGTTCAAGCATGCAAATATATGCTTATGTGACATACACATCTGATTTACTGTACTTCAACATTCTGGATTTCCCTGATCTTTACTGTTTTTGTATTACGGGATTTGTCTAGATAGTAAGTTAGATGAATTACATGGATCATCACCATGTTAAAAGATTTGCATATATGACTTGCTTATATTTCTAAACACTTAAGGAAAGTGTGTTAGCAAACTAGTAAGATTTTCTGACATAAGCAAGTGTGGGCTGATCATTATCACCATCACCCTCCTTTTCCTTCAGCTTTTCCTGGTGAGGGTTATAGTAGCAACATTTTGAACAAGGCCTTTAAACTATTATGACTGGCCTGATAAATAAAAACCAAGTTGAAGCTAAAAATTAGTACCAATAAAAGAGATAAAACAGACTAAGAAAATGTATTGATGCATTCATAACAAGGAATTGTGCTTAACTAGTATAAAATAAGAACAGAATTTATCAGACCAAAGCAAACATTTATTATAAGTACAGCAACACTTGTCAATATGATTTACCTAACTAAATAACATAGAGCTGAGTTCTGAAGGTACCGAAAGTCCTACTATCTACTGCTGTACTTAGTAACATATTCCATGTGTCTATGGCTCTTTGTGCTGTGTGAAGAACAACTTTGTAACTTTTGTGCAACATCTACCTTTCCCTCTTTAGTGCTGCCATGTCTTTTATAATATGGATGCCAAAACCGTAACTATAACATCTCTTGACTTGTATTTCACACATCAGGCTGTAAAACCTAACATCCTATTTGTCCTCTTAATGACTTACATATACTGTCTACACTTTTCCTTGTCTTCCTAGGGAGAGTCCTGGAGGCCTGACAAAAAACTGAGCCAGTTAAAGTTCATTGAGGCATTCATTATGTGATTTTGGATTATACAAGAGATAAATAGTTGTTGTTCTAACAATAGAAAGTGAAATGTTCACTGTAGTATCAAGTTACAAACACCCCATTGTATATTTCAATCTAATATTTCAACTTCCATTAAATTACTACAAATCTGTCCAACACTGCATTTTGCTCTTTACTCTGTAATCATTTAACTGCCTTTCCACCTAGATTATTATAATCTACAGGTTTAACTAGCTTGTTGTTTATATTATTATCTTACTTTTTATTGAAATATTACAGTGGTTCTTCATGGTGAAAATGCTGTTTCTTATGTGCAGTGTAGTAACAGGTGCACTGAAGAAGTACATATTGGTCTTATTGATAACTATAGCTTAGTTCATTGGCATTTAAATGAAACATAACATGTCTCCTAAAGGTATGCAGTATTTTATTTACCTCTAGCCACCCTAGAAGTGAACCTTGAGGTACACCAATGAGAAAATTACAACAACATCTAGCTATCAGACCAGCTAGACTGACAGAAAGATAAAAAGATCACCGCACGTATCAGTGTGTGGATCAGTGTCAACAGCTAGCTCTCCCTTATGTGAGTTACCACTTCGCGAGGGTTGTATATTAAAGTCAGCCATTCAGAGTTTATTCACTCTGCAATGCAGAATAATGTGTTTTAGCTGAGCCTTGAGACAACATTCATGAGCTGTTTAAAAAAAAGTAAGTTTCTTTAAAATGCATAAAATGGTATTTCAAGTTTTTGTTAAATTCTTGTATTTAAGTACTCTTTTTATCTATGCAAGCTTTATTGCAAGTAAAATTTATTGAAAAGACATACTATATAATTTATTGAAGTGTTGAAAACCTTAACATTTCTTTGGTACAACAAAAGCATAACGTTTAAAGAAATTTCAGTGCTGGAGTAGTTCTTTAACTTCATTCTTTTTGACTCAATTCAAGTACATTTCTGGATAAGAACTTTTACTTCATTTAAAAAATTTTTTAAGTAAATGTACTTTGTCTTGAGTACTGGTTTGAGCTAATGTACCTACCTCTTCTCTTACTTCCATCTTATGACCTAGAGAACATAGTCTGGACTTTATCGGTTTCCCCACTCCAGCTCCCAACTACAGATTAGTGATGATGGCACTGCCACCCCAAGGAGTGCCCACTTACTCCTATATAGCCGCAGTCAGGCTTTCCCTTGTTCCAACCTTTTGCCTCTTTTGTTATTGAAAACATTATGCCAGCCTAACAGTTTATTAATATAACAGGGAAATGTAGAACAGAATCTTACTTTATGACAATCATCTCTGGTCCACTTAACCAGAGAAAGGGTCATTATTTCATTATGTCACACTCCCAAATGGAAATTGCTTTGGCTGTGCAGGAAAAGTAAAACTGTTTTTGTACTATATACATTAATTGATCAATCTGACTTCATAAATTGCTACCTGTCCCCAGCGACTCCACCCACATAGTAGTGAAACAGGACAAACTTTAAAAGTCAACTAAAAATTTTAAATGTTAAACATTGGCACTGTATCTGATTGTGTTCATCACTGACGGAAGAGTATCCCCTGCGTGAGGAGAAAAGCACATAGCCGTGATAACGCTACCAATCAGCAGCTACCCTGTAAAGCACACATAGCTCTGATCTCTCTCTCAAAATCGTCAAACGCTACTCCTTAACAATCTGTAGATGATAATGTCTGCTGAACAAACAGGTATCGCAAGCTATGAGGAAGCAAGGTCCGCTCCAACACGTGGCGAGAGGTAGACAACTCGAACGGAAGCTGGTGCATCAGTGAGGAGCGCCCCGCCCAGCTCTCCACTCCTGAGGTCCCGCTTCCCCCTCCCCTCGGCCCTCAGTGTCTCTCTCAGATTTGTGTGAATAAATCTCTTCTACAAGTGAACTGTAACACTTAGCAAGATGAGAGAAGTCGCAAAATCGCCCGGAATGTTCAAGCAAATCATAGAAAAAAACCTGATCTAAATCTGGTAAGTAGTTCTCTTGTGAAAAGCGGACAGACATACAGACAGAGAGACAGATGTTGAATTCTATATATGTATAGATTTTAAACAGTGTCTCAAGTCACAAATATTATAAAGAAATTACTACAAATACAATGCCTAATGGCTCCATCAATTTAATAAATGTACAGCAGACTAGACATAGTTAGTTATGAAAAGTGACACCTTTCCACTTTCCAAACCCATGTTTTGGAATAATTAAGTAAGTAAGTAAGTATGGTTATAAAGGTGTGAATGTACAGTACAGGAACAGCAACCTCAGTGACATTGACTAAAATCAAGTTACATCTACTGTGACATACTGAATAATTGCAATTCAAGAATATGTATTTCATCAAACACTTCTGTACAGCAGTGTTTCTCAATCTTTATGGTGTTACAACAGTTTTTCCCATGCAAGTTTCTTCATGACCCACAAGGGGTGGCGAACCCCTAGGTGAATTGCTTCATCGGGTAGGTGGTGCATCTGAGGAACACAGAGAAATATATTGCAAATCGATCACTTAGGTGACCCACTGCATCACACTACAGTAACAAACAATGGAAACTTGTGACACACTGGTGGCAGACCATGTACAACCCTGTGGTCAGGAACAACTGCACACTACCCTGGGGAAGAATTGTTATATTTATACTATATCTTACTTCCCACATGAAATTTACACTTTTTTGTCCAAAATCCAGAACAAAATGCTATCTTCATTGCTACCTCCTGAGCATCCTACAATCTGAATCACAAGCATCATGAGCTCAACAAGATCAACAGTACTAATCTGGTGCTGGCTATACTATCTTACTCAAGCAGTATCATAGAGTTCCCCACTTTACATCCTTAATGCCTCAACAACATCATGAAATTTCCAGGTTCAATTGTCTGTCTGTGTGGAGTTTGCACATTTCTGTTGCTTTCTCTGATGCTCTGGTTTCTTTGCACATATCTAAGAAATGCAGGTTGTGCTCCTTGATAGATGACCAGTGCAACCAGAATAGGCACCAGCAACACAATACCACATAGTGGGATGAATACATGCTCAAAGTCATTTTCTAGCAATTTGCATGTTACCAAGAGCCATATCTTCATCAATATCTGCAGTTGACCACATGAGTAAAATCTTAGACACTGGTTTGTATTTTTAAGACTTGTGTGCTGATCCTTTGGATGAGGTTTTCATAGAAAAAACACTGTATAGTACTGAATTTTATAAAAAGAAAATATATATCACATAATAACAAAGAAAGGAGAATTGCAATATTCATTTTGCAAAAGCAGGATTCAGTAAAGTCCAAGAACAAGTTATATTTGTAAAACTTCCACAATCCTATTCCAGGATTTGCTAAACTGCTTATTATTGAACTTGAAGAAGATATTTATTTTAGAGAAAATAAAGGAGGACAAATATTACCACTTTTAGCAAGGCTGAACAGGACAAGTTATTTTTTCTATTGTAATAGTGTAACAGGTATAAAACAATACTGTAGTAATAACACAAAGAAATAATATCAAAGACAAAGCCTAGATACAGCGCTCTGAGACCCTGTCCTTCAATGACTGCTTTCTTAAAATAAATAGGCTGACTCTGCCCAGTCCAAGGTGGGCTCATAGACCCATGTTCATTACTAGGCTTTTGCTCAGCAGCATGATGATCCACAGATAACCAAATCAGGCAAGCAACAGTAGGTGAACCCTAGTCCTGGATGGGTAGTCAGATCTCCCCGGGACGCACAGTCACAAAACCACCTTACACATTTCAAGAAGAAGCTCACCGAGAACAAAAACACTGCTTTGACCAAGCTGCTTACAGATTTGAAAATTGATTAACAATAAGCCATGTAGCACGACTGTAGTTAAAACTTTTACAATTACAAGATAAAAGATAGTATATCTTAATTATTGTAATGGCCCTTTAAAAAAACTGTAGTTACTACTGTTTGGTATTTTATTGTTTACTTTTTGTATTTTTTAAGTTAAAAGTTGTCAATACTGGCGCTGTCATCAATATTTTAGTGGTGGACAATAAACCAAATTTAAGTTCTGCAATCCTTTATAAAATAGGTATCAAATCCTACCTTACAACGTGCACAGGTGTTAAAAGGAAATTAACACCAAAAACAAGCTTACCTTCGTTGTTACTATTTTCTTAATGATTAAGTCGGGCGTTTCAAATTTTCATGATATTCCATTAAAGAAAAAAGAAAATCAATATTCCATACGGTTGTTGCCAAAACGTAAGCACATGTCCAATTGACCAAGTCTGAAGCGCCGAAGTTGTGAGCTGTCAGACACAACGAAGATACGAGTCCACTGGCTCCACTCCGCGCTGCACACCGCTGGCTCTAAGCGAGTGAAGGGGCTCTTCGCGCAAGGAGTGCGCGCGTGCACGCGGGAGGCGGAGATTATGGTCGCGCTCTCGCCTACCAGGCGGTGTGCCCGTCCTGAGGACGGCGCGGAGAGTGATGTGACGCTGTTATCAGCACAAGAAAGCGGCGTTGATGACTCAAAAGCTGCCTAGCCCCAGATCCCGCCAGACAAGTCTTCTGACAAAGGGAAAAGATATCCAGCACACCTTCATAGTGAAGATAATGAAAGTGTTATAACAAATCGTTGTGTATTCTTGTGATTTTTTTGTGGGTCGCGACCCCGTTATATATTCCGTTTTCATGGGACGACATATTTATCATTTTGTAGTTATTTATTTATATTTTAATTTTAAAGTGTAGGGTTGCGAGGTGCAGGATCGAACTTTTCCAACGACCCCAGGCTATCTCTTGTACATTCCAGTCTACATGTTTTAGGTTGTAAGACGTTGGAGGAAACAAGAAAATAAAAACTCTCCACAGACTCGAACGATGTTACAGGTGTTGTGCTCTGCTACCCAAGACACATAGTGTTTCCTGTTGTTGATTCTGTAAGGCGTAGATGTTTCTATCAATCGGTTGATTCTGTAAGGAGTAGATGTTTCTATCCAAGTGAACAAAGGCTGGTTTATTCTCAAAAGTCTTTAAAGCATTTAAGGGTTCAAATGGCATTTTCTATTAGTATCCAGGAACCAAGTGGGGTCTTGTCCCATTTTTTTTCTTTAATGCTTTTTGAAAGTAATTGGAACCAATAGTCTTAGCAAAGATGATTCCTGCTCTGTATGGAAATTGACCAGCCTTGTAATGCCTTAATTAATCCATCATCTATGATTGCTTACCTGTAATGAAAACATTATTGCTTTTTAAGTTTTTAAGCATTTTAATTTATGGTTTTAAGAAAGTTTAAGTAGTTTTAATGCATTTTAAAGTAGTTTTTCAGCACATATAATAATAACTTTTTAAGGAAAGGCAAAATGCCAGCACTAATTGACAGTTGGAAAAACAAGGTTTTCATACAATAAAATAAAAAAATTATATATTTATATATACATATATATATAATCAAGTTAAATACACATCTGATGCCAGTTGCACAGCTGAAATGTTGTGTTTCTAATTCCTTTTCTATTTTTTCCATTGTGAAATAACCTACATCTGTTTTTATTTATAGATGCACACTGATAAGGCCCTTCATTAGCTACTTGACAGTGCTTAAAGTTGGAAACTGCAATATGTAATAATGGACTGTGGACAGGTGAATATCAAAGAAGTGGACAGAAGCAATGTAAACTAAATATATCTAAGAAGCACTATTTTTTAAAAGTATAGTGATCACATAGGTGATCACACAGCTATGTATTGCTTATGTTTGATTTGGTCAGTGTACAAATAACATCCTCATTTAGTGGTCTTCCTTGGGATGGAAAAACACCTGGAAGCAGATATTTGGCCTCGTTGTGGATCCAGGTGGTGATTGGTATTACCAGGAAAACGGCCACAGAGGATTCTTTTGAATCACCTGCCTAGCCTAACCTCTTCATTTTATGCTCTCTGTTGTACATGGCATTTGTGTCCTTGGTATGGTTCTGTTTGGTGCCTCCTGCCACTTTGGATCTCATGTCTTTGTCAGTATGGCTGATGACAGGCATGGCTCAGAATGCTTGTCATTAATGTTCCTTCCTGTTTTTGTTTTGTATATGCTCAGTGTAGTTTAATCTCTTTGAAACAGCTTCTTCCTGATCAGGATTTTTATAGAATAGCAAAAGTCAGTTGAGGAGTGCCACAGCATCATATCTTGTCCCAAGCATAGTAAATACTATAAAAATAGACTTATTTTACATTTTTTTTCTAAGATGTGTTTGGGTTACTTTGTGCAGTTTTTAAGTGCTCCTAAAAATGGAGTAGGATTTTTATGTTCACTGAGTTTTTAATGCTGTGGCAGGGCCCAGCCAGGACGCCTCTATGCTGAAAGGACCAGGGAAGGAAGCGTATCCAGAGCATTACCTCCCCCAGAGCGCTAGGTGGCAGCCCCCGCAGGGATCCATTGGAGGCTGTAGTTTGGTGCAGCCCTGTTGGGTTATATGGGCACTGCCAAGGGGTGCTGCAGCTGCTGTTGAGCCCTTAATTGCAGCACTTCCACCACACCTGGAAGTGCTGCCAGATATAGGTCAACGACCACCTGGAGCACTTCCAGGTGCCTTATAAAAGGAGCCAGCAGCCACTACTCCGGGAGTCAGAGTCAGGTGGAAGAGAATGAAACATGCCAGGCGGAATGGAGTCGGACAGATAAGGAAGGAAAGGACAGTGTTTGGTTTAGTGTTGGACTTGTGTTGTGATTGTGCTGTACATGTGGAAAGTGGGGGAAGGTGTTTCCCACAAGAAAAGGGAAAAAAATAAAAACTAGTGCCCTGAACTTGTGTCCCACAGCTGTCTGTGTCTAGTTTGGGTGATGGTGCGGCCCCTGGTGGTGTACGATGTTTTCTGAATTTCTACAATAATATAACACATCTCACATCAGCCTATTCTTATTTAAAGTCAAAGCTTGCAATGTCTATCTCCTGCAGGAGCTATGTCTCCTCCGCAGCCCCACTTTTATGTGTTATGTATGCAAACATTTTTGAACTAACGTAATCAAGTTCAGCATAGTGGGAGCTGGAATCTGTCCTAACAGAACGAGACACACAACAGCATCCAGCCATGAACCATCACAAGAAATATATACTTATAATGGACCAATTTAGTGACACCAGATAACGTGAGATGCATAACTTTGAGATGTAAAAGGAAACAACAGTCCCTTAAAAACAATCCATGGGGACACAAAGAGAAAATGCAAGTTCTTTGTGGATTGAGAGGACATGCCAGAAACCATGAAGCAGAATCCTAATGTTTACGTGTCCAATAAAACAAACTGCAGCCACATTAGAGAATTGATGTAGGTAAAGAAACAGAGTCAAATTAATTAAGTAATGTATGCTCAGCTTTAATCAATTTAACACACAAACAAAATAGTGGTTACATCTCATATTCGGATTAAGCAAGGTAAGTACTTAGTTGTCAAGGTTTACTATTGTGGTAAGACAACTGGGAACTTTGCCTCACCGGGATGCCTGGAGAAGGGAAGGACCAGAAGAGGAGCAATATTTTCCCCAGGGCACAAGAGGGCAACCCCCTGGATTGCATCAGGGCCACGGGTACAGAGCTCAGAAGCTCAACCCTGTGGAGGTCCGTGGCCACTTCCAGGGGGCGCCTGGATGGTTCCAGAGCCAGGGACTGCAGCACTTCCTCCACACCAGAAAGTGCTGCTGGAAGATCATCATGGAGCACATCTGGGGCATTATAAAAGGGGCCGCGTCACTCCAGTCAGGTGGAAGAGAATGGAGCTTGTGAGAGAGGAGTGGGGGTGGCAGAAGAAAAGCAAAAATGACTGAGTGGACTTTATTGGTGGTGATTTGTGCACCGTATTGTGTGAGCAGGTGAAGAAGGAATTAAATATGTGTGTTTTGGGACATTTGGCTGTCTCAGTGTCTGTCTGTGTCCGGAGTGGTATTGCACACCATGAAATAGTAAAGAGAGTTCTGTAGGGCAGAAAACATTAAGACAATCAGCAATAAAGTGCCCATGAGTGAGTGTGGCTTGCATTAACTCCAATCCAGGTACTAGTTTCCTACACCTGATGACGCTGGGCTTGCTACCAAATTCCTGCAACACTGTAATGGATAAAGTCTGTTCATGAAATTAATAAATATATAATTACTACAAGAGGTAGCATTTCAGTAAACCCCAGCATCTCAAAAATTGTGCACGTTAGGCTATATGACAACTTTAAATTACCAAGATTTACTTATACATCTAAAGTTGGTTCCATCAGATGTCAAAGAGACAGACTCCAGCTCTGCATTACACTGTGATGATGCGGGTCTGCTCCGTGCTCCCATCTGTCTTTACGGGAGCCCTTGAACCCAACACCATCAGTAATGTCACCAAGATGAGCTGACAAGTGAGGACAATTCTCAAACATGAAGTCAGGGGATATTTCCAAAAGTGCCAAAGCGCTTTTATTAAAACCAATCAAACAGTGTCCAAGCCTGATGTTTTGTGTAGAGAACTACAGTAAATATCAAACTGTAACAACATCAAGTTGAATTTCAACGAGAAAATGACGAGACAGCTGTGATGAAATAAGCTGCTGTATAATGCCAGTCAACAGAGCTTCCTAATTTTAAATGGCCGATACACATTCTTTGGTACAGATGACCATGAGCAATGGATATACAGCAGAGTAGAGTACAGGACTAGGGTAGCATCAATAAATAACACAGCGTGTGGTAATCCTCTTGGCCAGTGCTGAAAAATTAAAATTCCTGTCAGTTATTTTGGTTATGCAAAGTTATTCTTATTCTGTGAGGATGATGCATTTACTAATCATGGCATCAGAGAGTAGCGACTCTATTTACTGTATAAGGACTATTCTTCTCTATTAATTACTGTATATACCTATGTTATGTACATGTGTATTATTTATCTTTTGTATGTTATTTACTCGTATTATTCTTCTCTAATTTTAATTTGTTTTTCTTTTCTCTTAACTATTTCTTTGATATCTTGTAAAGTACTTTGAGCAGCTGTATATCCTGTGTATGAAAATGTGCTATATAAATACAGTAAATGTTGTTGTTGTGATGCGCCGCATGTTGATTAGCACTTGCAAGTTCTAATTTTACTATACTGTACACACATGACAATAATGACCTAATAAACCTAACATGAAAAACATAGTTCAGAACATGAATGAATAGATTCGTTGTAGTACTAGGCCTTTAAAAAACTTAATGCAGGGTTTTCCATATTAGATTATTAACCTTGACACAAAAAGGACCATAGTTAGAGACTCTACTTTGATTATTGATGTTTAATTTGTCAAAGGTAACAAAAGAGCTCTGTAAATCCCACAGAACAGTCCTGTGTTCTTTGAAAAGTAGCTTCCTCAGTTCCTTCCATCAAAAACTTAGTACAGAATGGATTGCTGAGAAAACTTTTTAATGTAAAGGCTTTAACTGAGCCAAATTACCTGATCTTGGTGTCCAATAACTGAAGAAAAGATTCTCTTTATTGAAATTGGCTGTTAATCTAATAAACCTAAAGAAAAACACAAAACATTTGACAAGACAAGGCATTTAAACTTATTTTATTCCCCTGCTTAAGTGGAGCTGCACTCCTCATTGTTACAAAATGCCTTCCCTGAACAGCCATTTTTTATAGGTTTGTCCTTAATATGCAAGCCTTTGCAGCTGCAGCCACTAAAACAGCTAACTCTGTTTGGATCCACTTTTATTTAATGAGAACATTCAGATCCTCTTGAAAGACGCCCTTCTGTTAACTTCTTAGTAAACATAAATGAGACAGACAGAAATCTGATTTAACCCCAGTGAGACTAAGCTCCCACAAGTGTAAAATAAAAAAAAAAATAGAAATTTTGGCTTCAATCACATATTTGCAGCTGTATAACTTTCTTTTTTATTTTCCACTACTTCACCAGTTTGACATATACTGTATATTTCCAAACAAATTTCTTACCTTTTCAGTATATACATTATCTACATTATAAATATCAAATCAAATACTGTTTCGGTCCGTTTTTCTTCCATTTTATATTCACAGAAAATCCTGACTGGATCAGGTGCAAAGCAGAAACCAGCCCTGTATGAGATGCCAGTCCTCTGTCTGAGTTTACGCATGACTCTCTTGAATAAGCCAAGCTCAGTCTGAGTCCACACTCAACCTGAAATCAGGTGAGGAAATCAAAATGTCCCAAGAGACCCAAGGGGATTTACCATTGCGGCAGACAACCGGGAACCTTGCCCCACCGGGACGCCTGCAGAAGGGAAGGACCGGCAGAGGGGCAATATCTTCCCCATGGCTCAAGACAGCAGCCCCCCTGGATTGTATTGGGGCCACGGACTTGGCCTTTGGAAACTCAACCCTGTAGGGGTCCGTAGCCACCACCAGGGGGCACCTGGACGATCCCGGAGGCCTGGACTGTAGCATTTCCGCAACACCAGGAAGTGCTGCCGGAAGAGGAACTGAATGCACTTGGAGTGCTTCCGGGTGCCCATGCAGCACTTCCGCCACACCAGGATGTGCTGCAGGAAGTTCATCAGGGTGCACCTGGAGCACATCCAAGGGCAACATAAAAGGGGCTACCTCACTTCATTCAGAGAGCCATAGTCAGGTGGTGGAGGACAGAGCTTGTAAGGAGAGGAGTGGAGGCGACAAAGAAGATGAGAAAATAGAGGACTGTGAGCTATTTGTGATGATTTGTGCACTGTGTGCTGTAAAGGAAGAGCAGGAAAATAAATATTGTGTGTTTTGGGACTTCTGAGTCTGTGTGTCTGTTTGTACTTGGGCTGATCTTTCCACACCATCAAACCCCAGATAGATACGGACTGTAATCTTTATAAAATGAAAGTTTATTTCACAAAAGGCATACAGTGCCCGCAAAAGGAATTCCCAAAGAAAACAAGTCCTAATACAAAAATCCAATGGTGAAGTTAAAAAAAAAAAGAGCAAAATAGTCAAAAATTCAGAAACCACAATAAGCATAAGGAATAGCAAAATCTTAATATACACTCACCACTCCCTAGTGCATCCGAGATGAACCACAAGAAACTGTGGAAAACCCTCGCCTTTATAAGGCTGAGGGCAGTCCCTGGTGGTGATGGGCAGGTGATCGTGCCTCCTGGGGAACCACCCAGAAACACAAGGCACATAAGAAAGGATTGGAGAAAAAAACAAGGAACAATGCAGACAATTAACAAAACTAATTAACATAAATAACTCAAAAATGAACAAAAGGAACATGAAACAAGGATTTGAAACCCACAGCAAGTGCTGCAGCTGCTTGGAAGCCTTTTACTATACGCTCTGATTTATCATGTGAATTCTCAGATGGTCCATTGAGATGGGGACTGGGCAAAAATGCCACTTTAAAGATAACAAGAGAAGCAGGAGATCACAAAAGACCAAAGTGAGAAGAAATAATAAGGTGAGGGAAAAGCATTTTGAGGAATGGACATATATACAATGAGCAAGAAGATGAGTATTTTAGAGGTATTTCCTTTGGCCCTCAACAACAAGAAGAGACTGTAGGTGTGTTACACTCATTTTTATTTGCATGCTGAAATAAATATGTCTGAACCTTAATTTCATTTGCTAAGTGAGTCTTAAAAGTGTCTCATAGTTTTTACAATATGTCTGCAGACTGAAATGTGTTTTTAACAAATAATAAATATATTAATGACTAATTTTGCAGAAAAATCATGATGTCCATTTTTCCACATACATAACTGTAAACCTGCAATACAACATATAAACATACAAAGTTTGCAGTTATGTTGGCCATTACAACACAGTGAATACAACACACAGAATTCACAGTACGCTTTATTATACAGAACCGTGTGTGTGCGCGTGTGTGTGTGTGTGTGTGTGTGAGAGAGAGAGATACAGATACAGAGATAGAGTTCAGCAGTTTCACCTTAACATATCTTTATTTTGAAACAAAAAACTGAGACAAGAAAGATAAAAGAAATAGATTTTTTGCAATATGTGAACCAATGTTGAATCATAAATTATATTGATCTAAATTCTTACATGAATTTATTCCTTGAAGGTCTCTTCCTCTTTACTTTATTTCCTGAAAGTTTTTTTTTTCAATCCTTATTAATGTTGTTGAGTTTAGCATTTTGAACAACTGAATGTAGGACTGACTGTCTAGTGTTGACTGTCTCCTTTGTTTAAGGTCTCTTCCTGGTCGATAAAAATATATTACTTATCTGCCTTCCGTGGTGACATAGCAATGGTTTGTCAAGTTCCTGGACTTTGCATTAAATGTTGCTCTACACTGAGAAAAGTATAACCTCCATTTAGCTTAAAATAATTAAGGTAATGATTCACACTTAATATTTTCAATCTGAACCAATATAATTCTTTTTATCTTATTGAACCCACAATTTTTATGTCGAGGCAAATCATTTAGAGTGATTAGGTGTAATTCACTTGTTTTATACTGAAGTAAATCTGTTTTTTAAGTTGTTACAATTTAAAATGGTTTATTGGTCATAACCTGTTTTTATGCTATTCGAAATATTATGAACATAACACATTCCAATACTGTACTTTTTACATTTATTTAAAAATCTAGTGCAAATACACAAGCATTTTGCAGTGTAAATCTTATTAAATGTTTCTAAAGCTTTCTTTTATTGGCTAACTAAAAAGATTACAATATGCAAGCTTTCGAGGCATCTCAGGCCCCTTCTTCAGGCAAGATGTAATACAGAAACTGAAGTTTCCTGTGTTTATATCCACACACTAGGACAAGAAACAACAATGGTAAATCTTTAAAAGAAAAATCTTAAATGTAAAAAATTAATAGGTTCACTCAGGCTAAGATTAATTTAACAAGAGAGAGAAAAACAATGTATGGTCAAGAGATTTTTGGATAAGATAACTGTCCAAAGTAGTCCTTTGAAGTCTGTGATGAGTTTTTCAAAACAATGTGGGTCTGTAGTCAGGTTATCTGTGTCAGTCTGAGAGATGCAAACAGTCCTCATACCTGGCCATAAAACTCTTGTCTCTATTCAAGCCATGCTGTGATGTACTAAATTTTAACATGAGCTTAACTTCCCATTCTTTTCTCTCTTGCTGTGTTTTGAAGTTGCCCATAAGCACTGTGACCTTAAAGTCCCTCTCACAGTGTCCATGGCTGTTGAAGTGGGCCGCTACAGGAACATCTGTGTTGCCATGTTTAATGTGGAATCTGTGCAAATTCATTCTCTGGCGGAGTGTTTGTCCAGTTTCTCCCACATAGAGTGCAGTGTCAGGAAATTTCATACAGAGAATTAGGTAGACAACATTGGATGATCTGCAGGAAAATGATCCCTTTATGTGATGTTCAAGTCGGCATGTTATCTTATCCAAAAATCTCTTAACCATACATTGTTTTTCTCTCTCTTGTTAAATTAATCTTAGCCTGAGTGAACCTATTCATTTTTTACATTTAAGATTTTTCCTTTAAAGATTTACCATTGTTGTTTCTTGTCCTAGTGTGTGGATATAAACACAGGAAACTTCAGTTTCTGTATTCCATCTTGCCTGAAGAAGGGGCCTGAGTTGCCTTGAAAGCTTGCATATTGTAATCTTTTTAGTTAGCCAATAAAAGGTGTCATTTTGCTTGGCTCTTCTCTACATTCATAATGGCTAACACGGTACAACACCCTAGTACTAAAACTTTCTTGAAAGTATGTTTTATTACGAGTTCTTATACTTAAAATTAACAGTTGAAAAACAGGGTTACTTACCAGAAATCCTCCGTTATAAAAGTCTGCTGCTGAATATGACCAAACCTGTATGGCCACGTACACTCCACTCGGGAAAGTGATCTTCTTTTTTGGCAGTTGGAAAGTTAGACCTGAAGAATATAAAAACGTCCCCTCCCACACAGCACACAAACAACCTAAATTATTAGGTTGACCGAAATAGGATTTTTATGTTTATTCCCTCCACCATAACTTACTTTGGTACAAACAAATTTTTTTATTTTGATTAAGGTCTGAAACCAAATAATTCAAGCTACAACACTAAATGACTAATCTTAAGTTGCTTGAAAGAGAACATTTACGTTAAATGAACAACATCAATGTTATACTTTTTTCAGTGTATAAATTGAATTGTTCATTTACACTTATTTACCTGGTTTTGTGTTCTCTCTCTAGTTCTGTATGATACTTCCACTCACATTACTTGTTTTGCTTTACAAAGTTTGTTTCGTGTGCTAACTTATACCGTATAGCCACCATTTACTAGCCGAGTGCATTTGGCACTATGCTCAGTTTTCCTCTGCTCATATGTCACCACTTGTCTTTGTCAGCTAGTATTTGCCCCACACGCTTTTGTAGGTCACCATTCAAAAATAATCTCTTTTATTAGATTCATACAGTTTTAACTAGAATTGACTGCTCTCAAAATATTTATTTTTTTGCACTACGTACTGTGACCAAGAGGGAGCAGAGATATAATTTTATCCTTCATAAACTAAGGGGACCAGCATTTATTTAAAAAAATAATATTTCAAACCGCTCGATGGCGAGCACCTGGTGGCCGGGCCTGCACCCATGGGCCTCGGCCGGGCACTTCCCGAAGAGGTAACATGGGTCCTCCTCCCCATGGGCTCACCACCTATGGGAGGGGCCAAGGAGGTTGGGTGCAATGTGAGTTGGGTGGTGGCCAAAGGCGGGGACCTTGGCGGTCTGATCCTCGGCTACAGAAACTGGCTCTTGGGACGTGGAATGTCACCTCTCTGAAGGGGAAGGAGCCTGAGCTAGTGCGCGAGGTCGAGAGGTTCCAGCTAGATATAGTTGAACTCACCTCGATGCACAGCTTGGACTCTGGAACCAATCTCCTTGAGGGGGGCTGGACTCTGTATCACTCTGATGTGGCCCCCGGTGAGAGGCGCCGAGCAGGTGTGGGCATACTTATTGCCCCCTGACTTGGAGCCTATGCATTGGGGTTTACCCCGGTGGACGAGAGGGTGGCCTCCCTCCACCTTCGGGTGGGGGGAAGGGTCCTGACTGTTGTTTGTGCGAATGTGCCGAACGGCAGTTTGGAGTATCCACCCTTTTTGGAGTCTCTGGAGGGGGTGCTAGAGGGCATACCTTCTGGGGATTCCCTCGTTCTGCTGGGAGACTTCAATGCTCACGTGGGCAATGACAGTGAGACCTGGAAGGACGTGATTGGGAGGAATAGCCCCCCCGATCTGAACCCGAGAGGTGTTTTGTTATTGGACTTCTGTGCTCGTCACGGATTGTCCATAACGAAAACCATGTTCAAGCATAAGGGTGTTCATATGTGTACTTGGCACCAGCACACCCTAGGCCTCAGTTCGATGATCGACTTTGTGGTCATGTCGTCGGACTTGCGGCCATATGTCTTGGACACTCGGGTGAAGAGAGGGGCGGAGCTGTCAACTGATCACCACCTGGTGGTGAGTTGGCTTCGATGGTGGGGGAAGATGCCGGTCAGACCTGGTAGGCCCAAACGTGTTGTGAGGGTCTGCTGGGAACGGCTGGCAGAGTCCCCTGTCAGAAGTAGCTTCAACTCCCACCTTCGGCAGAACTTCGACCACGTCTCGAAGGAGGTGGGGGACATCAAGTCCGAATGGGCCATGTTCCGTGCCTCTATTGTTGAGGCGGCTGACCGGAGCTGTGGCCGTAAGGTGGTCGGTGCCCGTCGCGGCGGCAATCCCCGAACCCGTTGGTGGACACCGGCGGTGAGGGATGCCGTCAAGCTGAAGAAGGAGTCCTATAGGACCTTTTTGTCCTGTGGGTCTCTGGAGGCAGCTGATAGGCACCGGCAGGCCAAGCGGAATGCGGCTTTGGTTGTTGCTGATGCAAAAACTCGGGCATGGGATGAGTTTGGAGAGGCCATGGAGAACGACTTTTGGGAGATTCTGGTCCACCGTCCGGCATCTCAGCAGGGGGAAGCAGTGCAGTGTCAACACCATATATGGTGGGGATGGTGCGCTGCTGACCTCAACTCGGGACGTTGTGGGTCGGTGGGGGGAGTACTTCGAAGACCTCCTCAATCCCTCTAACATGCCTTCCAATGAGGAAGCAGAGCCTGGGGACTCGGAGGTGGGCTCTCCCATCTCTGGGACTGAGGTCACTGAGGTGGTCAAAAAACTCCTTGGTGGCAGGGCCCCGGGGGTGGATGAGATACGCACGGAGTTCCTCAAGGCTCTGGATGTTGTAGGACTGTCTTGGTTGACACGTCTCTGCAACATCGTATGGACATCGGGGACAGTGCCTCTGGATTGGCAGACCGGGGTGGCGGTCCCCCTCTTTAAAAAGGGGGACCGGAGGGTGTGTTCCAACTACAGAGGGATCACACTCCTCAGCCTCCCTGGAAAAGTCTATTCGGGGGTTCTGGTGAGGAGAGTCCGTCGGATAGTCGAACCTCGGATTCAGGAGGAACAGTGTGGTTTTCGTCCTGGTCACGGAACAGTGGATCAGCTCTACACCCTTAGCAGAATCCTGGAGGGTGCATGGGAGTTTGCCCAACCAGTCTACATGTGTTTTGTGGACTTGGAAAAGGCGTTAGACAGTGTCCCTCGGGGAATCCTGTGGGGGGTGTTCCGGGAGTATGGGGTACCGGACCCCCTGATAAGAGCTTTTCAGTCCCTGTACAACCGGTGTCAGAGCTTGGTCCGCATTGCCAGCAGTAAGTCAAGCCCATTTCCAGTGAGAGTTGGACACCGCCAGGGCTGCCCTTTGTCACTGATTCTGTTCATAATTTTTATGGACAGAATTTCTAGGCGCAGCCAGGGTGTTGAAGGGGTCCGGTTTGGTGGACTCAGGATTGGGTCACTGCTTTTTGCAGATGATGTTGTCCTGTTTGCTTCATCAGGCCGTGATCTTCAGCTCCCTCTGAATCGGTTCGCAGCTGAGTGTGAAGCGGCTGGGATGAGAATCAACACCTCCAAATCCGAGACCATGGTCCTCAGCCAGAAAAGGGTGGAGTGCCCTCTCAGGGTTGGGGGAGAGATCCTGCCCCAAGTGGAGGAGTTCAAGTATCTCTGGGTCTTGTTCACGAGTGAGGGAAGAATGGACCGTGAGATTGACAGGCGGATCGGTGCGGCATCCGCAGTGATGCGGGCTCTGCATCAGTCTGTCGTGGTGAAAAAAGAGCTGAGCCGTAAGGCAAAGCTCTCAATTTACCAGTCGATCTATGTTCCTACCCTCACCTATGGTCATGAGCTATGGGTAGTGACCGAAAGAACGAGATCGCGAATACAAGTGGCTGAAATGAGTTTCCTCCACAGGGTGTCTGGGCTTTCCCTTAAAGATAGGGTGAGAAGCTCAGTCATCCGGGAGGGGCTCAGAGTAGAGCTGATGCTCCTCCGCATCGAGAGGAGTCAGATGAGGTGGTTTGGGCATCTGATCAGGATGCCTCCTGGACGCCTCCCTGGTGAGGTGTTCCGGGCACGTCCAACCGGGAGGAGGCCCGGGGAAGACCCAGGACACGCTGGAGGGACTATGTCTCCCGGCTGGCCTGGGAACACCTTGGGATTCTCCCGGAAGAGCTGGAAGAAGTGGCCGGAGAGAGGGAAGTCTGAGCCTCTCTGCTTAAGCTGCTACCCCCGCGACCCGACCCCGGATAAGCGGAAGAGGATGGATCGATGGATGGATATTTCAAACCGATTATGATTTGCCTCCATGCTGAGGACAGAGCTTGTTCCTTTTAGATACATACATTTTAAAAAGTCAATGCAAAAGTCAATGCAAGATCAGTCTCTTTGTGCCTTCTTCAACTCTTCTTACCCTAGTATTTAGGGTTTAGTGCCAAAATCAGCTAAGGAAGAGTTACATACAAGTGAACTGTCAATTGTGAGCCATGGCCCTGCTTTTGTCTTCACTCTGGATCAGCTATCACAATGCAGAGTCCTCTCTCATGAAGACCTTACATGATGAGCCTTCTATGCTTCACTGTCACCAATTGTAATGGGTGTTGCCTTTTTCCTGAAGCTTCTAGTCCTCCCCTACAAGAAAGCAGGACATGGTTTAAGACATCTGACGTTCTTTGTTGTTCTCCCACAGGTTTACCCTGTGCTCTCGTCTCAGACCTCACTCGAAGTGGAAATGTACTGTATACTGTACTTATATTTAGCAGACAACAGCTTACAGGTTATTCATTAACAGCAAAGAGACCAAACTATGCTGTTTGACTTTGTTTGCATTTTTAAAAAAAGGTTCAGCTTAAGCGACTAAAGGTTTGAAAGGTCATATGACTGGATATAAAAGGAAATGTAGGGGTGGTTGGGAGATACAGAGAAGGATTAAGACCAGCAGCTAGTAGAAGCTACAGTGTATCAATTAACATGCACATCTTTTGGTTTTATGGAAGACACAGATATTGTTCTTACCATACTGGATAAGTAAGACACCTGCTGTTAATCCGTGGCCTGCCTTCATGTATACAAAGACAGGATAAATGGAAGTGTAACACATCCAGCATGTTTAGTGAAAGTTCCATGACCTGCCCCTGTCCATGTGGAGTTTCTCCAAATGTGTAGAAGGGTATTCTTTTGCTCTTTCCATTTTCCTTTCTGTATCTTGTCTGCTTGGTTAATTGGCAGATCCCAACTGGGCACGTGTAGGTGATTGGGCCTTGATGCTGGGATAGGCACTAGTTCATTGCGACACTGCATTAGATTAAGCAGATTTGAGAATGCTGTATTATAATAAAATTTAACATAAAGTGATTGTCTAACCATGTGAATTTAAGCTTCTTATGTTGCACATTTCAAGGTTTCTTCTGAACATGTGGCAGAGCCATCAGTTCTTCCTCACGACTTTTTTTAATGAGATCTGGTTTTTAACAGCAAAAAAGAATGAGTGGGCATTAAATAGAGTAACTAGCCAGGCTGTTTTCATCATTGAACAGACAAACACAATCATTATCCAAAAACACATGGCATTTTCAGTTCAAATAAAACTCTGAATTTCTCTGTATATCCTGAACAGTCAAAAGTTTGGAGACACTATGCGACTTCAATTCTACCCGGTGGGGTAAACATTAACATTATACAAGATTATAGACTGTTACACCTGCCTCGCTCTCTCCAACTTGCATTTTTATCACTCTTTAATTATATATATTATTATATATATTATATATATATTGTTTTCATTGTTTTTATCAGTATGTTGCTGCTGGAGTATGTGAATTTCCCCTTGGGATTAATAAAGTATCGATCTATCTATCTATCGATCTATCTATCTATCTATCTATCTATCTATCTATCTATCTATCTAGAAATGGTCACGTTTTTCATCAAAACTGATACATTTTTTGCAAGATTCCATTCAATTAATTCAAAAATACTGCCAAGACATTTCTAGTGAGTATAATGACTATTATTGCTTGAAATGGCTTTCTTTTAATTTATAATTCACATATGACTATAAAGCTCCATGTTCAGCAGCCATTCCTTCAGTGCCCTAACTCACACGAATGACAAATCAAAAATGAAATTTCCTTAATGTATTTTTGGTTTCTCGTAGACAGCAATTAGATCAGAAAGAAATTAAAGTGCGATATTTTCTTTTATTTCATGCTTCTTATATTTTTCTCCCGAGTTTCTGCAGACATCTCGCCAAAGTTACACTAAGGGCTCAGATTTTCCAAATAGTATCTTGACATTTTTATTTTTGCAATCTGAAAGTATTTGTATTTTGTGCTCAGTAATATGTGGTGAAATGTTTGAACAGTTGTTTGTGTTAATAAAACACTTTACTGTGATTGCAAAACTGTAGTCTTTTTTTCTGAATAATAAAACTATTAGTTGCTTTAACTTAAATTGCTGTTTTCCATTCTAGAAGAAAAGGCAGACAGTGTGGCATAGTGGTTAAGACTTTGGACTTCAAACCCTGAGGTTGGGGGTTTAAATCCCACAACTGACACTGCGTGACCACAATCAAGTCACTTTATATGCCTGTTCTCCAATTGGAAATACAAAAGAAATGTAAAAAAATCAAATCTCTGATGTTGTAAACACATCAGTCCAATAATAAGTAAAACATATGAAGTCTTGGAAAAGATTTAAACAAGAATAGGAAGAGATCTCACAAATTATGACATGCTTTTTAATCCAAATTCTAAATTTTGACTCCTTTTACCTGTTTCATTTTTGTCTAAATCTATTTCTTCTAAGAAATGTTAGGTGAAACATCTGTGACAAAGTTGATTCTTAAATGAAACAAACATGGGAATCTTTTAAGTTTTATGAGGTTTATGTATGAGCAGTAACATTTTCCTATGGGAATGGCCAACTTCCCTAGTTTATGCTTAATAAGTCATTTTAAATGCTAATTAGTTATTAGAGAAACCTTTGTTATTGCATTATTATTATTATTATTATTATTATTATTATTATTATTATTGCATTATTGCACCTGTTATTTTGTTCACTTGGATTGCATGGTACTGGCATCCCATCGTCTAATATTTTTTTTTTCTTTTTTGCAGAAATAAGGCTATTCCATGTGACAGATTACCAACAAACTAAATGTTTCATACAAAGGTGTCTATAGTTGAATTAAGAGAACAACAACAACATTTATTTATATAGCACATTTTCATACAAAAAAACGTAGCTCAAAGTGCTTTACATAATTAAGAATAGAAAAATAAGAGACACAGTAAGAAAATAAAATAAGTCAACATTAATTAACATAGAATAAGAGTAAGGTCCAATGGCCAGGGTGGACAGAAAAAACAAAAAAAGAAAAACTCCAGACGGCCGGAGAAAAAAAATAAAATCTGCAGGATTTATTTTAGGAATCTGAGAAGAGGGCAAACTGGAACTAACAGGACAGAAAAAGAAAGGGAAGGCCCAGGTACACAACTGCACAAGAAGATGTGAGGACATTAGAAACTATAGTGTGAGAAACAAGTGCCTTTCAGGTCCTCTGTTAGCTTCCTCCTTAAATACACGCCAAATTACAGTGTCATCTGCAACAGTGAAAAGAGGACTCCAGGACGCTGACCTTTTGAAGTTATCTTTCATCCATTGTATGAGGTATTTTGCCCATTTTAATCATTTCTTTTTATTTGCCAGATTCAGATATGTCAGTCAGTCAGTCATTTCCCAACCCGCTATATCCTACCACAGGGTCACGGGGGTCTGCTGGAGCCAATCCCAGCCAGCACAGGGCACAAGGCAGGAACAAATCCCGGACACCACGCCAACCCACTGCAGGGCGCACACACACACACACACACACACCGACACACCAGGCACACACTAGAGACAATTCAGGATCACCAATGCACCTAACCTGCACGTCTTTTGACTGTGGGAGGAAACCCACGCAGACAAGGGGAGAACATACAAACTCCACGCAGGGAGGACCCGGTTAGCGAACCCGGTTCTCCTTACTGCGAGGCAGATTCAGATATGGCCTTTTGCAATTCTGCCTCTTAAACCAGGTAATTAGGAAAAGACCGCTACAACAAGTGGCAGTCTTCCTGGGCTACAGTGCACGCATGGATACCTACAGGGCAGGCCAGGATTTGCAGTCCCGTGAGACAGCCCTATTGTGGTCATGAGTGTTTCCAAGGGGAGCTGTAAGAACACACCGTCCCCACTTTAAAGAACTTCCACCTGAAGCCCTTCCTGGATACAATGTGATGGCACCGGAAGTTCTCCTGCATAAAAGAAGCCGAGTTTCTTGTATAGGAGAGTCGGAGTTGGGAGGCAGAGGACAACACTTGTGAGAGGAAGAGGAGTTGGGAGAAGAACAGAGAAAAGGAAAGATTCACCATCCATTTATGTTCTATATTGTTTAGAAAGTATTTGGTTGAATAAAATCAATGATTTGAACCAATGACTGTGTGTATGTCGGTTGTGTTTGGGGTTTGGGGCTCAATAACGCCCCGTCTTCCACAATGCATTAAAACAGGGGGTGAAGGCTTCTACCTGGGAAACTGCTACACTGATAAAGAAAGTCCTTTTATTCATTTATTTTCTAAACATTATATATACATATTATGCCAGTTTATGATGTGACACACTCATTCACATCAGGGCATCTTGCATATCTGGTTTGCCATTATGACACAAATGAACATAATTAAAGAGCATCATTCTTACTATACGAAAGCTTTACTATAGACTGTTTTAAAAGTTATTTTTTCATTGTAATAGGGTTAAAACTGTTAATGTAACTGGGTATTAACTTTACTATTAAAAACAGATTGAGTTTTTTAAAACATTATATACATACTATATACCTATGTTCACAACCTATTTTGTACATTTAATACATTTAGTACATATTTATAAAGTATATTGGGAGAAGGATGTTAAGCATGGAGCTGCCAGGGAAGAGGAAAAGAGGAAGGTCTAAGAGAAGGTTTATGGATGTGGTGAGAGAGGACATGCAGGTGATGGGTGTAGCAGAACAAGATGCAGAGGACAGAAAGATGTGGAAGAAGATGATCCGCTGTGGTGACCCCTAACAGGAGAAGCCGAAAGAAGAAGAAAAAGTATATATTTATAAAGCAGGTTTTTTTTAAGTATTAAAATGTTCTAACTCACTAATGTGGGAACCGCTGATAAAGCTCTATCATTTGTAGGGCATCATATCTGATACACTTCTTGAAAGAAGACATGAAAAAGAAAATAGATGCCAGATTACACTGCATAGTAGGGAAATGCAAAGCTGTACAGAGCATTTCCTCTGACCTTACTAAGATATCATAAAAAAGGGTATGGTTTTGTATTTACCAGGAAGGGGGCAGCCAAAATAAAATGTCAGCAGTAATCCCTTTATAGTTAGTTGTTAGATTTTATCATAATGGGTGGTTTGCACTAAAAGATTTCAGTAGTTACAGCAAATAAAGCAGTGTCACCATAAGGTCAGATTCCTGTGTTTTTTGTTATGAGCAGTTTTAATTGGCTTACTTATTTCAGGGGTATGAGAAAAGGTAACTGGACCCAATAATCGCTTGCAAATCCTTGCAGCTTTCTTTATATTGGGGAATAAATTATTACTGTACATCTTTGGCAAATTGTTCATGGAAAAAAATCATGTGATAAAATGTTTATAATGAATCCATATCTTTTACCACAGCATATCTTGTTAAAGGGCACCTGGGGTAGACCACTATGCATCGAAGGTTACAGTGCTGTGATATACTTGTACTGTCGTACATATGATTCAGCCATGGAATACTGTTCATGAAATACCAAGGCTCTTTGCATGGTTTATAGTTTGATGACTCTGATATTATATAATTGTGAATAGATCACCTATTGCACCTATTATTCCTTATGAAAAACTGTAATGTAATATTTTGGTTGCTGCTCTGTCAAGATCTAAAAGTCTGATCAGAAATCAAACTGAAACAGTAACTGTGACACATAGCATCAAACATTGCACTTGAATACCCAGACCATTCATCTTGTTATATGCCGGTACTCTTAAATTCATCGCAGAACACAAAATACCAATACTAACCCATCAACCTTAATCTTACAGGTCATGAACAGTTTGACATAAGCAAAAATGAAATTAATGGTGCATTTTGTCACCCCAAAGTGCTGCTAGAAGTGGGTCAATGTGCACCCAGAGCACTTCCGGATGGCTTATGAAAGGAGCCAGCAGCCACTACTCCGGGAACCAGAGTTGGGAGGGAGTAGACGAAGCTTGCCAGGAGGAGTTGAAGAAAGAAAGAAGTATGTTTAGTGTTTGGAACTGTGCTGAACACATGGGAAATGTGTTCTTGTGTCCTGTGTCTGTCTGTGTCGGGTTTGGGTAGACACAGGACACAGAAGTCCCAAAACACACGTTTAATTTTTATCTTCTTTTACAGCACCGTGCACAATCACCCACAGCACCATAGCTCAATCCTTTTCCCTTTTTATCCTTCTCTTTGTCTTTTCTTCTTCTCTATTCTTTAACCACATTAACTCCTCTCCCACAAGCTCTGTCTTCTGCCTCCCAACTCCGGCTCTCAGAATGGAGTGAAGCGGCCCCTTTTATATTGTACCCGGATGTGCTCCAGGTGGTGTTGAAGAGCTTCCTGCAGCACTTTCTGGTGTGGCGGAAGTGCTGCTGTCCAGGTATTGTCCCCAACATGTCACCTCCCCCAATCCTTCCATCATAGGGCTGTCCTGGAGGGGCAAGCTCCCCGGTCGTCTGCCACAATACAGTATATATAATCAGTGACTGCTTTTAACATCATATGTTAAAACACCAGCAGGAAGAGAAGCCTGCTTAGATTGCTTGTTTTGTGCTAATCAGGATTGGATTCAGGGGGTAGAAATGATCAGACCATTAGGATTTAGTGGTCATCATATATTGTAATACATTTCATAGTTTCTCGTCACCTTCAAGAGTCAACTGAATGTTATTGTGGAGTAATGTATATGAAGAGGATTTTTCAAGCTTATTGAGCTGAATGGCATGTTCTTGACGAAACAGTTCTAATGTTTTATGAAGTACTGTCTAATTTGAACATTTGATGGTCATCAAAATAGGCAAAGCTGTGAATGTTTTTAAATGGATGTCTTTACTTGCAATATGTTGAAAATGTTCACATTAAAAGTATAACATATCTGTCCTCAAATTCACCCTTCATTGGCTGGTGCCCTGTCCAGGGTTTGTTCCTCCCTTGTGCCCTATGCTAGCTGGGATAGGCTCCAGCGCCCACAGCGACTCTGCTCAGGACTAAGCAGGGAGGCAACTGACACGATATGACATGTTGTTTGAAATTATTTGAGAACAAGTCATATTTGATCATTTTACAGTAGACTGTATTAAGTTTTGTTTTTCTTTTACAGTCACTTGATTCTAACAGGCTAACTGAGTTCAATAAATATATTTGCTGCATTTTTATGTTTGCATTAATAGTTACTGTAGGATTGGAATAGCAAGTCTATCTAAGCCGAACAAGCTCCTTTCTCACTGCCATAACATTTTATTTATTAGTTGTTTTGAAAGCACTCCATGATTCTATTCAGGCTTGCCTCTGTTTTGGGATATTTGCAGGCCTTCTTGTTTGCCTTGATAATTGATTTATTTGACCTCTTTGCTAAGGCAACTAGATGAATCTTTAAAATGTATCTTGAACAGCAAAAATACATGAACAGCAAGCACACTTCTACTTACACATTAAAACAGGAACCAGTTTAAGAAATAAAAAAGTTAATCAAATTTCTGGTGGGGCTCATTCACAGAATCCTTAGACGGCATGGAGAATTTATATTATTGTGAAATATTGATCTTAGTATTTAGGGCAACACTTTAGTTTAGGCATCCAGTTGAAAATGTTACTAACAGTCGGCAAGGACAAAGCATTTTATTAGCCTTTTTAACATTTATTACATTTACATTCACTTATTTGGCTGACAACTTTATCCAGGATGACTTGCAACATTTATGATAATATTGGTTATATTACTTTTGTTTTTTTCCAATTGGAGCACAGGCAGGTCAAGTGACGTGGACACAGTTAGACATTTTCAGGGATTTGAACCCAGAACCACAGAGTCTGAAGTCCGTAGCCTTAACCATGATATAAAATAATGAAGAATTACAGTAACACCTTTCAATAGTTTTATTACTTTTAATGTTAATATATTATTGTTAATAATATAGTTAATAAATGTCTATAGACTGTTAAGAGTAGGTTACAATGGACATATAAACTAAGGTGTGACCCTCAACCCTTACAAATGCCACTGTAATTAATCAAAAAATTTCCAAAATACACGGAAAAGCTTTAGAAGAATTCTAACTTCTTCCAAGTGAGGGAGCCCTCCAAACACCAAGGCTGCCAATATTCCTTAAAGGGAGTTACTTGAAAAATATAAGTGATTTCACCTTTTGGACCAGAACACCATGCATTAATTCTGTAATCCTCTGTTTATTCACTTGGGACTGCAGTTTGGAACAGACTTTGACATACATCTGTCTTAAAAAAAGCAGTTGACTTTCATTATCTAAATAATGGTATTGTTCAAATTGTTATAACTGACTCATATTTGTGAAAGTTATCTTAAGAAGTATGCAGTCTAATAAAAGAAACCTGTATCATATTTTTGATTTCTAGTGCTGAGAACACGTAATTGAGAATCAACATACTCTGTTGCAGTACTCCTGGTGTTGTATTTAGTTAATGTTATTGTTTTGTCCTATCAATAATAAATGTCACATTATATTTCCTCCTTGGAATAAAAAGGATCTGAGTCATCCAAATATGTCTACCAGCATGTCTCAATTTTATAAATTTGGTATAAACCAAAATATCCAGATAAATTATTTTCTATAACACTCATTTGTTTAAGGTATAAATCACACAAATATTCTGCTTGCATCAGCAGTGTCTCAATACCAGAGAGCATGCTACTCCTCACACACCATTAATTAACTGTAGCCTTCTGTGCCAGGGAGACTCCTTTAGAAGTCAGAGTTTGGGACAGCTGCTAGAATGTCTTCCATGCATTTCTCACCCTGGCTATCACTGCTGTACCCTCAACTCCATCTGTCTTCAGCATGCCACCTAAGTAGCAGTAGGACTTCTTCTTTCTCCAAACCAAATCCATTGGTGACGTATAAATTAACAATAACTACAGTAACTACTTCAATATCCTGCATCCTTTGCCACATTTGTTTCAAAAGTTGCACTTGCCTTCAAGCAACCATTCATGCAAAACATAAAGAAAAGCTGTAAAGAACAGAGATAAGAAATCAGGTACATTGCTGGTGTTTCACAGAGTGAGAGGCAGATTAGTGCTGAGTTGAGAAAACAATTTGGTGTGGAGGTGATAGATTTTCTTCTGAGGAGATATAGGTTAAGGTGGTTTGGGTAGAAGATGAAGAGAAAGGCTGAGGAAGAAAACCAAGACTGAGAAGTAGGGCATGAGGCCAAGGGCACAGGTGCAAAGAAGGTATGTTTCGAAGGTAGTGTATGGTGTCAGGAGTAGAACAGGTCTTATCCCAAAGGATGGTCAACACCATAGAGAATGGAAGATAAAGCCTGTACAAATCTGCAGAATGAGTGTTAAACTCCTATCCTCAGTGTATGTGTCTGATTACTAATGTTATAGCAATATATTCTTTTTAGATTAGATTAGATTAAATTAGATTAGATCAACTTTATTAATCCCATGGGGAAATACAGATGCATACACCAGAAAACTACTCACAGGACAAATCATACAGCTAATCAATCAAATGATAAATAAATAAAAGTTTATTGTGCATATACAGTAATCCCTCGCTATATCGCGCTTCGACTTTCGCGGCTTCACTCTATCGCGGATTTTAAATGTAAGCATATCTAAATATATATCACGGATTTTTCGCTGGTTCGCGGATTTCTGCGGACAATGGGTCTTTTAATTTATGGTACATGCTTCCTCAGTTTGTTTGCCCAGTTGATTTCATACAAGGGACGCTATTGGCAGATGGCTTAGAAGCTACCCAATCAGAGCATGTATTACATATTAACTAAAACTCCTCAATGCTATAAGATATGCATCCCGCGCGGTGTTTGTTTGCTTGTCTCTGCCTCTCTCTCACCCTCTCTGACATTCTCTGCGCCTGACGGAGGGAGTATGAGCAGAGGTGCTGTTTGCACAGAAGCTGTTTGCTTAAAAGATACTGACGCTCCTCTACAAAATGCCGCTTTATTGCGGTGCTCGGCATATTTAAAAGCACAAAAGCACACGTATTGATTTTTTGATTGTTTGCTTTAATCTCGCGCTCTCTCTCTGACGTTCTCTGCGCCTGACGGAGGAGATTTGAGCAGAGGGGCTGTTTCAACAGAGGCTGTTTGCTTAGAAGATACTGACGCTCCTCTGAAAAATGCCGCTTTACTTAAAAGCACACGTATTGATTTTTTGATTGTTTGCTTTTCTTTGCGAGCGCTCGCTCTCTCTCTTAAATTCTCTGCTCCTGATGCAGAGACTCATTTGAAGAAAAGATATATTTGCATTCTTTTAATTGTGAGAAAGAACTGTCATCTCTGTCTTGTCATGGAGCACAGTTTAAACTTTTGACTAAAGGGTGTTATTTCATGTCTAGAGGGCTCTAATAATGTTAACAGTGTGGGAGAGTTTATAAGGGCTTAAAATATATAAAAATAACCATACAAACATATGGTTTCTACTTCGCGGATTTTCACCTATCGCGGGGGTGAAGCATTGAATTGCCTGATAGCAGTGAGGAGTAAAGACCCCCAGTGGTGGAATGACCCTGTCGCTAAAAGTGCTCCAAGACCGCGTCTCCTGGTAGATGTATTGGAACAGCATGTTGCCACACCCACCACACAACAAAACAGCTCGGGATCCTGGTTGGTAACCACCAGGCAAGCATGCGGTCCAGTCCCACCCTATGGAAATGGCCCTCTATCTGCCACAGCCATGTGTTAACGTGGGCATCCCCTTGATGTGGTCCAGCATTTTGGGTCCTCAACAATGAGGATACTGTAAGCCGGATCACCCTCAGGGAATCTCACCACATGGCTGTAGTGCCACAACTGACACTCCCTCATAATGCAGGTAATGTGCCTCATTTGGGACTCCATGAGTAACCACTCATTCAACACAAAGTCAAATCAGCGGTACCCAAGGATTCTCCGAAGAGACAAAATACCAAAGGAGTCCACTCTTCATCTCAGGTCACTGGATAGCGTCCATGTCACGCACCAGGACTCTAAAAACTTGGACCTTCATCCTTTTGCATAGATATCGGGAGTGCCACACACCCCTTTCCAGTGACCTCGTGACCCCCCATGCTCTTCCAAACCGTGTACTGACTTCACAGAAAGAGTCACCAGAGACATGAATGTCATTGCCAAGAAAAGTAAACCTCTCAACAAGGTCAAGACTCTCTCCACAAACAGACACATTGCTGATGGCTGTGCCCAAGAGGTCATTAAAGCCTGGATCTTGGTTTTTATCCAGGACACCCACAAGCCCAGACACTCAGGACTCCTCGCTCAGTCTCTCGAGAGCCCCAATCAGAGCTTCCATTGACTCTGCGAAGATCACAGCATTGTCAGCAAAGTCAAGATCCGTGAATCTTTCTTCACCAACAGATGCCCCATAGCTGCTGGACACCACGACTTTGCCCAACACCCAGTCCATGCTAGCATTGAACAGAGTAAGAGCAAGAAACATACCCCTGGTGAACCCCAGAATCAACTGGGAAAAACACAAAGGTTCTGCCTCCACTCTGCACAGCACTCACAGTAAGAGTGTACAGACCGGCCATGATATCCAACAACCCTGAGGGGATCCCGCAAAGTCTCAGGATGTCCCACAGGGCAGCTCGATTAACTGAGTTGAATGCTTTACATAGAGGTAGATGTAGAGGTTTGGAAGGGAATCTTCATGACGGCATCCAATTTTGCCACCATCCTCTTTTACACAGCAGCTTCTAGTGTGTCTAGGGTTCTTCTTCTGAGCTCAAGTTGCTTCCCAGGTGACTGCTGTGTAGAAAACCAGAATGCAATGAGAGAACATTTCCAGTAGGTTGCTCTGCCCCCTCTTGTACAGCACTACTGTGTTGTCTGACCAGTCCAGATTGTTTGTCATGTGAACCCCTAGGTACTTGTACCTCTTCAACACTTCTATATCTCCCACCTGAATGGTGACTGTTCACAGTGGCTGCTTTGCATGCTGGAAGTCCACCACCAGCCTCTTTGTCTTGCTCATGTTGAGTTGCAAGTTGTTTTCCCTCTACCACAAGACAAAGTCCTCCACAACCTTCCTGTACTCTGACTCATCTCTATTATTAATACAGCCTATGGAGGAGTCATTTGAAAATTTCTGTGAGCAGCAAGCACTGATACTGTAATGGAAGTCTGTAGTGTAGAGAATGGACATGAAGGGAACATGGGGCAGTTCCCTGAGGTGTTCCAGTATTACACACCATCATTTCTGACACACAGTTCCTCATCCTTATAAACTGCTGTCTGTTGGTCAGGAAGTCCATGATCCAGAATATTATGAGAGAATCAAGATCCAAAGCCTTGAACTTTTTCTCTAGTCAATGAGAATGGTGTTAAAGGCACTGGAAAAATTTTACATGTCTTTTACATAACTACTCTGCATGGGTCATATATTTTTTGAAGAAATCATTTTTCCTTGTTACATTATCTTTTGGTTTAATATTTGGCTATATAATAACTTCTTTTATATATACAAAGTTGCTTTTGATATTGGCAAACTGCTCCTTACTAACTTTAGCATCCCTTTGCAGGTTACACAATTATTCTTGCAGACTTTTTTATAGTATAAAAAACACACACAACCCCACTACACCTGTGATGTTGAAATTTATGCATTACGTACATTTTATCAAATTTAGCATTCATTATACAAACTGAGTGCCAATTTCACTCTTTTGAATTGGAAGCTCTTTCATTGTGCACAGTTTCTGAGCTGTTGTCCTTGCATTCGGTAACTTGCTGTATTCTACAATGTTCCATATCTGCTGGCAACCTGTTGTGTAATATTGTCTTAACCAATATGTATATTTATTGCTATTGATAATGTCATTTGGAGACTGAGTGTTATAATGTATCTATATAGAACCTATTACGTCGCACGATTCTTGTCATGTAGTAAAGTAAAAGTGCAAACAATTTAAATTGAAGATGTCATAAATAAATAAAAACAAAAACATACCATTTAAAAATTATAAAAAGGCAAACAAAAAATAAATTAGACCGAAAGCTTAGAGTAGGTCGCTTGTGGTAAGGAATTCTGGGTGTATAATAAGTCTACATTTAAAATGAACTAAGAGGATTGCTAAAAAAAAAGAAGCTCCACTAGAAGAAAGATCCCTTTTGAGCTGAGACAGGGTTAGATGGTCTCAAGTATATTCAGGAACTAAACCAATCAGAGCCTAATAAACTAGGAAAAGCTTAATTCTAAAAGCCAATGTGCTTTCTTAAGGAAAATGATATGCATCTTTCTTTTGACCTTAACAACAAATGTCATACATTTGCAGAGTTCTGTACTTTTTGCAGACCTTTTTGCAATATTCACTTCTACTAGTAACAAAAGCATGCACCAGCTGTACCGCATCTGTAAATGAAAGTAAAGATCTGACCCCAGGCACAGCATATTGAATAAAATCATCAAATGCAGCTTTATTTAACTTTGTTCAAATGATCTGTAAAGCTCTGGTCTGAGTCAACAATCACTTTGAAGCTTTTGACTTGAGCTGACGGCAGACCAAGTGAATCCTCTTTCTTACAGTAGATATCTGAGTTCATCAGGGCCAATAACAACAACAACATTTATTTATATAGCACATTTTCATACAAATAATGTAGCTCAAAGTGCTTTACATGATGAAGAAAGAGGAAAAAGACAAAATTAAAATGAGGGAACACTAATTAACATAGAATAAAAGTAAGGTCCAATGGCCAGGGAGGACAGAAAAACCAAAAAAAAAACTCCAGACGGCTGGAGAAAAAAATAAAATCTGCAGGGGTTCTTAGGCCACGAGACCGCCCAGCGCCCTCTAGGCATTCTACCTAACATAAATGACCTCAATCAGTCCTCATTGTATTCAGGGTTCTCATGGAAGAACTTCATGATGACAGTCATGTGGACTTCTGGCGTTTAATCCATCAATGCAGGAACATCACAGTGCTTTGATCAGGTGGTGGTGGTGCAGATCGCCACCACAGAAAACTGGAAAAAGAAGAGAAGAGAAAGTAGCTGTTAGTACAGATTTTAGAGCCACCATGAATAATAATGATAATTAATTGAATATACAGAGCATCATGATTTAACTAAGACGAGAAAGCCATGTTAAAGTAATGTGTTTTCAGCAGTTTTTTAAAGTGCTCCACCATATCAGCCTGGCGAATTCCTATTGTCAAGCTATTCCAGATTTTAGGTGCATAACAGCAGAAGGCCGCCCGCCTCACCACTTCTTTTAAGTTTAGCTCTTGGAATTCTAAGCAGACACTCATTTGAGGATCTAAGGTTACGATTTGGAGTGTAAGGTGTAAGACATTCTGAAATATAGGATGGAGCGAGATTATTTAAGGCTTTGTAAATCATAAGCAGTATTTTAAAGTCAATTCTGAATGACACAGGTAACCAATGTAGTGACATCAAAACTGAAGAAATGTGCTCGGATTTTCTTTTCCTAGTTGGGATTCTAGCAACACTAGTTGCAATCGATTTATGTATTTTTTGGGTAGTCCTGAGGGGAGTGCGTTACAGTAATCTAGCCGACTGAAAACAAAAGCGTAAAATAATTTCTCAGCATCTTGCAATGTTATAAGAGGTCTAACTTTTGCTATAAGGAATATCTCAAGAGTTATCATCATTACATTTTAATACAATTGATTGCCATCCAACACCTAATGTCAGAGATAAAATTGTATATTATTTGCATAAACTGATAACATATCTGCAGTGGGCTGGCGCCTTGCCCAGGGTTTGTTTCCTGCCTTGCGCCCGGTGTTGTCTGGGATTGGCTCCAGCAGACCCCCATGGCCCTGTAGTTAGGATTAAGCGGGTTGGATAATGGATGGATGGATGATAACACATTTTGTGGATCTAAATACAGAGGGTGACAAATAAACAAACCAGATGAGGCCCCAAAATGAACCCTGAGCTGCAGCACAACTAGCCAGCACCACAGTAGAACAAATCCTATAAAATACCAGCAACATTTATTTACATAAAACATCTTTTCAAATAAAAAACATATAGTAGTTTAAAGTGGTTTGGAATAATAATAACAGGTCTATTAAGTTTATAAATGCTCACTTTAATAAACAAATCATGACAATCAAAAATGAAGACTGTCTTTCATGAAGCTAAGACTAGTCTTACTGATGATGTGAAAAGTCAAACATTTATAGCACAAGTTTCCTGTTTTTGTAATATTTTGCAGTTCCATTATAAGTGATACGTTATTATGCACCTTGCTGATAGTAGATGAGTTTACCTATATCAAAATTGTTCCTTGCACCACATAATATTAACCAAGTTCAGCAGATTCTAGCCGCAGCCTGCCATCAAATACAAACACAGCTACACACACTCACACTACCCCAATCAGTGGCATGCAGAGGGGGGGAACGAGGGGGCGATAGCCCAGGGCATCCATCTCTGGGGGGGCATCCAATCCAAAGAGTGTTGCTCTCTAGGAGAGCCCTGTTTTGAAAATAATTTGAATTTAATATGAACAAATGTCAATTATTATAGCTCATTCTTAGTGAAACACTATGAGTTTTAAGAGCTAGAAGTGCTCGATCCGGGCCTGACCGGGCCCTGCGCAGTGAAAAGAGGCCTTCTCTTGACAACATTATGAAATGGGACAGGAAATTGAACCCATGAGTCAAATGACTTTGAAAAGGGCTTCAGAGTGTGAAAGATGCTCTGACTATAAAAGATGTCCAACTTTGGTGCAGTGAAGTGTTTTTCTGAAACTGAGTTTACCTCACTTACAGTATTTCATCTCTTGTGTTCTTTTTCTAGCTAGTTCAGTAAGGTAAGTCAGAGAAATATGTAGTCTGTGTAGCCAGTGTAAATCTGGGTTATGTTATAATTTTTGCATGTACAGGAGTTTGGTCAGGGTTCTTGACCTTTCAGATCTTCCATGTCACAAGAGCATCTAACCAACTTGGCTTTAATCAGCATTGAAAAAGAATTCCTCACAGATGATGTAAAAAATGAAGTAGTACAATTGTTTTCGGAGAGGTGATCTAATTTGGGGAAACAAACTTAAATAATACTTAATTTGAATAAAGTGTTTATTTCTTATTTAATATGCCTTTCTTTCTCATATTCATATGCTTCTTTACCATTCACTTTGACAGCACCTCACCTTAGTCGGCATACAATCAAGGAGTTTGCCCCGGGCAACTCCTAGCCTCTGCTCGCCACTGACCCCAATCAAACAGACAGCATGTAACAATGTAAAGAGAGTCTTCAAGCAAAACTGCCATGAGCATAGGTGAACATAAAAACTATACACTAAACAAGATATTGCAGGGGTTCAAGAGAAAAAATGAAGTGGTGCTACTACTCATGACACTAAATCACCTACCTATCCATTTCATGTTTTTTTTGGACCATCATCTATTTCACTGCCAATGGGATTCCGTTACAAATAAATTTGTCCATACCAGATACATTTGACACGTATTCGCTCATGAAGAGCACAATGCAGCAGTAGTTAGAGTTCACACAGCATAGAGATGGTTTTTTAGGTTGATTATCAACTATATAAATTGGACTGATATTGGAGAGTTTGAATGTGTATTGACAAGTCTTCCATGCAATGAGATGGCATCCCAATCGAGAATATTTTTCTGACCAACTTCTAAAACAGAATCTGGCTTTTGGCATCCTTCTACTAAAAGAAGAAGTTTCTGCGAATGAGTGTCTTTGGTCTGCAACAGCCTTGCTCCTTCTCACATTTCTGAACTTTTCTGTCTTTTCAAACCTGTACGCGTACTCAGACCCTCAGTCACTGGTCTGCTTTCTATTACTCTTGTACGTCTGTCTACTGTCTGTCTACTGTGGGAGACGGCTCTTTTGCTCTAGCTGAAAAAATCTTCCATAGCATCTCTGTGACTGCTCAAATTTATCCTCATTTAAGTCCAACCTCAAAACACATCTTTATGCGCAACATTATCATTACTTTATTCAAACCAACCAGTCTTTACTCATCAATTTATCTTTTAAAATAATAACAATGTATTATACTACATTTTCTAACTTGTCTGATACATTCTGTTATTTTAATGTTTTTATGCTTGTATTGTATTGCATGATTATCTTTGTAAAGTTACATTGAATCTATGATAAGTTACTATATAAATACATTATTATTATTATTATTATTATTATTATTATTATGGCCGATGTTAAGAGTGGTGTTCCACAGGGGTCAGTGCTAGGGCCGCTGCTATTTTTAATATATATAAATGATTTAGATAGGAATACAAGTAACAAGCTGGTTAAGTTTGCAGATGATACCAAGATAGGTGGATTAGCAGATAATTTGGAATCTGTTATATCATTACAGAAGGACTTGGATAGCATACAGGCTTGGGCAGATTTGTAACAGATGAAATTTAATGTCAGTAAATGTAAAGTATTACACATAGGAAGTAAAAATATTGGGTTTGAATACACAATGGGCGGTCGGAAAATCGAGAGTACACCTTATGAGAAGGATTTAGGAGTCATAGTGGACTCTAAGCTATCAACTTCCCGACAGTGTTCAGAAGCCATTAAGAAGGCTAACAGAATGTTAGGATATATAGCACGATGTGTGGAGTACAAGTCCAAGGAGGTTATGCTCAACCTTTATAATGCACTGGTTAGGCCTCATCTTGAGTACTGTGTGCAGTTTTGGTCTCCAGGCTACAAAAGGACATAGCAGCACTAGAAAAGGTCCAGAGAAGAGCGACTAGGCTGATTCCAGGACTACAGGGGTTGAATTATGAGAAAAGATTAAAAGAGCTGAGCCTTTACAGTTTAAGCAAAAGAAGATTAAGAGGTGACATGATTGAAGTGTTTAAAATTATGAAGGGAATTAGTACAGTGGATCGAGACTTGTATTTTAAAATGAGTTCATCAAGAACACGGGGACACAGTTGGAAACTTGTTAAGGGTAAATTTCGCACAAACATTAGGAAGTTTTTCTTTACACAAAGAACGATAGACACTTGGAATAAGCTACCAAGTAGTGTGGTAGACAGTAAGACGTTAGGGACTTTCAAAACTCGACTTGATGTTTTCTTGGAGGAAACAAGTGGATAGGACTGGCGAGCTTTGTTGGGCTGAATGGCCTGTTCTCGTCTGGAATGTTCTAATGTTCTAATGTTCTAATTATTATTATTATTATTATTATAACCTTATAACCAGAGTGAACCCACTGAAATAATGATCATACACCTTCTCAGGATCAAGTCACATGCCATTAACACTACCCACTCTACCACTGAGCTGCCCAGGATCATTGGCAGTATTCATTCGTTTATTCATTCTAAAAATCACAGTATTTAATCCAAAATAGGGTCTCAAGGGGTAGACGTGTATCCAGATATCACTAGGTACAAGGAATGAAACAGAACCAGTTAGGATGCAACATTCAAAAATGCACCCTGATGTATCAGTTTAGAGTTGCCGGTTAACCTAACCTGTACGTATGTCTTTAGGAGAAAAACCAAGTAGAAAATCCCTCAGTGATATCAAACTACGTGTGGACAACTACCTGCTGCAGGATTTAAATCCCAGAACATTATGTGTGACATGCAACCATGTAGCTACTATGCCAATATATTTTTGCTTTTGAGTGTAAGTTATCATTTACAGCAATGTCATTCAAATTAAGTAATAAAAACAAGTTTAAAACATGAAGTACACAGTAAATACCCAGCAGTTTCCTTCTACTCCATAGTGTTAAATAGTACCTTCTTTTTTTGGCAAACCTTTCAGAATTTTGTCTCATGATTAGCACCAGTTTTATCAGGTTGCAGTACAAATCTTCTCTCCAGCAGTAGTTTTTACTTTGATATATTGTATTGATGGTGTAAAGCTGCCAACGGCAATCATTGTCTGCTGAAGGTATTGTCCAAAATTAAATGTTTTGTGGCAGGTGGAAAAACTGGATAAGCACTGAGAGGAGATTTAGCTTTCTCTTGCTGCCTGCAGGCCTTTTCAAATTAGAAGGTAAACACAAGCAGGTCTTATCAGAACAATGGCATGGCTTCCTTGGGTGGGCAACAGGGCCTTTGATCAATAAATCCTCCTAAATAATTGAGTGGTGTCTGTTTTACATTCAATATGACTTTGACAGATATGATTTCTTGGAATGTAGGGTGAAACCATTTCAGAAAAGACAAGGCTGTGAGTGCACCGGGAAGATTACAGAAAAAATTTATTTTCACTGTTACAGTATCTTTTAACAAGAATCCACCAGGAATAACGTGTCAGTCCATTACAGGAGACCACCAATGTCACTCATAACTGGCAAATTTAAAGTGACCAATGAATCTCACTCCACATAAACAGTGACTAGGACTAGGGACTTGGAGAGAGAGGATGTATCTGCACACTGTAGTATTATACTTTATTCATTTTTCTGATTGATAATGTCAGTTCAGGATTATTATTATTATTATTGACACAAAAACAGTATGTATGTATGCTCCATAACAGTATTTCATAAGTAAAAAATGAATAAAAATTATTTGTTAAGCAAATCAGCCATTACTGTATACTGTAGACTATAGAACATTAACATGGTATATAGAAAAATATTCTGTCAGAACTGTTCTGTAGTCAGCAGTGATGTCTAACAGCTTCAGAGTCCTTGATGCAAATCCCATTCTAACTGTGTGGAGCTTACATGTTCTCATCATGCCTTTGTGAGGTTTTCACCAGAGGGATATTGTTTTACATTGGGTGCTGTTATTTTTCAAAACTGACCGAGTATGAGTGAGTATGGTTCTGGGTATGATTGTGCCTTGTGATGGAAAGGTGCCCTGTCCAAAAATTCTTTTCACCTTGCACATGGCCCAGCTGTAATATGCGCTGGTCCTAGCTAACAGAACATCATTATGGTGTTTTGTAGAATTCAAGAAAATGTCACAAATCTCTAATAATTGCTAAGAGCTTCTTCACAGTTAATGTCTTTATTGTCAGGCTTTTTGACGGCCACAACTAATATTAACATGCTTTGACACCTCTGCGATAGACGGTCATATGTACTTTAGGGAAAATCCCTACCTTACAGCTACTAAGTTCAGGTTCAAGTGTATTCTCATGTGTACATAGTACAATGAAATTCTTATTTACATGTCTCCTTAGAGCAGTGGATAGAAGTAGAATGCCACATTTACACACATATACACAAAATGTAAAAACATGTAAAACATATATTTACAATCATCAATAATACAATATATATTTGCAAGTATTTACATATAATATGTATGTGTGTGTGTTTGTGTGTTGTGTGCCTTGAAAAGGTATTCAGCCACCACAATGGTTTTCACATTTTGTTGTCTCAGATTCTAATATATTTAATTATTTCAGATTGCAATATATTTAAAGGAAGATTTTCTCTAGCTAATCTGAAGACTGTACATCAGCGCTAAATTACGAAACTTAAAGCCACGCAACATTTTAATTAAAAAAAAAAATCAAAAATCCAAAAGGTGACTTTTAAAAAGGATTCTACCCCTTTAACAATCTAAGGCTAATTTTGCTCATTTGCAGCATATTGTTCTACCAACTCGCCAAATGCATTGATGGTCTCCACCTGTGTAGGAAATGTGTGGATTACCTGTTCTCAATTAATGTATGAGGATACATCATTTTAAATGGATACACTTGCCTTATTTGCTCATTAATCAACACTCAATAACCCATAATGAAACCCATAATAAAAAAGACATGTATTCAGAGAGGGTTGGAAATTTATTGAAAATCGTAAAACTGTAAGTATTCATACTCTTAAATCAGTACTCTGTAGAAGTCCTTTTGGTAGCAATTACAGCTTTGAGTCTTCTTAGGTAAGTATCTACAAGATCTGCACACATGGGGTTATGCAGTTTATCCCATTTTTCTTGGCAGATCCTCTCAAGTTCCATTAGACTGGATAGGAAGTGTCTGTAAACTACCATCTTCAGGCCTTGTGCTTCAGTCTGGACATTGGCTGAAAAATTCAAGGACTGTCAGAGACTTGTTCTGAAGATACTCCTGTGTTGACTTGACTGTGTGCTCAGATCATTATCATGCTGAAAGGTGAACCGTTTATTTAACATCTAGTGCTTATTTTGCTCATAATACCCTTGAATAGTCATTGTGGTTTTTAAGAGATAGTTAGCTACAATATTATGGCATGGCATTGCTAAGGATATTTTTTTTTGTCTTTAAAAGTTATTGTTTTTCCATTTCAGTACTTAATCTGGGCAATCAGAATTAGCCAGAGGTGTGAAGCTTATAGAAGGTTTAAAATGACTGTTGCATTAATTGGGACCCATTTCTTGACTGGATTTATGTCATTTTTAAGCTATTTTATTTACAGATTATGATTTCAAACTATAGATATTGAATTCACAGCCTGGTCAATATTTTTCCTTGAAATTTAATAAACCTGAATTGTTTTTCAGAATTTACTTTACAGAATTGTGCATCCTTTTTGATCTGTATACTACAGTCTCTACTCTTTTAATTATAATATTTTATTGGCTTTATACAATCAATATCAAATCCACCTTAATAAAAGGACAAGTGTCCATGTGTGTGTCTGCGTATCTGTATATCCGTTCATTTGCTATGTCTCTGTTATACACCATTTACTATGGGCTTTCGTAAAAACAATATTTGTGATGTGCCATCTGCTGGAATGAAAAATATAGAGTATTTTAACATTACATGCATTAGAAAATATAATCCACTGCAAATTTTAACATTATAATTGTCTAAAAGAGAGTAACACCTGTAAAGACAGAAATCAGCATATCAACCTTAATAATAGGACTGGTGTCTGTGTACCTGTGTGTCCATCATTTTATGAAGAAAAATTTTAAAAGAGGTAAAACAAGTGGAAGAAGGGTTAAAAAAAAGCAAAACTCATGATAAAAATATCAAATAAGGTAAAAACAAGAAAATCGGTTGCTTTGGCCTATTATGTTGCCCATTATTACACACCAGCAGTGGCAGCAGCGAGCAAGAAACTTTCTTGGACCCACTCAGCCACATGAACGAGGTTTATAAGGAAAGGAATTATATGTGTATTGCTATACCAGACCAAATGGAAAACCCAAGCATCAAATAAAAAACATGAGCTCTATCAGAGGTGCCTGTGTGGGATTTCTTCAGCACCTGGCATATTTCGTAATGCTATGGAAACCCTCAAAGGTGTGAGAGTATGTTTATGACATTTTAATCTGGTAAAACATTAAACAAATATTAAATAAGAGAGTCCACAAAGTGCTGCAGTGAGTGCACAGATACTAACTAGACTTCATTATTACACAAAATAAAGTGCCAGTTCTCCAGTCAGGAGGTAACATTTCTTGAAGAAAGACTACCGTCTGTTGGAGTGCTCCCTGATTTTAATACAATTTAAGGTATTCAGTGATATACCTGTGCCCGAAATAATAATTACTTGGGAAGGTTGATGCCAAACCTTATTAGTGATTGGTTAGTTTAAAATTATTCACAAGTTGCATAGCAGAGGAGGATGGGCACTTGATGTTGATGTTAATGTTTGGAGTGGCATGGCCAACATTCTTCTTGAACACATCAAAATTATTCCACACTATCTATAAGTTAAACAGAAATTTAACAACTGTGTGCAAGTTATTAGTCTCAGAAGTGTATGAAGTTATCAACAGTGCTTCAAATGGATGGAAATTATAGACCCAGTGTGCTAAATTGAGAGACACTTTGAATCTGCAAAGTGATACAGCTCCATATTTCATGTGTCAGCCCCTAGGACCTGAACAGTAGACCACAAAGTCAAGTTATTGTGCTCAGAATGGGGAGATGGGAATTTTTACTACTTTTTAATACTTATTTGTGAATGTTCCCTTGGGATAAATAAAGTATCTATCTATCTATCTATCTATCTATCTATCTATCTATCTATCTATCTGTCTGTCTGTCTATCTATCTATCTATCTATCTATCTATCTATCTATCTATCTATCTATCTATCTATCTACATTGGCACTGATCTTCAATAAGTACTCCAAAAGCCTGACCCCTGATGATATAATGGAGGACAACTTCAGCTGCCAAACACAACAAAGTAAGGCTGAAAGTCACACGTCAGTAGTAATGAACTCAAAGAAGCTACTTTGGACCGAGCTGAACTGCTTCTTTGGAGGTCAAGAAGATATGTTAAATCCACAAAGGGTAAATCTCCTTAAAACATTGAGGTCTAAAGTATTTTACACTTGTAAAGGTGTAAAAGTAAGTCAAAGTTTTTCTAACTGTATCTCAATATTGCAGTGATCATAATTAGTACTACTGTTACATTACTATAAATAGTAATAATTGCAAGACAAAAAGTATGTTAAAAACTCAATCATTGTAAGGTAGCCATCTATCCTTAATCCTTTACATTCAAATGCATAACTAAATCTGACATTCTCATCGAAATCAGGCAGGAATCAACTCGGTACAGGGAGTCAGTACATCACTAACATATGCACCCTCGAGGAGCCAATTTAGAATCTTCAATTAAAGTAACTTATCTCCTTTGGAGATACAGTATGGAGGAAACTTTGAGTGAAAACCACTTAGACGTGTGGAGAGCAAGCAAGCTCCACCCTGACAGCCTGGCAATGCATTACCAAGGACACTGGATCTGTGAGGCAGTGCCAGTCATCAGCACACCAAGGTGCCACCCTCATTCAAACATGCTGCATATTGTATTTTTTATTTATTTTGACATGCAAGGATGTACATACTTGCTATTACTTTTATAATCCTCTGACTCTTCTTTAAAAGAAATGAATATGCTGGTTAAGGTTATCATGATGGTCAGTCACTGCTTAATAGAGCTGTGAACGAAGCTTACATTGTGCTGATATCTGAAAAGAAAAAACAAAAAGTAATGTTAAAAAATAAAAGGCAAGCTTTATTGAAAACAAAATAAAATGTATGCTGCATTAATCAACCAAAACCTCTAGCACAGCTAATTATAGCTTTTATTCTATACTACATACAATACAGTACAGTAAATGATGCAAACAACATTAGACAGAGGGTTGGGGGCTAATGTGGTGACCCAGTAGATCCCAAAAAATAAATAAAAAAAGAATTGTGATGGCCAACATACTTTTTAAGTCTTCGCTTTTGTATTATCCATCAGATTTTGACATCAATCCAAAATGGAGACGTACTCCACAAACTTTAGTGAAAGCTGTAGTATTATACTGTTTATTAGCCCTTTTGCTATTTGTGTCTCACTAACTCAGTTGTAAACACAGTACTGACCAACCTCTGTCTGTGGACATATTACTACAGTGTTTGGATGCACAAAATACTGTGTAACATGTGGTTCAGTAATTGTCTGCATTCCAAAAGAGCAAGCACAATGAAAGTTTTCCTCCTGTATTGCTTTTCTGAATGTTTAATCCAGAACGTAGTCAACTCGTTGTGACTTCACTCCCACCTCTGAAATCCAGCTTCCAGGTGAATGAAACACAGTATTATATATTGCAGCTGACAGTGTGAAAGGAGTAGGATTCGCAGCTGAGTGGAGGAAGTGACATCAGAGCTCATCCTTCAATTTATCCTTCATTCCGTGGATAAAGAGGGAAAAGGTGTCAATAATTGTGTCCCCCTGCTCTCCATTTGTCTGGTTCCTACCTTTTTAGATCCTTGATTGTAACCATGGTTTTGTATAAAGTTGCATCCAGGAAAGGCCTAGGTTTCAGGAGCAATTGTGAGCTGGGGATCACTAATTTTTCCAGAAATGCATAGGAAAATTATTCAGAAGTTTATAAACAATGTTTTTCAAGTGGTTTGTTTCCGAAGTGAATGATATAATTAATCAGTTCAAGGAATCTGGAGAAATGTTGGTGTGTAAAAGGCAAGACACAAGCCTAAGCTGACTGCCTATGATCTTCAATCTCTTAGACGTCACTGCATCAAGAACCATCATTCAACAACAAGTGATATAACCGTAGCTCAGGTGTATTTTGCCCAACTTTTATCAAGTAACACAATATGAAGTTATATCCACAAATGCCAGCAACAACTGTACTGTGCAAAAAATAAGGCATATTTTATCAGTGTCCAAATGTGCTGTTGACTTCTCTCAGAGACATCTGGGATGGACCATCACGCAGTGTAGTGGAGAATGCAATATTTTAGTGTTTGTTTTTTTTTTTTGGAAGAAATGTATGTCACATCCTGGACCTGGGCAAGGGTAACTTGCACTTCTGTGAAGGCACGATTAATGCTGAAAAGCACATTCAGATTTTGGATCAGCATATGCTGTCTTCAAGACAACATCTCTTCCATGGGCACCCATGCATATTTTGGAAAGACAATGGCAAACCAAATTCTGTGTGCATTATAAAGACATGGCTACATAGGAAGATGGTATGCCTGCAGTCCTGAGCTTTCCCCAATTAAGAGTGCATGCTGTGTTTTGAAATTCAAAATGCGACAATGAAGAACTCATACCATTGCAAACCTTAAGAGTTGTTTTCAAGAAAAATGGGACAAAATTACATCTGAAACAATAAGCCACTTGGTGTCTTCAGTGCCTACAGTAAATGTTTATTAAATGTTGTGAGAAGGAAAGACAACATTGTAAAGTGGTAAGATCTTGGCTGTTCAACTTTTTTAAATGTTACAAGAATCAAAAATGTTTATATTTGAAAAAAATTATAAAATTAATTAGTTGTAACATCAAATATGTTATATTGTTTTCAGGTCACAGAAACTTTAGCTGTCATTTACTAATCACTGCTTTCTGCTTTTATTTGCATTTTCTACGCTGTCATAACTTTTTCCAAGTTGTGGTTGTAAATACATATACAGAGCCCCTTAAGCAAAAAAGTACCAGGGAAAGAAATGTGGCAGGAAGACAAACAAATTCTTTCAGCAAAAATACAAAAAAGAGAGGGAAATACAATTTTAGGGTTATAAAGTCTATCAACATAAAAATCAAATACAAATATATGTGCTAAAGAAAAGTGTTTCAAATATATAGGCATAGAGTACTCAGTGAAGGCTCATTGATGCAGTTAAACAAACCAATGAAATCTCACACCCCGAGGTTCAAATGTCCCATCGGACTCCATGAGGAAGTTACTTATGCCTGATGCTTGTGCCCCGCTTAAGCACTTAATAAAGGAAAGAGAGAGATCAATCAAAGATAAGAAACTCAGATTGTCATTGTTAGGTAACACACCATGTTCCCATACATTGTATACATTTAATATGTGGAATGCACTTTCACAGGTACATGTTTTGGTATATTATATGACTTTAACCTTCAACAGGTACACAAGAAAATGCAGTCTTTACAATCCACTGACTTGCTTTGAAGGTATGATACAGTATCACATTATGTAAACAGACTGTATGATATGTTTTGGAGTAGATAATGAGGCTCTTTGTGTTGCTTTTTTTTTGGATGTTAGTGCTGCACAGAAATTGATAAAAAAAAATATGCCTGTGGGAGCAGCACTCAAGTACTCCACATATTTCAGATTTTTATCTCTGGGCTGACTTCCTGATGAAATCAAACTGACAGGACTAATGGAATATCAAACCTGCTCTTACCTGGAAAAGGAAGGCATTTACTGGTCACATAATTACAAAACCTGAAGCTTGCTGTTTGACACGTGTAGTGACATACTAAAGGTGACAAGGTTCTCTAGTAGGAGGTGAACGTGTTGTTGGGTGATTATGAAAAAGCAGTGAAAATGAGTACATATTTTAATTTATAAAATGAATAAAATCATTTTAAAAATAAGTGAGTAGAATGTTCCTGGGATCTGGTAAAGCTATTCAAAGTTTAGAGTTTGAGTCACAAAATCTAGCTACAAAATGATATGTAAATCTCATTATCCAGGCATACATAAAATGAAGCCCATGCTAATTAACCTATATATCCATTTTTTTTTACAGGAAAGTTATCTTTATTCATCCACCTATTTTCTCAACACCTATTTTCTCTTCTCTTTCAGTATTACAGGAAGACGGTGCCTACCTACAGTTGTGCTTGAAAGTTTGTGAACCCTTTAGAATTTTCTATAATTCTGCACAAATATGACCTAAAACATCATCAGATTTTCACTCAAGTACTAAAAGTAGACAAAGAGAAACCAGTTAAACAAATGAGACAAAAATATTATACTTGATCGAATATTACATATTTGTGAGTGGCAAAAGTATGTGAACCTCTAGGATTAGCAGTTAGTTTGAAGGTGAAATTAGAGTCAGGTGTTTTCAATCAATTGGATGACAATCAGGTGTGAGTGGGCACCCTGTGTTATTTAAAGAACAGGGATCTATCAAAGTCTGCTTTTCACAACACAAGTTTGTGGAAGTGTATCATGGCACGAACAAAGGAGATTTCTGAGGACCTCAGAAAAAGAGTTGTTGATGCTCATCAGGCTGGAAAAGGTTACAAAACCATCTCTAAAGAGTTTGGACTCCACCAATCCACAGTCAGACAGATTGTGGACAAATGGAGGAAATTCAAAACCATTGTTACCCTCCCCAGGAGTGGTCGACCAACAAAGATCACTCCAAGAGCAAGGCGTGTAATAGTTGGCGAAGTCACAAAGGACCCCAGGTAACTTCTAAGCAACTGAAGGCCTCTCTCACATTGGCTAATGTTCATGTTCATGAGTCCACCATCAGGAGAACACTGAACAACAATGGTGAGCATGGCAGGGTTGCAAGGAGAAAGCCACTGCTCTCCAAAAAAAAACATTGCTGCTCGTCTGCAGTTTGCTAAAGATCATGTTGACAAACCAGAAGGCTATTGGAAAAATGTTTTGTGGACAGATGAGACCAAAATAGAACTTTTTGGTTTAAATGAAAAGTGTTATGTTTGGAGAAAGGAAAACACTGCATTCCAGCATAAGAACCTTATCCCATCTGTGAAACATGGTGGTGGTAGTATCAAGGTTTGGGCCTGTTTTGCTGCATCTGGGCCAGGACGGCTTGCCTTCATTGATGGAACAATGAATTCTGAATTATATCAGAGAATTCTAAAGGAAAATGTCAGGACATCTGTCCATGAACTGAATCTCAAGAGAAGGTGGGTCATGCAGCAAGACAACGACCCTAAGCACACAAGTCGTTCTACCAAAGAATGGTTAAAGAAGAATAAAATTAATGTTTTGGAATGGCCAAGTCAAAGTCCTGACCTTAATCCAATTGAAATGTTGTGGAAGGACCTGAAGCAAACAGTTAGGTGAGGAAACGCACCAACATCCCAGAGTTGAAGCTGTTCTGTACTGAGGCTAAAATTCCTCCAAACCGGTGTGTAGGAATGATCAAAAGTTACCGGAAACGTTTAGTTGCTGTTATTGCTGCAAAGGGGGGGGTCACACCAGATACTGAAAGCAAAGGTTCACATACTTTTGCCACTCACAAATATGTAATATTCGATCATTTTCCTTAATAAATGACCAAGTATAATATTTTTGTCTCATTTGTTTAACTGGTTTCTTTTTATCTACTTTTAGTACTTGAGTGAAAATCTGATGATGTTTTAGGTCATATTTATGCAGAAATATAGAAAATTCCAAAGGGTTCACAAACTTTCAAGCACCACTGTATATCAGAAGCTCAGAGTGTAAGTCAATCAATGTGAGCCCAGGTCTCAGAAGCTGTGAAGCAGTGGTTTGACCATTGTGTTTACGTCCTGCCTGTTCACTTCCAACACAATTTCATACACTCTGAGGCAGAAAAATAATTGTCTGAGGAGATGATAATAGTATAGAGCACTCTGGGGAATGCACGATTGTGTAGATGGTAAGATGTAGGCCCTTAAGACCCCAAGCTGTCAGTTTGATTCCTGTCTGAATCATCCTGCCTATGACACTATAAAAATGTATATAACCAACTGTAATGTGTTATTTGTTGCCTTGGGTATAAGTGATTTAGTAAACCGTGCAGTATAGAGAAAGTGGTGGTAACTAGTTTTCATGAAAACTAGCCTAAATAGGTCTTCATTTACAGTTTGTTGCACTACATGTTCATCTTATAAAGGCCATATTTAGACAGGTCAGATCATGATGACCTTGTGATTCATGTGCTGACACTATGACGCATTGGAAGTTCTAGTTCATTAGTAATATAAATAGCCGAGTCTAACAAGAGACCAAATTTTGGGTGTCTTTGAAATCGGGTAGTCATTACTACATAATACTGTCTGTGATGTGATAGTGACACAAGGCAGAGGAGCAGCAGATGAATAGCATAAGGTGACAATTGTGGTAAGGTTTGGTTCATATGGTTGAAATGGTCTGAAAGGACCTGAGGAACATCACTACCGGAAAAATGCTGTATGCTGCTACATACTGTCAAACAGGGCTGGCAAGTCGGGTGAGGCAACGTGGTGATTGCCTCAACCGATACTTTGGTAAGGGTGGCATGTTCATGAAATTTTTTTTTTTACAAAATAATTTGTTGTAATGTAAAACAAGCAAATTGTATATCTTGTTAATTACATACACATCCAGTGCCTTATTTATATACTATTTTTAAATGTAGTTCAACAATGCCTTGCCATATTGTGAGTGACCAATGATAAAATCAGCGCATGCACATTTTGAAAACACATGCAAGTATATGGTACTAGTGTCCATTTTACTGATTTTTTCATATAGGCGTAGGTACTGTCAGAGGAGAGGAAGCTTGGTGGGTGATCCTGTAATAATGCTAGAGGAAAGTTGCGATGGTCTTGAAAAGTCCATACCAGCTGTATTGACTCTCAGTGTTGCTATAGCCCACTGAGGAAACATTAAGACTGTAGTTAAAGTGTCTCAATTCCATGTTTTTGTTTGACTGATCCAACTAATTTCGCAAGTAACTCAAATCCAACGACTGCCTTCCAAAAACTACCCTGAATCTGCAAACATAATACAAATGAACTCATCAGACAGCTATAAAGTATGATAACTTCAAACTGTTTCAAGTTCGTGATGCCTGTGATTTGGTCAAATTATAATGGCCAATGCCCAAAGTGTGAGTGGAATCATCACTGCCAAATGTGTCTTCAAGACACTCTTATAAACATTTGAATTTAGGGAATAGCATTGCAAAAAACATAAAGAAGTTGGACTGTATTGGCAGGTTTTTTTATTTTACATTTTTCTAAAGAGATTGAACTTGTGTCATATGAATGAAAAACAATGTTATCTTAGAAAGGTAGCATAAACAAGTATAAGGGTAGATCTGCATTTCTCCAGCTAGCCAACCAGTTACCTTATAGTGACGATGACAGCACAATTATAATTTTGACAATACAGCACCATAAACTGCAACTATATAGATTACATTAAAACCCTCAACGAAACTGACTAGCTTAATATAATCACAAAATTCAATGAAATAGAACTATAATGATTAACATATACATTTACCATATGCCAGTGGAAAGATTACTATTATTGTTGTTTCTGGATTATTATCTATAATATAGACTGTAATTTCTGCCCCAATTATTTTTGAAGAATTGGCACCTGTGCATATCACCTTATATATATAGTGACAGATAGGGGGCGCTATCGCTCCCTTGAACCCCTGTCTAAGACTCCAGACACCAGATAAAAGTCCAATAGTTGACTTTAATGTACATGCTACAGTGCACAAAGCACCCTCTCCTCCACAATACTTATGCACAAATCAATAATCACTACAATAATACTCTCCACCACTCCCAGACACGTTGCCCTCTTACCACCCAGCTTAGCCCGCTGTCTGGGAGCTCCCATAGTCCTTTTATACTCCCTGACCCGGAAGTGTTCCCAATCCCCAGTCAGGTACAAGTCCTTTTCTTCACCCCGGAAGTACGTCACTTCTGTCGTCGCTCTTCCTATGATGTACTTCCGGGTTATAGGACACATATGACTCTTCGGTCCTCCCTGCAGCTCCCTCTTGCGGCCCCTGTGGTATCCAGCAGGGCTGTGGATAAAAACTCCATTGTCCATGATTCCCTGCTGGTCTTCGGGGCACCTCCATACTGCAGGGAGGGCTCCATCTGGCGGCCTGGGGGTATTGGCCGGGATGACAAGCCGGCCAAAGACCACAATATATATATATATACCATTTATGTCATTTTGTAAAATTATATTCATTTCTTGAATCTGTTTACAGTATCATAAAGTTTGCACCATGCATGTTAATTTTAAGGGGGCAGAAAACTTTTACCTCGCAGGATACTGTGAAACAATGTAATTTAGAGAAGGTGGCTTGAGGAGCAATGCGAGCGAGTTTTGTTTCACATGAAGTTTCATATTATACATTTGTATCGTGGGGCTTGTATAGTAATACATACTGAGTATATGTATTTGGGTTTTGGGCAGCAAAAATGTAACTTGCCTCAGGTGGCTTTATTTAACACACCGGCCCTGGTCTACTGACAGCTAGCGAAGAAGAGATTAAGCACATACAGCGCGTGCAATCATGCAGCAAATAATCTCTTTCTCACTCTCTGTCACTAAACAACTTAAGCTTGTGAGTGTGATATGCTTGTGCAATAACTCAATACTTTTCAGAAATAACAGAATAATTATTGCAAAATAACATAATAGTTTAAAAATAATGTAATTCATTTATTTTTTTGAGTGCGTAGATAAGCTTCCATAATGATAACAATAAAATATACTACTAATTCAAAAATATATACTATATTTCAAAATTAAATGATGTGTCTAAAATTAAGAATCTGACAATATCATAAAGATCATTTCAAACCAATCGTTTATAAAAATTATCAATTGTAGGTCAGTATAACCCTCAACTTGTGTGTTGTTTGCTTTAGCGAGAGTGCTATACACAGCAGTTTCACTCTGTGAATCTCTAACACTTTTTTAAGGGTAACACTTAGCATTGCTACAAAATAAAGTAAGACAGTCATCAAAATGATCACACTGTTTATTTTCTTTTTACGTATGTGCCTTTATTTTCGCATAAATAAAGAAAGGTTTCAGTGGTGCACTTTTGTGTGTATTCACCCAACCCTTTTTAGGCAAGGCCTGAACAATGCAGTCTTGGCAAAAAAAGTGACAAATGTTGCGTCAAGCTCACCTGACAGGTTTGATGATCTAGCCTTACATATCGGGGAGAAACAGAAAGGTGAATGTCAAAAATCTGAAGGTGTTCCCGTTTCAAACAGAAAGTTTTGAACAGAACTGTTTTGTACACACCTTTATGTAAAAACACTAAGTGCCTGGGTTTATTTGCAGCCAAAAAAATACTTTGCTCCAATCTTAGAATTGTTCCATAAACTTGCTTGCTGTGCGAGAGTATAATGTACTGTATGTTCCAAACACTTTTAATTTCTAAATTAGTCTGTAGCTTGGATTCCTGGTTTGGTTGTTCAGTCCTGTTTTCTGAATAATTTACTACTTGTATGTCAAGAACCTGCTTGTTTAAACTGGAACTGCTTGAAGGTGACTATAAGGTAATTTATGGTTAAATGGTGTCTACCAGTAGGCCCCATGTGAGTGAAGGATTATGTGTAAGTATCACCTGCAGTGAACTGGTGCCCCACACAAGTGTTAATTCCCACCTTGTGCCTAATGATGCCAGGGTAGGCACCATTTACCATTTGTCTATACTGGACAAGCATGTTAGAAAACGGTGGGCTGAATGTCTTGCAAAAATGGCTGATTTTACAGAGTGTCAAATTTCCTTTACAACCTATTCTTTGAAGGTGTTTCAAACAGGGATGAAAGCAAAAATGTATTCTTTTCTAATTTTTTTGAAAAATGTTCTTTCATAATGTATTGTCCTGATCTAACTTAATATATTGAGAGCCTTTTTTTACAAGCTGGGTACTGCTTGACTTGAGGGTAGGTCCTGTATACTTAATTGCTTAATTGCTACTCTTTTACTTGTACTCCCTCCTTACCTTCCAACACTCTGGCCGTCCTTCCTCCCTCTGGTCAGCTAAGACTCGTCACCAGCTGTCACACAGACTTAAGACCACAAGGCCCCTTTATGCTGTACTCTTCCCAGGTACCCCATTGGTGTCTCAGCTGACATCAGTCTCCAGTATCATATGGGCAGAGCCCCCCCTGCCCTAAACCCCAGCAGCAGCAACAGGTGTCCATGCGAGTTAGCCACATTGCAGAGGTATACCGAACTTGGTCAATTAGTTGTCCTCCCCTGTCATCTTGTGACACTACAACACATTGCCCCATAGTGTCTTGCAGAATCTCTAACCCCACAACAGTACTTACATTTCTAACTACAGGGTCTTGAGTGACTAGCACCACTGGTTATGGCTTCCCAGTTTAACTCCCTGAAAAATGTTGGCCTAGGAAGAAAAGGGAACAACCTAGCTGAGGGCAAGTGTTCAAAGCTTCGAGTTTTCAACTTTTAGGTTATCATTCAGCTAAATTGTGCCAACATTGCTCAGGTTGCAGAAACATATCCCAGAAACAAAGAATATGTGCCTGGAATCACTTTTAGACCTTGTTAGTTCTTCTTAAGGACATTAACTCGCATATGGAAAATCACACTAACTGAAGAAAATACCAAAGGAGAGATGCGGACAATGGGATAAAACGAGAGGGCTAAACACTAATCACTGTACCGGTATTTAAATCAGGGGCAGGCAACGTTAATGCCAGCCAATCTCGGACCTTCTTTAATTTTATGGCTTGTTAGTCTGCAATGTTGGGTTCTTATACCATAGATTTTTTTTTTTCCTTTCCAAGGGTATTATCCAAATGATTTAAAACCTAAAATGTATCATTATCAGTCTGTCACATTTTTCTCTGAAGCATTTTATTAAACCAAATAACTCATGATGAATTTACACGCAAGTTTAAATGGAAACAAGTTAGAGGGAGAACAGCTGGCTCCTTTGTCATTTGCATCTTATTGCTAATAAGAACCCATTAAGAATAGTGAATGTATCAGTTTAAAACTGAAATAAGCAATTAAGGGTGGGGAACCTTAACAAATGAGATCACTAAAATAAAGCAGAAAAATGTCACTTGAGCAATAAGTGCTTAATCAGAAATAATGACTTCTCATTAAGAAACTGGGTTGGAATGAAAACCTGCAGCCACTGCAGCCCTCCAGGACTGACGTCTACCCCTGGTTTAAATTAATATTAGCATTTGTTCTGTCAGCAACAAACAGTTAATAAATGAAAGAAAGTAAATAAAAATATAGTCACAGAGAATTTGAATGAAAGACGTGACAACTTTGAGATATCCTTAAATGCCATTAAGATGTTAAGGTGGATCACTGAGCAGGAGATACCCACTGCTGCAGTACAGATCGCCTCACTGAAACCACAACAAGGATTTGGATCTTAGATTTGGTCTCTGTTTCGTTCCTGATTCAGGATTAGTAATCCAGCTTTCTAATGTAACTTCTATTTGGGCTGACTGTAATTTCCTATACTAGCTGAAGCCACTAGTAGAGTGACATCTGACCTGAATCACATGAGTGTGAGGAAACTAAAGTCATGAGCAGAACTAACAACTACAGCTACCCCACTGGATTTTTGTATGTGACACAGGGTGAGCCAACTAGCACTGAGCAAACAGGTATAATGCAAGAATTTCAAGAAAGGGAACAATCAGGCTGGCCATTGGTCTTCAGTGACAATAGAAAACAGAAATAAAAAGATAATCCTAATTGTAATCAGAAATAAATAAGCGGGTCAAAACATACGAGACAACAGAAACAAAATAATGTGAGGAACTACAACTTCAATCCAAGTGGAAAGAGTACAGTATGTCACGTGTCTTGTTTATGGTAATGATGTAACAGAAATGGCATGGTTAACAATTAAAATATCATGACAACAGTACAGGCTTTGGTCTTGTCACGTCTGCAGTACTGCAATTGTCTGATGGCAGGAGCAATGACTTACATAACCAAGCCACTGCAGTTGATTCCAAATCCAGTGGCACGTCTGGTGTTCAATCAGCCAAGGTGGGCACATGTCACTGCTCTCTTCTGATCACTACATTAGCTCCCTGAAGTTAGGATCCTTGATGTTTTCCTTGTAGACAGTGGGTCTGCACCAAAAAATATGGAAACACTTATGAGGTCCTATGCTCCTTTTCAACTACTCAAGGTCTGTTGTTGAATGGCGTCTTGTTATACCACCTTTGCATGGCATTAAATCTCAGTCCAGAATCTTCTCCTGTATAGCTCCTGGCTGGTGGAACAAGTTGCCCACCTCCATTTGAAATTATGACTCCCTCAAGGTTTTAAGGAGCATTTGAAGACTCTCTTGTCTGGTGAATTTCTGTCTAATTGATATTAGTTGTTACGATTTTATTATATAGGAATTGTAACATGCTTGTATTAAGATCTAAGCTCTCCACTTATAATGATCGAATTCATACAATTTTCCTGTAATACCTGTCCTCTCCTAAGCAAATAAAGTTAGCATGTGACACAGCTGATTTGAAAATGCTGCATAATAAAACAATTAAGCAAAGGTAAGGCAATAGCTTCCCCAGCTAGTGGCCACGGGTTGCCATCTGGAAGCCAAAATGACTTTCAACTTCTTCCTTTGCCACTTGTCCTGGTGCTTTCACTTTTAAAGGGCCAGGATATCCCTGACACTTGCTGGTTCACCTGCCCCCTAGTGTCCTATGGAAAATATTGCATGTTCCTGTCCAAGGTGCATCTCTCTCTCGATTGGACTGTTGCCCGTGCCTTTTGCCCTATCCCTCTCCTCTCCTTCCCAACACGACGTCTGCTTTCCCACATTGGTAAGTTCAAGACTTCTTCTGCTGCCGCTTTGGCTTTCCACTTCTCAATGACGTTTTGTCCAGCTTGAAAAGTACCAACCCACTGGTATTCCTGTTCCTAAAAAATCCTCTACTGCATGGACAAGACTTCACACCCATTTACCACATCTAGGAGATAATTGGGCAAATGGAAAACTATTTTACATTGTTAGCTGGCATTTGATCATTGCCATTACTTGATTTTTATACTGGCCTCCACACTTTTTAAATAATAAAATTAATATTCTCATCCAAAAATTTACTGCATCCAAATTTCTGGGTCTTGCCATGCCCTACAGTAAAGACCGTGGTGATAAATGGCTTCTGAAGTTCATTGCTGTCACTGTCACTTAGGGAAGGCACTTTACAATAATAATGAAACAGCACCAGATTATTATAACTCAGACGTCATTCTCTACTGGTGAACAGAGAGTTAGTTCTCACCGAACAAGAGCGGCATTTGGGGGTGGCAAGTGGGGCGACCGCACTAGGCCCCACACCCCACACCCAAGAGGGCCCCGCTTTTGAGGTCCGTGTGTCCAGTTCGAGCGGATTTCTCAAGTTATATTCTCCAATACATATATATTTTTGATACATCTAAGAGGAACTCTTTTAAAAACCATCTTCAATGTCACATTCCATAAATGTATGTCTTTGAAAACATTCCATAGTACATCTTCATCGCCCGAAAAGGGTCGCCGGTATAATCCCTTCCTAAGTGTTAATTGACACCGCATCGCATTTTGCACTGTCGTGGTATTGTCATGAATTATGAATTGCATTTTTTTAAAAGATTATATCATTATATTTTGATAAAGTCTGCGTGCTATCTTGTAAAAATTAAGCTGAATACTGTAATGAGTGTATGTTAACATCATTTTTATTAAATTTGCGTGCAAGTTTATGCAGTCCACACATACCAGTAACAGCGTTTGACGTAACCAGCCCTGTGTGCGGTTGTTCAGCCCTAGGCCCCGCACACCCCTAAGGCCGCCTCTGTCACCGAACATCACAATTTTGTCAATTTAAAAGCTGCATTGACTTTTTACTTGGCATTTTTACTAAATTACACTTTGTATGTATATTGTAGTACAATAAATTAAACATGAAGATTGATTAAATAAAAAAGTTCTTCTTACTTATTTGCTAAACAGTTCAATCCACTCATTCTCTGTGCCCTGCATTTCTATTATAGAGCCATAGAAAATCAAAGTCTATTCATGTTCCTTATTGTTTCCTAGTGAATAATTCTTTTCTTTTTTCTTCTCTTTTAACTTTTAAATGCTTGCAGGAGATGTCCTGTCATTTCTTTGTGCTACAACACTTCAAACCGGTTTACCCAGCTTTAACATTTTGAAGAAAATAATTTTCTCGGCTAGCCACAGGTGTGTCTTCATTATTCCTCTTGTTATCTTCTTTTAATGACTCCAGTTTTCATTTATTTTTTATTGTCTCTATGGCCATATATGTTAAAGGTTATATTAAGTGCTATTTTTTGGCTAATGGTGGAGTATTTTATCTTTTACCTCGTGCTTTGAGTTGTGTGCGTGGGTTTGAGACTGGAAGACAAAAAATGTTTTTGGGAAGTTTGTGCTCCCTGCCAAATACAACAGCTTAGTTTCTAAGGTACATTCTTATTTCTATAATTCAATTAATTTTTTTGGATTGTAGCAGAACTGACTGTAGCAGAAGTCATTTCTGAATGACTTTAACACATGCTTGAGTAATAAACTTTCACTCAATGAATGTTCATTTGTATTGATACAGTGCAAGGGAATAGAAATTGCAGTTTAGAATGAAAATGCCACTACATACTACCAGTAATATGAACAATTTTAGTCACATTTTATGTAGATTGTCCCCAAACTTGCATAGCAAAAGGTTCTTCCATAGTAGGTAGAGAGTACATGTTATACATAATAGAGGTATTAACAGGACAGAAGAAAACAATCCCCTTTGCAAGGTCTATTCGCATATAACGCAATGGAAGCACCTATTGCAATAACCAATGTCTGTCTGTCTGTCCGCATGAAACAGCTCCCCCTGTACATAGTATTTCAATTTCAAAATCTCCCATTGAAAAGCATTGGTAAATTTGCAAGCTCGTCTATCTGAAAGCAGAGAAACAGTCTGTTCCTCTTCAACTACAAATTCGTCTCCTGTTTCAATTTTACTTTGACAGCAGTTACACCAACTATATTTTGCATGTTTTCCTTGTTTTCACCTCAGAGAGCAGCAGAGTGCGTGCGTAGGTAGAAGATCACTGTCACTGCCCACTTGCATGCGTGCAGAATGACAATCCTCCACCTGCAAACTGAGATGAGCCGTCACAGGGAAAGTTGTATATCAGCAGGTTGGTTCTGGTTTATGAAGTCTTCCCAGTGGCTTCAGCAGAACAAAAGAGAAGCATTGCATCAGCACCTCAGTCCCCTGGATGCTTACATCATAACAGGTAAGTTAAATAATTTTCCTAGCTGTAAAAGTATAAAATGCAAGCATGGAAAACAAAAGGTTACCTAGACATGAATGATGCAGCTTGTGGCATGTAATCCGATGTGCGCAGAGCAGATCAACGTTTACTCAGTATTTACGTTACACTAAATCAACCTCATAGCTCCATTATTTGCAGTTTATAATGTGTGAAAGTTGTACCCCCAAACACAGACAGACCGACACCAGGATGTCCAAAACACACTCCTTTATTTATTTTCTTTGCACACCACAATGCCTTCTCTCACCAACTCTCTTGCTTTCTTCCTCTTTCTCTTCAACTCTCTTTCCTTCCTTCTTCTTCTTCTTCTTCCTCTTCCTCTTCTCTTCTCTCTCTTGACCTCCTTCCTCCTCCTCACAAGCTTCGTCTCCTTCCTCCCAACTCTGGCTCCTCTGCTAGAAGGAGGCGGCCCCTTTTATCATGGCCCGGATGAGCCCCAGGTGCTCCCCTTGACGTCACTTCCTGGTGTGGCGGAAGTGTCAGGAAAGCACCTGGAAGCACTCCGGGTCTTCTTGGAATTATTTCCGGCAGCACTTCCTGGTGTGGCGGAAGTGCTGCCATCCAGGATTCCCTCACTGTCCGGGCGCCCCCTGGCGGTGGCCACGTCCTCTCACGAGTGTCCCAGGTCACTCCTTGTGGCCCCCAAATAGGCCCGGGCGACTGCCCTCTCGTGGCCGAGGAGTAACAGCGTCCACGTCGGGGACTATCCAGGCGTCCCGGCCGGGTTGTGGCCCCTGGCATCCTCGACAAATGATTCACAATTTCACTGACACTACAATTTACTAGGGTGACCACACATCCCAGTGATAGTCCTGATTTCAGGTTATGCGTCCTGATAAATAACTGACGCCTATCAAAATGTCCCAGTTTTAACAGGCTGCCCATCTAATAAAACATTGCTCTGCTGAAACAAGGACCCTCCCAATATATTTCAAAAATATTTACGAATCACCAAAAGGCATAAAAGCCCATAACCCCTATCCCCAGTAATATGCAAATAAAAATGATGTCAAAACACCAACGGGGAAAGATTCATTAAGAACTTGTGTTCAATTTGAACAGCATCGCGAGGAAGACAAAAACAGACAGAACTAGCATTTATTTGTTTACACTTCAAGCAATGCATGAAATCCTATCTGTTATGAAAGTGTTTTTATTTTTTTTTGACAGTATTTTCCCATGCCCTTCTCTCTCTGATGATGGTAAGATAAAGCAGCCATTAAACAAACAAGGGTGGGATTTACAGTATGTGTGGGCATACATGCTACACATGCATCCTGGTTTGGGACTTTAAAAATCTGGAGACCCTATAATTCACCATTAGAGTGCCATATTCACATGATATCCGCAATAGTCACTCACTGAAATAAAGTTTCCCTTTCACTTCTGTTATCTTCTATATAGATAAAAGCCAAATACCACTGACTCACTCATCACAAAATCTCCCGAACCATGAGTACTTGGGACTTTAAAATTGGAATGTAGGTTACCCTTGGCCCATAGGTGCTCGCTAAGAAACGTTTTTAAAAAATTTTGTGGTCCAAGCACAAAATTTCTTATAGTTTTTTAGACCCGTTTGTATGGCTGTCCGCTTTTCACAAAAGAACTACTTAATGGATTTAGATCTGATTTTTTTCTATAAAGAGCTTGAACATTCCTTTGATTTTGCGACTTTCTCATCGCGCTTAGTATTATAGATTGTTTGCGGTACCAATTTATTAGCACGAATCTGAGAGAGACTCATCGGGCTGCGTCTTCCTCACTCATGCGTCTGCCACGGGGCGTAACCTTAACTCCGCTTAGTTAGCGAACGAGAGAACTACTTAACGGGTTTAGATCTTTTTTTTTCTATAATTTGCTTGAACTTTCTGGTTGATTTTGCAACTTCTCTCATTGCGCTAAGAATCATAGTTCGCTCGCAGGAGCGATATATTCGCGCTAATCCAAGACAGAGGCTGCAGGCCGAGGGAAGGGTGAAGAGTGATGTCAGGAGTAGAGAGCTGGGCGGGGCCATACTGACTGTCCTGTGTCACTAATACGCAGGCGAAGCCGCTGGTGATGGCTAGTTCACTAATATTTGTCATAACTGAATAGCTTTGTAAGTCTCATTTTATGAAAATTACAATGGCCAGACATGCTCAAGCCAACAAGGGACTAATTACAAATATTTTTTTTTTCAGGTTGTCACTGTGTGTGAATATGGTGTGTATGTTTTTGTACGTGTGTGTGAGAGAGTGGTCCTTGTGAGTGTGTCCAGTCCTGTTCTGCACCATCCTCATAAGATAGCCTTTGACCCCCGAAGCCCTGAAATGGATTGAGAAGGTTCTAGAACCAACCTACTAAACTGAGTCCACTACAATGCCAGCACAGCCCTTGAACGTACCTGAATGTATACTTTCTAACTTGTTTTCATGATGTTTAGACTTTGGATGACTCCTTTGTGAGTGCTTCACAGGGTTAATAATTAAGTTATAAACTGTGCAAAGTTTGAAAGTTACCAGGCCTGCTTTCAGTAACTTCAAAGGCATGCCATAGTAGGCTTCAGTTGATACAGGGGGACTTTAGCTGATAATTTTTAGGGTATCATCCTTAGAAATATGTCATGGAACATTTGAGCATGTAGAGATCTTCATCAACATCACTGACCAGACTTTATAATTAGTCGTGTCCTGGTAGTTCTGATCCAGTATTCCGAATTACCATTTGCCTCTTCTTCTTCTGTACTTCACTGCAGCAAGCACTTTATTAGGTGGTCTGAATCACTGTATTTGAAATGGCATCCATACTTTAGTAACATTCTTGATTCATTAAACACCTGGGGGTCCCAGAATCGACTGTATTTCCACCTTCACATGTTCTTTACTTTAATTGTATTTGGGTAAAAAATGTCACAATACTCCACACTCAGATGCGTTGTTCCCTTCCTCCCAACTCAGCTCGCCTACATCTGGGATCTCTCACAGTCTTTTATAGTCCTTGACCCGGAAGTGTTTCTCTCTCTCTGTCCATGTGACTGGCAACACTTCTGGGTCAGATAAAAACGCCTTTTGTTCAAGTATGTCATGTCTTCTGTCCATGTGACTGGGACGTACTTCCAGGCTGTAGGGAAAATAGTTCTTGATCCTCCCTGCAGCGTCCTCTGGCGGCCTACGTGGTATCCAGCAGGGCTGTGAATAAACACTCCATTGTCCATGATTTCCTGTTGGCATTCAGGGCACCTCCATGCTGCAGGGAGGGCTCCATCTGGTGGCCTGGGAGTATTG
>JANRMT010062834.1:11970554-12000866 GCA_026402145.1 Polypterus bichir lapradei
TAGATAGATAGATAGATAGATAGATAGATAGATAGATAGATAGATAGATAGATAGATAGATAGATAGAATTTTATTTGCCCCCAGGAGAAATTTGGCTTTTTACAGAAGCTCTTTAAATAAATAAATAAATAAATAGAGACACACACACACACACACACACCACTATGGTATGAACACATGCACCAGAAAGCAAGAAAATTAAAAAGAAAGAAAACTTCTGACTTCCCAGTCACAATGAGGCATTATGTAGAAGTATTGTTGTTGATATAAAGGAGCCCCAGTAGTGTTTCTTGACACACTTCTGCTTAATTATATGTTGTCTGATAGTCCTGAGTGTTAGTGTGTCAGACAGAGGATGTGCAGCATTGTTCATAATGGCATTCACTTTTGTTTTAATTTTCTTCTTTTCTATGACCTCCTGGGGGTCCAGAGTGCATCCTATAACTGAGCTTGCCCTTTTAATTAGCTTGTTGATTTGGTGTCCCTCTCCTGAAGAGATGTTACCAGCCCAGCACACCACAACATAGAAAATCACACTGGCCGCTGCAGAGTTATAGAAGATGTGATGGATGTCACTTTCCACATTGACAGAACACAATCTCCCAAGGAAAAAGAGCCTACTCTGTCCTTTCTTACAAATTTCCTCTGGGTTCCAAGACCAGTCCAACCTGTCGTTAATGTGGACCTCCAAGTACTTGTAGGAGTGGACCACTTCTACATCCACTCCCAGAGACTCTTTGGTGCGGAGAAGGTCAATAAGCAGTTCCTTGTTTTTGCTGATGTTAAGATGTAGATAAGTCTGTCTGCACCAAGAAACAAACGTCTCCACCTGACTCCTATACTCTGTCTGTTTACCTTTATCAATGCAGTACACCCCATAAGTGCAGTACACCCCATAGGTGTTACCAGCTATTGCTATACATCGTAATGCCTCAGTCAGGACTATCAGAAGAATGGAAAAATGTAAGGCAAGCATAACACATTATTTAGATGATATTACATAAGAATAAACTTCTTAAGGGAGATCTAAAAAATATTTATCACAGTTTTGGTTAATTACTCAGCCTTTAGCATTGACAAAACTTACGCTTGATGCCAGAAAACAGCAATAGTTAAAAGTGGAATGAACTGTTGACGCCCCTGGCCCCGCCTTTTCATGCTGATAGGTTATTTGATTAGATTCAGTTTTAGAAGGATTTATGGAATCAAAATGCAGTACACTTGGATCCGAGGCTAAGCGAAAAGCAATATGCGGCCCTTGTTTTAGTTATGACATGTTATCATTGGACATGATCTTAAATTAATGTGCTTTTGTATTGAATTTTAAAGTGACAGGAAAATTGTGTGCCATACTCAAAAGGAACTGAACATTTGTTTGATGTTTTTAATTATGACACAATAAAAACAGTACAGTACATTGCACAGTAGTTAACACGTCGGATTGCATTTCATTTTGGCACGAATAACCTTTCCTAGTAGCCCTCTATTGACCACCATCAGAGGTTGAACAAATGACAAATTTCTATTACGATCGAGAATGTTCAGACTTTAAACATTTAAGTTGAATCACACATTTTAACATTTAAAGTACATAACACAACTATTGTTGGTTATTATGTACTTCTACCTAATGAAGTAAACCATTCTTTTTAACATCCCGAATTAGAGCAGTTTACGCTAATTCGACTTTATTGCAGTAAAACAAAAACATGGACCGCGCCGCTTTGCCGTCACGTGACGGGCCGCTCTAGCCGTGCTTGTCTCAGTTGCTGGTGTTTCCTTCACTCCGGGTTAGTGCTGGTCGGCCAGCCTGCTAGGGTGTCGGCAGGAGTGGCAGTTGGGAAGGGGAGAAGGCTGTAGTAGAAACGAATAGTTTCGCATACTGCTGAACAATTTTGTAGTATGCAAAAGATGCTGACCTTAATTGCCAACGTGCTCAAAGGCAGTGCCGCCAAGAATGTAAGTATAAGATTGCAGAATTTGCCGTATTCCCCTTGAGAGTTATTCTGACCTTGTGGTAGAGGAGGCCTATCATTCTCGTCGTTTCGTTTGTGGGAGAAACACAAATCCACTGGAGTGGTGCTGAAACCAGGGGGCATAACCTTGTTTTTTTTTTTTTTGTACACTCTGTCATCTATAAGTTTTTGTTAAAATTACATTATTAGGGGTTTTATTGTTAATATAGAACCGTGAACATTGTGCGGACGTTCATTTTGGTCTCTCAAATATAGGTGTCATCAGAATTTGTAATGAACACATTTAAAATGAAAGTGTATTACGAAAGATTAAAGTATCACCCAATGCCACTGTGTACAGGTGATCAGTATATGAACGGGATGAGTTCTTTTTTTCCCTATTAAACTAGCCAGCTTCTGACTGTCATGACGTTCTTGGACTACTAACCCAGAACTACTCGTACAGCCTGACGCTTATTTTTCGTTTTGTCCTTGATGTCAGCTGTGTCCTACTGTTGTTTGACATTGCCGCTACGAGTCTCAGCATTCCTGTTCATTCTACACCCAAATTGTAGAGGGGAGAACTTGTTTTAATAGACTTTCGTGTGCTCTTGTTAAGTGTAATTTAGCCACCTTCAGTCCTGGCGCAGCACTGCGGCTGAGGGTTTTCATTCCTACCAGTTTTATTTATTTATTTATTTTTAAGCAGATGGTTTAGTCTTATTTCTAAATCAGTGATTCTTAACCTTTTTTCAGTCACGGACCCCTTTAAGAATCTGAACGCTTTGGACCCCAGAGATATTCACATAAACACACCTTTGCATTCAATGAATATAATGTACTTGATTTATCGAGATTTGATTGTCTCATATATGTATGACATGCACAAAATTTTATTAAACTTTAAAGTAAACTATCTAAAAAAAAAAAAAAACTTTTTATCCAAAAAGTAATTGCCACCCTTTATGATTATGAAATACAATCCTCTTGTGTAAATTAAAACAGATCAACTACTACTAAGTTTTCTACTACCATTACTACTGCTACATCTACTCACTCGTTATCTACTTTATTTCAATGAGAAGGTTGTTCTTGTTTGCCTTGAATAAAAATATGAAACTGTGAAGTGGTCTTCGACAAGGTGACACACATCATCTTTGACATCCAATCTATTTCGACTTTTCAACAGTACTGGGCTGTACGGTGAATATACTGTAAATGGTCATTTTTATCTGACCCACATGGACCCCCTGAAACCCATCCTTGGACCTCCTAGGGGTCCACTGACCTCAGGTTAAGAACCCCTGTTCTAAATGATCTAATTGGTTAGTCTTTATTTTTGTTATTTTACATTAAGAAATATGTGAGCATTTTTGCATGTAAACAAATTTCTGAAATATGCATTATTCTGCATTTTTGATTAACTTTTTTTTAACCAAATACCTTTTCATGTAGAGTTACACTCTTTATTTTATCCAAATACTGATGGTTAATGGTAAAGAGGGCATACACAGGTGCAAATGACACTAAATTCTAAAGGAAATCAGCTACTTTAGTACAGAGTTTGCTTGTGAGCTAATTAATAAAAAAAGCTAAATCAAAAGAGCATAAAAAGAGAAAAATCTTTAAAGGAACGGTGATTAATATCACACACACAAATGCTTGCAGTATTTCCCTAACAGTTTAGCAAACCCAAATTTTAATTTCTAGATTGACACAAAAAAGCAGAAACTGGAAAATAGCAGCGTGTTTACTAAAGGCAGGGGTTCTGTTAATAATACATTTTATTTATATAGCGCCTTTCCCATGCTCAAGACACTTCACAGAGTTTAAGAAAGAACAGCAGGGTATACAGTATATAGCATTGTACTAAACCAGACAAATCAATAAAGAAGAGTAAGAGAGTTAGTTAATTCAGAGAAAAAAAAAGCCTAACAGACAACATAATTGATGGTCTAGCACACACACACACACAGGTTACATGAGCATCTTGACAGAGAGGTAAACTGAGAGAAGGGTGATAAAGTCAAGTAGAGTTAAAAGCCTTCCTGAACAGATGAGTTTTGAGTTGTTTTTTAAAAAATTTAATGGAGTCAGCTGATCTAATTAATTTTGGTAGGTCATTCCAGAGTCTGGGCGCTATACAGCTGAAGGCCCTGTCACCCATGGAGTGTAGATTAGTGTGGGGCACAACAAGATTGCCAGAATCACAGAACCTTAGTGGGCGGACAGGCACACAGTGATGGAGAAGGTCACTGATGTAGTTTGGCGCGAGGTTATTTAAGGCTTTGTAGGTTATTAGTAGGATTATATATTCGATTCTGTAAGACACAGGGAGCCATTGAAGACAGAGCAGGATGGGTTTGATGTGCTCACTGTTGCTGGTTCGAGTAAGGACTCTTGCAGCCGAGTTTTGAATAAGCTGGAGCTGTGATATAAGATTAGAAGGGGCACCTGCCAGTAGGGAATTACAATAATCAATGCGGGATGTGATAAAAGCATGGACAAGTTTCTCAGCATTAGAAAAGGAGGTGAAAGTAAGAAAGTTTCTTAATGTGATTTATGAGGGCAGAATAAGAGAGGGAGGAATCAAAAATGACCCCAAGATTCTTTGCAGTAAAGGCAGGTCTGATGAGATCACCGCCAAGATGAACTGGGAAGGAGCTCATTTTATTAAGTTGTACTTTAGTCCCAATTTTCAGGAGTTCAGTTTTGTTGCAATTTAAATTTAAAGAGTTCCTCTCCATCCAGGTATTAATTTCTCTGAGGCAGGTTGAGAGCTTAGAAAGCTGTGAGCTTAGAAAGCTGTGATGAAGTTCCACTCTTAACATTGAAATAGAGTTAAGTATCGTCTACATAAAAATGATTACCCAGTCCAAAGCTACGAATAATATGGCCAAGGGGAAGCATATAAATACAGAAGAAAAGGGGGCTAAGGACAGAGCCCTGAGGAACACCTTGTGTGACTGGCGCCGAGCTGGATCTGCTGTTGCCAAGACTAACAAACTCTTGCCTATCAGTCAGATATGACTTGATCCACTGGAGGGCAGTGCCAGAGATACCCAGCATGTTCTCCATTCTGGACAGTAGAATGTCATGTCTGACAGTGTCAAATGCTGTACTGAGGTCTAATAGAATTAATATGCTGGTTTGTCCAGAGTCTGCTGCCATAAGCAAATCATTGGTTACCCATAGCAGAGCAGTTTCACAGCTGTGCTGCGCCATGAAACCAGAAAGGGTTCCATCAAATTAATAGAAGTTAAGTAGTTGGTGAGTTGGGAAACTACAACACGGGGAAATGGGAAATAGGCCGAAAATTGTTAAGATTGTCAGCATCAAGACCAGACTCTTTTAACTAACCATTTTATTACCATGCAAATGAATGTAACATTGATTTAGTGGCTCTGCTTTAACATTCAGTGTCCTTTGCCACCGCGTCTGCTTTGTTCATCACCAATTGTCAGTATTTGGATACAATTAAAAAAAAAAAAACAAACTCCGTGAAAATAAGGTGAATTGAAGTTTAAATTGTAAAGTGTTTAAAACTAAAAAAACACAAGTTTTGAACAGATCCTCTAAGTGAGAATTAGATTTTTTTTACAATTTCAAATAGTACAGAACATTGGTTACCCACTGACTTGAGTGGTGGGGTGGGATTGTTTCAGTTGAGCAAGATAAGTTTACATGCTAGTAGTGTAGTAAAGGACACCATGACATACCACCCTTCAGCCCCAAAAATTGCATCGGACACTACAAATGGGATAGTTCTATGTATTAAAATTCCTATACCCCTGGTTTTCTTTGTATAGCTAGAGTGAAAAATTTGGCCAGACCACTTTCTTTGCCACTGAAACTGGTCATTGCTTAATAAATGAATGTCCTGTAAAAATACTATCTTGTCTTTTAAAATTGTTAAATGGAAGAGTACTTTCTTTCTCTTTAATTCATGATTGAGATCCTTGACATTCCAGCTGACAAAGTTCATTGTTTGGTCATGGAAATATTTCTTTTGAGCTTTCATTGGACATTTTGTAGTCTTAGGTTAAGGTGGTAGTATATTGTACATGCGATAACTTTGACATAGATACAGCTGTGAAGTGCACTGTTTTGTTGTCATGAACAGTTATTGGGGTATAAGGGATAAAACAGAAGTAGCATTGCTCTTTCTCTCCATCCCCTACACTTCCCAACCATTATGCCTATGTAAGTGAGGCAAGCCACACTTCGCAAATTCCCGATCATCTGACATGCCAAGAAGAGTATATCTAGAGCAGGGGTGTCCATTGCGTTGATCGCGATTGACCGGTAGATCGCATTGCATTCAAAAAAAATTTTTTTTTAAATGTTAGTCTATCATATATCCTCCCGATGGCATTTGCCACTTGATTGACATACAGGACGGCCAGTCTGAGATCTCTTTTCTTCTAACACACTGGTCATCCTGCACGCACGATCAAACGCGCAAGCTACTGCAAAACTCTGGCTGTGATCTAGTTAGCCTTCCAATTAATATCGACTAAAGAAGGGATTAAAAAAAAAAAAAATGTTTGGGGAGGGTATGGGCTGAATGTGGAATTAGAAGAGGATTTTTTTTTTTCTCACAATGTCACAATCGAAGTGCGTTTGTATGACGTCCGAGGTTCAATCCCCAATGAGGGGTGCAGTGACTGTGCACACTTGATGATCCAAAAATAGGTCGAAACATGTGTCGTGTACTCTTTGCATTATTTGACAGTTGACTATGTAACATTCTATGATCTGCTTCTCGCAACTGAGAGGGCACCCGTGGCGGATGTTTGCCGACTTGCAGACCAACCCATACAATCGGACTGTGATTCAGACTTCGAATGCTATGTATGTATGTGTGTGTGTGTGTTATATATATATATATATAATATATATATATAATATATATCTATTATATTTTATATATATATATATATATATATATATATATATAAAAATAAAATCATTTTTAATATAGGTAGATCATTTCGACCTGGTCATTTCAAAAGTAGCTCGCAAGCCGAAAAAGTGTGGGCACCCCTGATCTAGAGCAAAATGAACCCCCCCAGCAGCGGTGTGAAGAATGTTAAAACTGAGATATCTTGTAAAGGTATAGTCCAAATCAATAGATTAATGATATAATCTTTAACAGTCTAAATATAATAGACCAAGGGTATGATGTTAAATGAAAAAAACTGTAGAAAATACTGTTAAAGGCTTGTTGAGTGTGCAAATAAATAATTAATGAAAGAAGTTTCAATATAATAAAAAATAAAATATATAGTTATGGCAAATTTCACCTTACAAACAGTCCAAAATGCAAGCTTCAAGTAGAATCTTCTTTGACTTTCCAGAACAGTGTGACTCATGATTGGGTGTTTCAAAAGATAGTCAGGATCAGTCTTCTCAGCTCTTTATGTGCTTTTTCTGGAGAACTAAAAATGTAAAACTGATCTTCGATAACCACTTTTCAGTTTGGCAGGGTATAAGGGGCTGTATTTGATTTCATCTCTACATAGGCGCTGTCTAATAATGTAGAATGTGGCTTGTTTAGCAGCTGTAACCGGTGAGAAATCTGGGAAAATACAAATGCGGGTATTTTCAAAAATAATCTTGTCTATCTGTCTGAGAAGGGACATGATATTTTGTTTGGCTGGTAGTTTCTCAAAACGGACAATTAGGCTTTTTGGTTTGGAGGCATTTGATCCACGTATGCGGTAGGCTGCAGAGATCTCGATGTCCGATTTTTAAAGTCCTCTCTAGTTATTTTAGAGAATTGTTCAGCTGTGAGTTTCACCGGGTTTGGACTTTCCCGTTTTTCAGGAAGACCTTCAATTCTGATGTTGTTCCTTCTATATCTATCTTCCAGTATTGCAGTTTGTCCACGAGAACTTTTATTTCTGATTTTGCAGCCTTTGCTTTTTCATCTGCGGCAGAAGATGGTTATTCAACTATTTCAGTACGGGTTGTGAACGTTTGCTTAACATCTTCAAGCTGAGCACTTTAATTTTACTTTCTAACTTACTTGTATTTTCCTTTTATTTTTTCATCTTTTTTGTGGTATTTCTGTAAAGGCTTTAGTAAACATAGGGTTTAAACGTTGCTCCAGGTCTTTAATATTCTGGTGCGGTTTCTCAGTTTTCTTGGTTAGGACCTTTATTTAGTTCTTTATTTCTCTATTGTTGTTCTTTGCATGTCACCTTATTATCATTTATGTTCCCCCTCGAGCGTGGCGATCATTACCTTTAGTTCAGAGAGTGCGTTTCAATCTTCCCTGATCTCTGTAGGTGGAGTTGCTAGTTCAGAAGGAGATGATGTTGCAGACTTTTGGGGGGGAATTAGCTGATGTTGACAGTGGGGATGAAAAGGCAATGTTCTCCAGTGATCCTCCTGGAGTTGCAGAATGCTCCTTGCCTACCTCACTCACAGTTTCGTTTCCACTAATGCTCTTGGGTGGAGCTGATGCTGCCATGTCAGATCCTAGCAGGTCTGTACTTTTGCCTGACTGCTCCAGCTTAGGCCATACCATGAACTTAAAGGTGGTTTAAACTTTGGGGATTTTGCTGCCTTTTCCTTTTATTTCTGTGCCCTTTGCTACACATGCTTATTTGTAGTTGCATGTAGTATGATTAAATCTCCTCAGGATGAATAAATACAGGAAATCTCGATATATAAAAAAAGGTTAAAAATAACACTTCTGCTAATGGAGATCCCCCCCTAAACGTCCATCTCTAACAATGGACGAGACCAGCTCTGCATTGGACTATTCTGAAGTGGCCTTCTTTGCGCCCTGATTTGAATGTTATGAAACATCCAACAAATATCCATTTCTGTTAAGACATTCAGATGTTAGGGTCGAAATTTGGCTTAAAGAGCACAAGTCTGTGGATAGTCAAACCTAATACCGTCTGTTACAAGTTGGTAAAGGTAGTTTATTGATGTGAGGTATGCTTACTTAGTACACATCCTTTTATCCTTAGTGCATCTTTTTATGACCACAGTCTATATTTTGAATGGATAATGCACTATGCCACAAAGCACATCTCAAAGTTGTTCCATGCACGTGATAATAAATTCATACAGACCCCGTATCAGTGTCCAGTAGCACGATTGGGTGAGATAGACAGGTTTTAAAAATCATGCTGAAACTGCTTGATACTTTCAAGTTAACATATAGCATAGTCCCTAAATGATGTTTCCATCACCATCTTAATCCATGTCATGTGTCATTTAGTCTACTCTGGAGGCAGAAATAAATGAGTGAGAGACAAATGTGAGAAGCTGTCAAAGGATAACTACTTTAAATACTAATCTGGTTGGGACTTTTTATTAATGTTGTGAAACCTATCCACAACTGGCTCAAGGTGGTACCCAGTAGCACTGACATGATGCAAGACATTCCTGCCAGCGTGGCTTTCGCTTTATTCCTTTGTTGAGCAATTAACAATAAACTTTCATTGTGAAGCAAATGCACGAAAACAGAATTCTGTTAACTGATTAAAAGTTGCATACTTGCATTATTTATCTGTAGATCTGCAAATGGTGGGAGGTCATAAGATGGGGATGAATGGTTAGTGGAAGTGTTTACGAAGAACCTTAAACTGGAAACTGGTTAATCAATTTTCTATTTCTTTTTGTGAAGATGCATAATAGTGATTTTTTTCATGTTGACACTTTAAATTGAAATCTTGTTACCAGACCATTTTGGTATCATCATAATCCTCTAACACCTATGTTTTGGGTAACACACAGTTGTGACTGCTTGATGAACAGTATTTTAATAACTCGCATTTCAGTGCTCCTGTGCCATGATTTTTTTTTTCTTGATGAATGTGAAGACCGTTACACAATGGGAAAAGGATTTCCACCCCACCCACCCATTTTCCAACCCGCTGAACCCGAACACAGGGTCACGGGGGTCTTCTGGAGCCAATTCCAGCCAACACAGGGCACAAGGCAGGAAACAGTCCCAAGCAGGGTGCCAACCCACCGCAGGAAAAGGATTTCCTGTTTTACTTAAAATCTGCAGAAATGTATGAGCATTATCCTCAGTTAATTAAGTATTTGAATTTAGGACTGATCATTTATGTTGGGTAGAATGCCTAGAGGGGGCTGGGCGGTCTCATTGTCTGGAACCCCTGCAGATTTTTTTCTGCAGCCGTCTGGAGTTTTTTTTTTTTTTGTTTTTTTTCTGTTCTCCCTGGCCATCGGACCTTACTTTTATTCTATGTTAATTAGTGTTCTCTGATTTTAATTCTTTTTCTTTTTCTTCATCATGTAAAGCACTTTAAACTACATTATTTGTATGAAAATGTGCTATATAAATAAATGTTGCTGTTGTTTAGAAACTCCTATTTTTTTGAAAATTTTAAATCCTCAATCATCTTCAATTTAGAAATTCTCTTAACCTTTATATATAAGTATTTTTATGATTATTAGGAATTAGTTTTCTCCAGTAAAAAAGATAATGTTTAGTTCAATTTAGGTTGATTTTAGAGCATGAGGAAGTCATTACTTGTTCAAAATTTTATACAAAGTATATATGGAAAAAAATCTTCAGGTGGAGGCAGACCTAAAGTTAACATTACAGTATATACTCAAGTATAAGTCGGGTCTTGAAACCCAAAAAATCAATCATAAAATCAGACCCTGACTTATATGTCCGTTCAAAAATGTGACACTTAAATTTTTTTTTTTTTTTTACTAGGGGGCTTTGACCCCTGCTCACTTCGCTCGCCAACCCCCCGTGTTTGGTTTTCCGGATACACACTTCTAAGATTTTTTTTTTCTTTGAATTGTTGCTATTTCATTAGTTTCACTTTTATTTAAGAACTTCTGTAAAAACAATAATTGGAATCATTCGTGTCCCAATATGCTGAATCTTTTAAATGAGGTCTGTGAGACTTGTGTTTAATGACTTTTTACCATAATTTAGGATAGGTTTCTCTGTTTGTAATTTCAGCACAGACAAAACGATCCACATCATCAGCGGTTAATAATTTTTTTTTGCTAAGTAACCAATAAATTCATGTGAGTTAAACCCTGTTTTTGAAATTCTCTGATTTAAACTAATGTCCTTTTGTTTGTGTCAATGCGATCTTTTCTATATTTTTTTTGATACTGTAGTGACTGATGTAATAAAGTGTCACAAAAGTTCTACTTTAACAATCGGCGACTGCGTAACTCCAAACACAACTTTCTAGCATCCTCTCCAACCCCTCCTCCCACGGGTCTCGCCTCCCCCTTACCGCATCAATCAGCACCCAGCTATCAGTCTTCCGCGCTGTACTCTGCTGTCCCTTGGTCGGACCTAACAGTCACTTAAAACAAAAAAGGCTTCTTAAAACAAAAAAGGACGCTACAATACTTTCGACTATTTATAAGGCTGCTTAGGTCATTTATAAGGCTGTTTTGTTTGTTTTTGCTGTAATTGAGTGTACTGTAAAGAGCAACATTTACTGCATACAAACAACTGACTTGCTAATAAGGACGCAATCCTTCAAAACTCCTAAATTCATCTCCTATTTCTCACAAGACAATACATTTTATCTTTGACATTTGATAGGGAACTATAGTTAGTACATTTACATCTATTATGTGATGCTTGCTTAATTCACGGCCATGCTACAGGATACGCTAGTTTCTCTTATGTTTCCTTTTTTTAGAAAACATCTTGAAAAGCAGGAAAAATTAAAGAAAATGAACACCTTTTAGTAAATAGAAGTTTCTTGGTAAGAAATATGTATTGAAGCCATCCGTTCATGCTTTTTCTAATTTGTTTATGTAGTTCAGCATAATATGGAGATGGTACCCATCCCAACAGGGCAGGAACCGACCTCGGACATGAAGCCGAATTTCGCTAATTCATGTTCTTCTAGCAAGCTAAGGCCTTAAGCAAGTTCCCTATATTTCCATATCACTTAAATTATAAAGACCCTATGTTTGGGGGTGTTAAGGATCTGTGTTTTGATATCTAGTTTAATTGCCTAATAGGGAAGGTAGAGTTTAAGTTAATAGTTACTCAGTGTACTTACATTTTATACTAGGTGTGATGCATACACACTATTTTAATAGTAACAGAGCCATGGAGCAGCAATAACAAAGCAGGTTGCAAGCTAAAAATAAATTTGAAGTCACTAAGTGTGTTGCATGGTATTATGTATGTTTTAGAGTGCCATGCAGTATATATTTAGTTCAGTATGCAGTAATGCTAAAGGCATTGCATGATATTTAGGTGCACTCACACTGGTAATTAATTCCGTGTGCAAGTATGTTTGTCCACATGTAACCCCGCAAAGTTTAGTTCGTTTGACTAGTGTGATCATTCCGTGCTGGGCAAACTGCACCGTGCCCTGGCCTGCTTGGAAGAGGTTGGGCGCAAGCATTGTTCAGTAGCATTCGGGAACAGTGTGATCATTAAACCTGCCTGAACACAGAAAACAGACATGACGTCAATGATGCAACAAGTCAGATAGTGCAAGTCTCATTTCATTCAATACTATTTGAGTTAAAAACAGGTTTTTATTCTCGCCTTAAAAATGAATGTGAATTGTAGTTGTCAAAGTTTCCGAATTCCTCTCTTAACATCATTTGTCTTTATAAAAATCTTCTCATATGTGCAGCACGATTAACTGCAAAGCAATGCGCTGCGCATTCAGTAAATCTGTAAGAGGGTAGAGTGTTATCCAACCCTATACAACTCCAAATCAGCCACAAAATAAGTAAAATAATTTTGACATGCATGCTGTCACTCTGTGTTTAGATCTTGTTTTGGCTTTACACAAAGTGATGATGAAAGCATGCCTGGGCCTAGAATGTTAAGGGGAATAGGGAGGGGGGACAATCACACTTAGGCATGGTACGGAACAAAAGTGGCTAGCGGGAGTACACCCTAAATTTCAATTAAGATTCAAATTACAATGAAAGTTGATTGATTTATGATTTGACATCCGGATAAGAGCTGAAGTTGGTTGAAGTACATTCTTTTATTTACCATCAGGTAGAAAACTGATTAACACAGTGCCTCTACAGAGTCACCCTGAGGATAGGTGCTGAATTGCCCCAACCTACTCAACCCAATTGAGGCTTGTGGATCACTCAGGATCTGACAGCAGTTGGTGCAAGGCAGGAAACCGCTTTGGACAAGGCATCCTTTCACTTCAGGCGGGCCAATTTAGTGTTGCCAGTTGACTTAACGCACAGGGATGGAGCCTCTATATACTCAACATGTGGTACTTGTGGGCATGGGATTTAAATCCAGCATGCTGAATCCTTGAGGACGCCGTGCTAACCACCATGCAACTATGCCCATTTCTAGGAAAAAAAATTGGTATAATAAAACTATGGCATAAAATGAAGAAAGGTGATTTCTAATTTCAATGCAGTTAATCATATCTGAATTCGTGTTACTCTTCTAACAATTATGGAAAAAAGTCAGAATTTTTTTTTTCCTCTGTATTTAATTCAGACGTGCTTATGGTTTCAGTTGTACTTTCTCACAGTCAAGGAAAATAATTCAAATATTGATATTTAACCAACTTTAATTCTAGTGTATTAAATAATAAGCTATCTGTTATATACACTAGCCTATTGTGTTCAAGGAGGGATTTTGTGATGGTGTTACAGTACATTGTTTTCAGATTTTTATCTGTAAGCCAAGATAATGATGTTTTGACTTTTATCTGTATAATAATGTCCATATTTTCTTTTTATTTTTATTGCCTCACTTAAAGGGAACAGCTGCTGAGGTAAGAAAGAGGGTTTTATCTTTGGTTTCCAAAACCATGTCAGTTTTTTGGCTTGAAGTATTGTTACATTATTTTTAGTGTCATGAATCTAAAAAACTTCAGAGAGATAATGCCTGGTTTTGAAAAAAAAAACACATTCTTTGTCTATAACAATTTGTAGGTACACCTCTGGAATATTTTGCAAGGATTTTGTATGAAGGGAAGTTCATCCAAACCATCTTGTAAATTTTAAATTTGTCATGTAAATAATACAGTATGTAGTGGGAATTAAGAAGAAAGCAAAACATATTTGGTAGAAGAGGTTGCCTACACTTTGTAACAAATGTATTGATCAAAATGTGTTTTTTTTTTTTAAAAAAAAAAAAAACAAAAATGTAAGGTGTTGCCCTGTGCTTATTATTAGGTGTCAAGACATAAATTAAGTAAATTAAAAAGACTGGCTGATACGTTATTCAGATATTATGTGTCCCTGTGCTGTCAAGTACAAATCGTTGGAGTGGTACAGGTTATAATAAATTTGGTCAATTAAATTGATTATGATTGAACTTAACAGCTAAATTTTAATTTTTATACTTTTTTACAAGTAGACTTATAATAATTTCTTTTAACATTCATATAACATATGTAAGTATGACATTTATTTAGTGGATTAACTGATTTTATTTTTCTACATACGATGCAGTAAAGTTCTACCAAAATAACACAAATAAGCAAAGACATATTGATTATACATCCAGGTTTCAGGGTTTTCATAGGTCATAAAATGTGTTGATGTCATTTAACTCAAGACACATAATTGGTAGTATCCTTCCGTTTTCATTCTTAGTTACTCCAGGTTCCCCATGGGTTACAGCTAGATCCAGTTCTGGAAGAGACACCAGTCTATCTCCAGACACTCACAATTACTCTTAAAAAGCTGATTTAAAGTTTCCTTTTCACCTAACTTATAGAGAACAAATCTGCACAGTTGTGAAGAGAATGTCTAAACTCCCAAAAGAAAGTTACCAGGTGATTGTTTCCATTATACCTTAAATTCCTGATCTGCCAATGTCCGTAAAATAAATTACATTGAGTTAATGCTGCCATCTAAAGGAATATGGTGTGCTCTGCATTTCAGTATTAAGATGAGAGTCTCTCAAGGTCCTATTATACAGTATGTACAGTATACGTGAATCACTTTATTATGCAAACACCCGTTTTATTTATTTTGTATTCTGGATGAGCTGTACTAGATTTTACACATCAGGTTATAGAATTGCTAAATTTAATTTCATGCAATCATTTGTGTGTTTTTAGCAGGCAACCCGCATTGTGGTAGCAACTCGGACGTATGCTGACTTTGCATCTGAAGCCACTTTTGACATTAAGGTAAGACTAATGTTTCCAGTATGTAGTCAAGGCAGAATACCATTAGAGGAGAGTATCTATTTTGGGGACCCGAGGGTTTGTAGAAGATGTTGTGTCCTTGGCTTTAACAGACTATGGTTTCCGGCATGCAGTGGAATGGTTTGTATGAGATTTATTTATGCATCAATTATTAAACTTATATAATAAATTTCAGAGTTGTATTAAAGTGAGTAAAAGGCAATCTCTTTCAAATCTGAGGTCACTGCCCTTTACTAGGCTGTAAGTTAGCTGCACATAATGTGACCAACTGTTCAGGTTTTGGGCCTTACAACTTTTTTTTTAGTTCAGTAACAGTATATTTTACTGGCTGTTCTCTGGTGCTACATTAGAAACCATAAGTTATGCTGGAAGCCACCTACACATTTCAGTTGTGTCCATGTTGTTGAGAAGGTTATGATTGCATTTTTCCGGTGTTCCACTTTTTGTGTCCCTGGAACCAGAAGGGATGGAACTTTCTTCTGATTTTACTGTTAGGCTTGGTTGCTCTCACCGAGTGTGTTTTCTGGGCTGTGTAAAGAGAAGAAGAGACTGTTAGCAGCAGCACCTCTTGCCTGTGAGTGAAACTGCTTACTTCGGCTGAGCTGGTTGGGGAGCCTGCATGCGTGGCAAAATAAATAAAAATGACAATCACTAAACTCTTAAGCACTGGTGTGACTTTAGTCAGTTGTGTTTTTATTTATTTATTTATTTTATATAGGGCAGTAAAGAAGTGGTTTTTTTTTTTTTCTTGCAGAAGTGTGATACTCACCGTCTTGAAGATGGTCCTCCTACCAAGTCAGTTCTGACACGAGAGGATGCTTTGAAATACTACAGAACAATGCAAGTGATCCGCCGCATGGAACTCAAGGCGGATCAGCTGTACAAGCAAAAAATTATTAGAGGCTTCTGTCATTTATATGATGGCCAGGTTTGTTTTCAGTCAGTGCTATACATTTTAACAGGTTTACATAGGAAGATCAAAATCAGCTAATCTTAGTGATACATTAGCAATCATACCTTAAGAGATTAGTATGGTGTCAGTATAAGTAAAGATGTCACACTGGAGGCGGTCAATCAGAGTTATAATAAAAAACATGTTTGGCAAAATCAGTATCTTTGTCTATCATTAAGGAAAATCTGAGAAAGCTTAGCAGAGCCATATACCTTGGCAGAAATTGTGAAAATGGAATAAATGTTTTATAATAATTCACACTGGATGATTTTCATGGCACAAAATAGTATTAAAATAACATGTTGGTGTTTTTATGTTTTAGTCAAAGAGTTTGCATGTTTTCCCTTTATCTGTGTGGGTTTTTCCTCCCACAATCCAAAGACACGCATGTTAGATGAATAGACAATGCTAATTTGGCCTTTGTGTGTGTGTGTGTTGGGTGGTGGGGAGGGGGTGTTTGTGTTTTTCACTCTGAGATGGATTGGCACCCTGTTCAGATGTTCCTTCTTTGTGCCTGATGCTTGTTGGGAAAAGCCCCAGCCCCCGTGACCCTACTTAGGAAAGGGTATGGTATATTCATGATTGTGTTAGGTTAATTTGGGAACTGGAATCAACTGGAAATATCAGTTGATTCTTGGGTTTGTCAGGGGTGTGTTTTTGCTCCTACCCTGTTCAGTGCTTGCACAGATTGGGTGCTGTGCAGGGCTGTGGGGCATCTCATGGTGAAGAATGATTCACTGATTTTGACTTTGCTGATGATGATGTGATCTACGCAGGGTCAGTGGTGGCTCTGATCAGGGCTTGTGAGCGTCCTGGATAAAACCAAGATCCAGGCCTTTAATGATCTCTTGGGCCCAGCCATCAGAAATGTGTCTTGTCTGCAGAGAGAGTGTTGACCAGATTGAGGTCTCAAAAAAAACAACCCACCTAATTGAGTCTTTAGTGTCCTGGTGCTTTCTGTTTTGCTATATGGTTGTGAGACATGGACGCTGGACTCTTTTGGTACTATGTCTTTTCCAAGAATCCTAGGGTATGACTGGTTTGACGTTGTGCCGAATGAGCACTTGCTCATGGAGTCCCAAATGAGGCACATTACCTGCATTGTGAGAGAGCATCAGTTACGGCACAACAGCCATGTGGCACAATTCCCACAAGGGTGATCACCATGCAGGGTTCTCGTTGTTAAGGACCTGAGCAGCTGCACCAGGCCAAGACGATTCCCATGTAACACCTGGCTGCTACAGATAGATGGTAATTTTCAGAGGGTGGTACTGGACCACGTGTGCTGCCTGGAAGTTGCCACATGGGATCCTGAGCTGTTTTGTCATGTGATGTTTGTGGCAGTGCACTGTATCAGTGCATGCTACCAGTCCTGATGTGACCCAAGTTAATTTGCAGCTGTAAATTGTCTTTATATGTGTTTGTGTGCCAGACTGGCACCCCATTCAGGATTGGATCCTGCCTTATGTCAATTGCCTGCAGCATTGACACTGTCTCCCTGTGACCATGAACTGGATTAGTGACTTAGAAGATGTATAGGTGGAAGCTGATACCCAAAATATGAGCTCAAAGTGGTCAGAGAAAATTTAAAAAAGATAAGCAAGATTTAAAAACTAGCAATTATGTTTTATGAATTTATTTCGGTATGCCAGACTTAATTTTTTTTTTCTTTTTTTTTTTTTTTTTTTTTTTAGGAAGCATGTGCAGTTGGAATTGAGTCAGGCATCAGGCTTACAGATCACTTAATCACTGCATATCGGGCACATGGCTATACTTATACTCGAGGGGTGTCCGTACGTGAAATTTTGGCTGAACTTACAGGTATTCACTGCTTCAGTGTCTTTTACAATTTGAAGTGCAAAACACTGTATTCTAGATGAGACCTTTCAAGTGCCTTATATAGCTTAAGTATTATCTTTCTTGTAGTCCACACATTGTGCTGTATAATCGAACATCTTATTACCCGTTATAATGCCTTCTATACAGTGACTGGTTGTAGTATGACTAGGCTACTCCTAGTTTCCAGGGTGCTATTTTAGGTTTTGTCCTTCCAACATGTGTTCAAGTCTAATATTCCTACATACAGGGTGAGGCAGAAAGGATGGACGTCTTTGAAATGGCTAGAACTCACCACTAGGTGGAGTGACAGATGTGCGGTAGGTGGCGTTAGGTTCGCGAAGTCTTAGCATCTTTTTTTATTTTCTTTTTAGTTGAAGCCATGGAGCCGTAGACGATAGAACACCGCGTTTTTGCGTACGACTGTTTTGTCAAGAACAACCAATCTATTACTGCAGTTCAGCCTGAGTTTCGTTGCCACTTCAATATCCACAGAAATAAAGATGTTCCCGCTCGTAACACTATCCTACGTTGGGTTAAAGCACTTCATACACGAGGTACACTAATGAACAAAAGACCGCCGGGGGCTACACGAACGGCACGTACCCCTGAAAATGTGGAAAGCGTACAACTAGCCCTGCTGTGCAGTCCAAGTCGATCCGCTCGGAAGCATTCTTCTGAACTCGGCCTCAGTAATCGTTCAGTAAGGCGTATTTTGCATTTAGACCTGCATTTCCATCCCTACAAATTGTCAAATGCTATTTCAATATGAACTCAAATCTTTCAATAAATTTTTTTGTAAGAAAAAGTTAACAGTTTTGTGATTTTGTAAAAAACGTCCGTCCTTTCTGCCTCACCCTGTATTTAGATAGATAAATATACAGCACATTTCATGTGCCACAAATCTGCGCAAGCCTGCATTTTGCCCCTTGAATTCCTTTATTGATTTCTCTGAATCCACTTCTCAGCCTAGTTTTGTGTCATCTGAAAGCCTAACCAGCTTTTTTTGTATTCTTATCAGGACCATTTATGACTATTAAAAAGAACACTGGCACTAGTAATGATCCCTTGAGGATACCACATTTAACATCAGCCTAATTAGGAAAAAGTTCCTTTTATGTTTGCTTTCAATACTTGAGCCAATTTTTTTTGAAAATCATGATACATAGGATCATATGCCCATTGTATGCTTTTGCTGCTTTTTCATAGAATTTTAACATTATTGAAACATAATCTCCTCTGTGTAAATCTATACCAATTTGATCACAGTTATTCCATGTGAGACTCAATATTTTCCTTAATTGAGTCTGTTTATTTTTTGTAATTTATATTAAGCTTACTGGCTAGTAATTACTTGGATTGTCCCAATGTTCCTTTTACATAATGGGGTAGCACTTGGCAAAGTTCTGTTACAAAGGAATTTCGGCAGTGTGTAGTAATATTTCAGAAATTGGCATCACGAGTTCATGTATGTGCTCACTAACTTTAAGCGCTTTAGGATAAATGTTATCTAGTCCATTCAGTTTCTTTGATTTCAACCGTTATAATCCAAGCAGTACTTCTCTGTCTCTGCAGTTTCCATATCACTTACTATCTCCTTGATAGTCCCTGTCTCTGTAGATGCTGTGAGGTTATTGACTTTTTCATATGTGAGAACTTCAGAAACATTTCGCTCTCAGTGTGTTTTTATTTGTTCTTACCTATGTGCTTTACCTCCTCCTTGACAGTTCGTTTACAACTAAATTACTAAAAGAATCTGGGTCATCCTTCACCTTTTTCACATCTTTCACCTTTTCTCTAGTTGTCCTTTATCTTTCCTTATATACATTTTAACTTCAGAATTTCTATGGTAAGCAGAGTATAGAAACCTGTTTTTCTCAAGCAGTATCATTTTTAGAACACCTGATGTATGAATCAGAGAAAGTACCTTATACTGCTTTTGTGGTATTTTAATCAGAAGTTGTCAAAAGCATAGGAGAGCATTTATTCATAGAGTTTAAATTGGCAGAAACGGTACAGTCAACTCCAACCATAATCCAGCCTGGAAAGAGCATCTTGGTTGTATTAATTTTATAGTATGATTGTATGTGCGTGTATATACAGGTGCTGGTCATAAAATTAGAATATTATGACAAAGTTGATTTATTTCAGTAATTCCATTCAAAAAGTGAAACTTGTATATTAGATTCATTCATTACACACAGACTGATGTATTTCAAATATTTATTTCTTTTAATTTTGATGATTATAACTAACAACTAATGAAAGTCCCAAATTCAGTATCTCGGAAAATTAGAATATTGTGAAAAGGTTCAGTATTGAAGACACCTGGTGCCACACTCTAATCAGCTAATTAACTCAAAACACCTGCAAAAACCTTTAAATGGTCTCTCAGTCTAGTTCTGTAGGCTACACAATCATGGGGAAGACTGCTGACTTGACAGTTGTCCAAAAGACGACCATTGACACCTTGCACAAGAAGGGCAAGACACAAAAGGTCATTGCTAAAGAGGCTGGCTGTTCACAGAGCTCTGTGTCCAAGCACATTAATAGAGAGGCGAAGGGAAGGACAAGATGTGGTAGAAAAAAGTGTACAAGCAATAGGGATAACCGCGCCCTGGAGAGGATTGTGAAACAAAACCCATTCAAAACTGTGGGGGAGATTCACAAAGAGTGGACTGCAGCTGGAGTCAGTGCTTCAAGAACCACCACGCACAGACGTATGCAAGACATGGATTTCAGCTGTCGCATTCCTTGTGTCAAGCCACTCTTGAACAAGAGACAGCGTCAGAAGCGTCTCACCTGGGCTAAAGACAAAAAGGACTGGACTGCTGCTGAGTGGTCCAAAGTTATGTTCTCTGATGAAAGTAAATTTTGCATTTCCTTTGGAAATCAAGGTCCCAGAGTCTGGAGGAAGAGAGGAGAGGCACAGAATTCACGTTGCTTGAGGTCCAGTGTAAAGTTTCCACGGTCATTGATGGTTTGGGGTGTCATGTCATCTGCTGGTGTTGGTCCATTGTGTTTTCTGAGGTCCAAGGTCAACGCAGCCGTCTACCAGGAAGTTTTAGAGCACTTCATGCTTCCTGCTACTGACGAACTTTATGGAGATGCAGATTTCATTTTCCAACAGGACCTGGCACCTGCACACAGTGCCAAAGCTACCAGTACTAGGTTTAAAGACCATGGTATCCCTGTTCTTGATTGGCCAGCAAACTCGCCTGAGCTTAACCCCATAGAAAATCTATGGGGTATTGTGAAGAGGAAGATGCAATACGCCAGACCCAACAATTCAAAAGAGCTCAAGGCCACTATCAGACCAACATGGGCTCTCATAACACCTGAGCAGTGCCACAGACTGATCGACTCCATGCCATGCCGCATTGCTGCAGTAATCCAGGCCAAAGGAGCCCCAACTAAATATTGAGTGTTGTACATGCTCATACTTTTCATGTTCATACCTTTCAGTTGCCCAACATTTCTAAAAATCCTTTTTTTGCATTGGTCTTAATTGATATTGTAATTTTCCGAGATACTGAATTTGGGACTTTCATTAGTTGTCAGTTATGTGTAGAAAATGCACTTTTATTCACTTAAATTGCAACATTTAATACATTTGGTTAACTCCATTTTCGGAACACAAATAGACTCCTTATGCCTTGACTTAAAATACAGATGAGCGCTGACTCCGCATCATTTGGACATAAGGACCAGAAAGGCACATAGCGAAGCAGAGGGCTGGAGGAGAGGGCAGGGGCAATCTTTTTATTGTGAATACATTTTCTGATTAGATTTAAAGATCAAAATGGTTGTTCTATGATACATTTTAAAATATTAATCTTGTATAGTAGAAAATGTACATTTTAAGCAAAGTATTGTTTATATTTTGCGTTTTTTATTATTCTAATAGATTGAGTCAGAGTGAATAAACATTTTTTTTTCTCCTGACTATCAAAGGAAGAAGAGGTGGTTGTGCCAAGGGAAAAGGTGGCTCAATGCACATGTATGCTAAAAATTTCTATGGTGGCAATGGTATTGTAGGTGCACAGGTAAAGAAATGTTTTTTTTTATGTGCTCTGAATGTAGCATTGTCAGCGTTGTTTGCATGGAAGGAGGCAGGCCTTCATAGATTGACATTCCATTACAGAGCTCACGTGTCTTGATTTATAGCCATTTTCAGAGTATTCATTAAAGAAAATTGATAATTATTGTGAACCCATTTGTCTATTTTGCCAGATCGTAGGATTCCACCACCTGCATCATTTTTGCTTATTTTTGATATCTTGCTGCTTTTGATAGGGTCATCCAGTGCTGCAGCTTATTAATACATTTTATAAATTAATTACTGGAACTAACTTACTTTATGGATGGCCGCAGGTTGCCGTCAAATTCAAAATTTTATTTGTTCTTTAAGGTGAACTTGTCCTCTCACAAAAACAGAAAGAGTTAATTTGTGATAAAAGGAAAAAATAAATCTTTTGATGTAGTAACTAAACAAATGGAAATTATATAAAACTAGCTGTGTAAGCCTGTGCTGTAAAATGCCCGGACTAAGCAAGTTCCTCTCTCCTCAGAGGTTTCGTTTTGCCACTATGCTCGCCTTGTTTGTGTATTAGCAGCTAAGTGAGTTTCTCTGTTTTCTGCACTTTCTTTAAACTTCATGCTGTAGCCTCGCACTTCTGGGCTGGACAGACAGACACACTTCCACTCGTAAACACATATATATATATATATATATATGATAAGTTTGATCTCCTAGTGGTGATTTAAGTGTTAAGGTCGTTACAGTATGTAACATGTCTGATATACGGTTATAATTAATGCTAATTTGTTTTCAGATTTATCTGAAACCATGTTGCCATTGTCAGAAGAGTAAAATTTTAAATCATAGTAAATAATTGGTGACAAAGTTTTTCTCTCTCTCCCTCTCTATCTCTTTTTCAAACACTTAAAAACTGGAGTCACGGTTCGTTTGTAATGCTATAATAAATAATACTAATAAATATGAATTATTAGTAGTAAGTATTTCATTGATCACAGCACTGATAATTGCTTACATTTGCTGTACTTAGTCTTCATTTCTGAAATAAATTTCCGAATGCAGGCATAGTTTTAACGGCCTCAGTCGGAGCAGTTAGTCAGTGTTAGTCTTTGTGCTAATCAGTGATGATTTACACAGGGGCTTTGAGATTAAGAGTAAAATAAGCCGCACATCATTTTGTTAAGTACCCAGTCATGGACTGACGCCCTGTATAGAACTCTCAGTATCTCCTTTCCAAGGCTACCAGAATAGGCCCCAGCTCCTTTGAACCCTAAATTGGATTAACTGTATTCGAGAAAGTTTTATTTTTATGTTCTTTTGTGAAACAGGTACCTCTGGGTGCAGGAGTTGCTTTGGCCTGCAAATATAAAGGAACTGATGAAGTCTGTGTGAGTCTGTATGGAGATGGTGCAGCTAACCAGGTAACACCTCATAATTAAAATGTTGTGATTTGTCCATGATAAGCTTTGTTTTTCTGATATCATGTCTCATGTAGATCAATTTTACGCTTATTTTCATTTTTTTGTATTGCTAGGCCATACTACATACGTTGTAATTACTTTCAGTAGATGGTGCTCATCTTTTCTTTTGTTTGGCAGTATATTATGCTTATATACATTTAAAAAAAATCCTTATGTGTCGTTTTACAGTCGGAAGATGGCTTTAACTTTGGGTTATATCCTTGTATGCAGCAAACTGGTAATCTTCATATCGCATTTTCATACAGCTTGCAATTGTGTGACACATATATAAATTTCGCCTTAGTGTTAATTGTCAGATACAGTATATCTTTGTGTAGAGTAAATCGCATTTCCAAAAGCCAATGACATTAACATTTAATTACCATGGTTAACACTTTACCTTTCTATGCTGAATGTCTGTCCATAGACCGATATTCATGAATTAGTCCTTGACCATTTTTGACTGCGGTAGAATGGGATGCACTTGGGCATTTAATTTTTTTTCCTGTTGTTGTACATTAAGTACCACTGTCAATGAATCATTAATTTATGCCCGTGTTGTTTTGAAGAAAAAGTCACTATAATGACTATAATTATGACGTTAAAGTGATATTAAACTAATTAAAGAATCGTTTTAAAAAAAGTGCGAGGTGTATAAACGGGTAAAACGACTGAAAAGTCATATGCGCCGTTATTTGACGGCAGATTCTCGCTCACGAGAAGAATTTTAAGAACTTTGTTCACATGCAAAATGCATTATCACTTGTACTGCTTGTTACTCACTTCTACTGTCATGCTTAGTGCGAAACGTGCGCTTTGTTTGCCATCAGGTCCTGGATCCGAGGAGAAAGTGTGCTTATCGAGACCACCAGATCGTGTTCCAAATACAAACAATTTCTTGGTTTCGTCTTTATGCTTGTCATGGAAGAAAAGGCCTTTTCGTATAGATACGTCGAGCCGAAGGGTAGTATAGCTGTAATCGCCTTAGCACCGAATTCATCATGCTCTTTCCTCACTTGACTCCAGAATTCTGTCACTGATTTTTCTTTGAACATTTCTTGGAAATTCTGATTATCTGTCATATCTATCAATATCTCTTGCTGCTGGATGGAAAGATCGGCACTCATAATGCTCTCCATATTAATTGGCGATGTAATCCAGCACTTTCCAACGTCGCTTCCTGATGTCATGAATGGAAAATATGATACAAATTCCGAATGGAGCTTCTTCAGATGGTTGGTAATAACTTTCTGTATTTCCCTTGTATCAACGGCAGCGTTCATTGCTAGAAATTCCGAGAGAATCGGAAACATTTCCAAGTTTCTGGATGAATCGGGTCGCAAATGGAAATGGAGTTTCTTATGAAAAACTGAAACTTTCTCTTCCATTGTAAAAATGTTGTGTCCGTATCCCTGGAGAGACACGTTCAGTTCGTTTAATTTTTTAAACACGTCTGCAAGGTAACCAAGGCGGCAAACCCATGACACATCTTCAAACTTCTCTGCAAGGGATGACGAATCTTTCAGGAAGAGATATACTTCATCACGGAGCTCAAAAATCCTCATCAGAACTTTTCCTCTTGAAAGCCATCGAACTAATGTATGGAAAAGCAACGGCTTATGGTCAGAACCTATTTCTTGGCACAATTGATGGAGCAACTGTGCGTTTAAAGGGCGGCTCTTGATGTAATTAATTTTTACAGCATCATTCAAGGTCTCGTGCAAAATCTCACTCATTCTGTTCGATGCCAGCGCATGTCTATACAGGATGCAATGAGAGGAAACTATCAAATTATTTTGTTGCCTTGCTCTCGCAATGAAACCAGCTGTTCTTCCTGTCATTGCTGCTGCTCCATCTGAACAAATTGCAATGCACCAAAACCAAAGAATATCATGTTCGCGGAAGAAATCATCGATATGTTTGAAAATTTCCTCACCAGTTGTTCTCTCGGGTAAAGGTCGACAAAGCAAAATATGTTCGATAATATCTTCAGAATCTGGAATACGAACAAAAACGACCGACTGGGCTTCGCCTGAAGTATCTGTGCTTTCATCCAACTGCATCGAAAACTCCTTCGCTGCAATTATCTTCTCAACCACCTGTTGTATCAAATCCTCCGATATATCTTTAATTCTCCTTTGCATGGTGTTATCAGAACATGGGATACTTTTCAAAACGCTGGTCATTTTGTCGTCGAACATGATTGATACCATTTCTATTGCCAAAGGAAGCACAAGTTTCTCAACGACAGTATGGGGTTTGTTTTGTTTTGCCGCTAGCAATGACAGAGCATATGATGCCTGTAAACACTTGTCTGGCACACCTGTTGTTTTTCTGAACACTGTCTGCCGCTTCAAAAATTCGTCTTTACTCCTGACAAAAAACGACAACGGTTTTCTGTTGTGATCTTTGTGCTTAGTTGTAAAATGTCACTGAAGTAAGGATGGCTTCATACACTGGTTCGACAGTACCTCATTGCAGATAATGCACACAGGCTGCTGATGTGTGTCGCTTTCAATGTAATAAAACCCCCATTGCAAATAGTCTTCGCTGTACTTGCGATCTGGTTTTAGCTGTCTTTATTTTCTTTTTTAGTTTTTCTTTCGGTGTATCTCATCGCTCAGCATTCGGCGGAAATGTTGTTTCGGTAGCACCGGAAACTTTGCTGTTCGAACCGCTTCTTTGTGATTCTTGCACAGATGTTGCCACTTTTCTGATAACGAATTTGTCCATCTTGAAAGAACTGAGCTTGACGCAACATGGTAAAATGGGTAAACGGCGGGTAAATCACTTTGCACTCAGATCGGAAACGCACCACCTTCCTTGAGACAAACCATAAATCGAACTGAAGAAATGAGACTGCTGAGAATCCAGTTGTCAATTCCCCCCAAATTCTTTTGTTTGTTCAAAGAAACAGACACGAAAAGGTCATTTCGCAATTCACTTTGAGAAAGGGTAGACTTGAGATAAGACCTGCGAGGGTTTAAGCTTGGGCGCCTGGGGCATAATAATCCATTTGCTCCAACTTCTGGTGATTCACCGGCTGGTTGAAACTTGTTGTCTATTTCTGTGCTATTCCAATTTCGGACCAAAGATGTGAGTAGGTAACGGGTTTTCGGGAAATGGGTGCCTGTGTTAATAAAAGCCGGCTTGGAGTTTTCCACGCATTTACAGTAGTATACTTATACTGTATATGATTATATGCAACATATTGGCATTCTAGCAACATCGATTCGTGGAAAATAAAGGACCTCACGAATACCACTTGGCATGACTTGAAGTACCACCTGTGGTACGCTGAAAACCGTGGCATTAAGGTTTAGTACACACCAGTAAAAAATGAATATGGCAGCCTTTTTAATTTGTGGTGGTCGTTAGATGAAAATTTTACTTCTATGAATTAAAGAGTAGTGCTGTTTTTGGAAAGAAAGCTTCAGTAAATTTCTGTGTTTTAAAGTTAAATTTAGGTATTCTAATCATTGATGCTGAATTTGTATCATTTTTCCACTGACACGAACATTGACAGTTGCTGCATTGTTAACAGTGCTTGGGGGCTAACATATTGCTTGTCCTTGCACTTGATCAGTCATTTTACCTTTTTGTCATGTAGCTAATTGCCCCTTGCTGAATTAACCAGGCATAGTGGTTTGGTCATACAGTGCTGCATCATTTTCACTTATCGGTGTCGACTTCTGATGAAAAATTCACATTATCACCACTGTCACTCCATTAATCCTTAAACTGCCTTTACAGCTTTTCTTTTGCTGTTGGGCTTTGGTTGGAAGCTCCACCCCACTCTTGAGTATTGCTGAGTTACCATAAAATGTCAGAAAGCATAGAAATATTTGTTTTTTTTTGCAGCATGATGTTATTTCATCCACCAAGTGGCAGCAGAATACTGTCCCAAGAGAGATTTACAGTCAACACTGTAAAATGTAGTATTAAATTTCAGCCCGATTTGTGGTTAACCATTCTAGCATATAATTCTGGCCCCAAGTCCAGGCTCTGGTTTAACGCCAAGGAGGTTAAAAGAAATGTGCATGACCTAATTGTCTGTGGTATGATGTAAATCAGCAAACACAGTGTTGAGTCTGGAACACCTGAAATGGCAACCCAACTCTGAAGCAGCACTAATTCCTGTAGTTAGCACTTCCATTTGAATATGATTGATTGTTTATTTTAAAGGACATCTGAAAATCTATTAAATTCATTAATCCCAAGTATTGTACTGTAAGGTCATCAACGGTGCTGTTTTTAATTAATTAAATTCATAAATGCTTATCTTTGTAAATGGGGAAAGTATTGGAATATATAGTAGTTGATGTTACTGTCTTTTTTTTAAGTTGTAGTCTTTTTACCTCCTTACATTTCAATTAGACACTATATTGGTTTTGTTAAAAAAATAAATAATTGAAGCAGCAGTGTAAAATGATTGTTTGGCATTTTTGGCATACTGAAACATTGTTCTTGATATTAATTATTAGGGTCAGATATTTGAAACCTATAATATGGCATCTCTTTGGAAGCTACCATGCATCTTTATTTGTGAAAATAACAAGTATGGAATGGGCACATCAGTGGAACGAGCAGCAGCCAGCACAGATTATTACAAGAGAGGAGATTTCATACCTGGCATTAGAGTAAGTTTTCTCTTTTTTAATACATTTAATGTTTCTTAGCAATGTATATATTATATAGTAATGAAGCAAATGGTATTTCATTTATAAATGTTCATCTGACAGTATTCAGGTACCCCTTCCCACCCAGAAAGAATCAAGATAAGAAAGTACTTAATAACACTAGAATCCCTGAAGCCTACGAAAAAAGTTGTAATCCCAGGCCACCTTAAATTCCTTCACACCTCGTTCTCAGCGTCTTTATTTTGCAAATGTGTCAATCAGCGCAAGCAGCCTGCTATCCCATTCCCCACTGAGGCAGCTGAAGTTGGAAACAATGTTCTCCCAGCTCAAGTCTGTTTATCTGGTTGTGAGGTGTCTGGGATTGTATATCATAAATAATATATCGTTATTTGGAATACATGCATTTCATGTGTGTTCTGTGTCTGCAATGATCTGGGTAAATGTAGGATGACAGGAAATGCAAGGCAAGAAATGTTGAACACGTACCTAAAACAGAAATGTTTTTCATGTTACAGTAATAATGACAAAATGCTGATGTAAAGTGTGTAATGTGTGATGACCGAATTCCAATTATTAAATAAACACTTACAAAGGTATAAGAAAACAGGTTTGCTTTCATTCATGGAAGTGTGTGTGGATGTGCGAGAAAGGCAGTGACAGATTTGATGTCATTCAAGTAGTTACTTTTGCTAAAGTATAACGAAACAAGTATGCTTTCACTCAAGATTAAAACTGAATAAAAAAAAATGCAAGTGACAAGAAGATACCAAGAAGACATGATTCACCAGTATTTGTGTGTCTGCTTATATCCCTTTAGCGATATCTTTTACAAGTAGCAAAATTTTACAATGGGTTTTACAGACTTAAATGAAATGAATGTTTTTATTATATAATAGAATAATCATAACAGCAGCTCTCTACTCATAACTGGGAGAGCCCAGACTCAAACACACAAGCTCTTGATTATGAGGCAGCCGTACTTACCTCTGCACCAGCCAAGCAGACATTTCAATTTTGTTATCGATTGATCTTTGCCTTTGGGTTTTTACTTATTGACAGCAACATGGAAAACTGAATGATTTCTTTTTCTTTGGTTGTATTCGTGAATAAAAGCGTTTTTATTTGATATTTGGACTTCAGTCTTCACAAATAATACACTTCACATTAGCATTTTGTCATTATTACTGTAACATGAAAATATGTTTGTTTTAGTTACGCATTCAAAATTTCTTGCCTTTATTTCCTGTCATCCTACATTTACCCAGATCGTTGTAGACATGGAACACACACGAAATATATGTATTCCAAATAAATGTACAGTAATCCCTCGCTATATCGCGCTTCGACTTTCGCGGCTTCACTCTGTTGCGGATTTTATATGAAAGCATAACTAAATATATAACGCGGATTTTTCGTTGCTTCGCGGGTTCTGCGGACAATGTGTCTTTTTACTTCCTGTACATGCTTCCTCAGTTGGTTTGCCCAGTTGATTTCATACAAGGGATGCTATTGGCAGATGGCGGAGAAGCTAACCAATCAGAGCACGCAGTCAAGTTCTCCTGACTGAGAAGCTAACCAATCAGAGCACGCAGTTGAGTTCCTGCGTGCTGAATGCAGTGTTAACCAGGAAGTCTCGTCTCGCTCATTCAGCATCAACGTGTTTAGCTGTGTAAAGAGTTGTGCTCTTTTGTGTTTATCTTTGTGCATAGTCAAGCCCTTCATTATGGCTCCAAAACAATCTGCTACTGCTTCAGGGGCCGTGCCCAAGCGCAAGAAGAAGATGTTAACGATTGCCGAAAAGGTAAACGTTTTGGATTTGTTGAAGGCTACAATTCTTTTTATTTAAAAAGTAGAGAAGAGCCAAGCAAAATGACACCTTTTATTGGCTAACTAAAAAGATTACAATATGCAAGCTTTCAAGGCAACTCGGGCCCCTTCTTCAGGCAAGATGTCAAGGAATATAAGATCTACGGCCGCAGTGTCCTTTTAACCAGGGCTCAAAACGAGTTGTAAGTGGATGTAATAAGGCAGTAGTCTGGATGGAATCTGCTTTAGGGATTTGGATTGAAGACTGCCAGAAGAAGAACAACGGCAGTGCTACACACTCGCCTGAAGTGGCTCCTTTACAAGGGCTGTAACGCTCTCCTTTGTTGTGCAGTAAAATTAAACTCATTGTTATCGGACAAGTCATCGTGTCATTGTTGGTGAGTAACCATAATTAATTTTCTTCTTACAGTGCTTAGTACATGTACGTACGTTTAGTGTCACTGTACACACATTTACTGTATAC
>JANRMT010062834.1:12000876-12034719 GCA_026402145.1 Polypterus bichir lapradei
TTTACTGTATACTATTTTTCTTGCATTGTACGTATTTATTGCTGGTGGCCTGTCTATCGTAATGGCTGTAACATATGTGATATCGGAGACACTCAATATCTTTAAAATAATATTTAGGTTTTATTGTATATAAACATTGGGGGGGGTGAGATAGCAGGCTGCTTGCTACTTGTGCTGATTGACACATTTGCAAAACAAAGACGCTGATAAAGAGGTGTGAAGGAATTTAAGGTGGTTCATCATTATGACTTTTTTCAAAGGCTTCAGGGATTGTAGTGTTTAATTCACTAGACGGCAGCAGAATACTATCTTGAGCATTTCTTAGGGTTAAAAATGTAAAGTGAATCATTACATATCACCCTGACTCTGGTTAACTGTTATTACATAGAATTCCAAGCATGTGTTACACTGGGGATTAATGCAGAGCATGTTAAGCAGGAGTTTTGCCAAAGCATATCAAGAGTAGTAAAAAGATGTTTTTTTCAAGGGGGAATTTGTCCTGAATAGTTGAGAGCAATGTGTACGATACAGAATTTTCAGCCAAGTTAAACAGTGCCAAGAACATATTGAGAGTAAATGTAGTTTATTCCAAGTTGACTTCCATTCATTGTAAGAAAGTCTAATTGAAAGCATGCATCTCTCAATATTGTCTTAGACTGAATTAGTTAGCACTCTTTTGTAAGTGCTGATATAGTTTACGTTAGGTTATATTACAGTGATTCTGCAGTAGGTAGTGGGTGAATAACAGGAAAGTCAGGTTTCTTTTAGCAAAAACTCAGGAACTTACCAAGGTGCCCATAAGAAGTATGTTTCATACTTCAAATATTATATACAGTGGATTCAGTAAATATTCAAATCCCTTCACTTCCTGGCCATTTTAATGTGTTGTAGATTTAATTTGAAATGGATAAGTTTGCCATTTTTGCCCTTTAGCCTGCGCTCAATAACCCATACTGAATAAAATTGGAACTGTTTTCACAAAGGTTAGAATATATATATATATATATATATATATATATATATACACATACTTGGCACACATGTTCCTCATTGGTTGACTAAAAATATTGAAGGGTGAAATCAATCCTAACCCACCCCCTTCTGGGTAGGGTGGTGGGTGAACTTGCACTCTTGTATGCATGTTATCATCCAATTGACACTCGGAATGACCACCAGAGGGCAAACTGCAGGTAACTGCCAGCATTCTTTAAGTTTGAGCACCAACGTGCGCCTGTTGCTTTTCGAATTAAATAGAGTTGGCCGGTTCTGAGCGTCAAGTGGATGATAACATACATACAAGACAGCAAGACAAGCACATTAGTGAGTCTTCATTGTTTATTAATTTATTTAGATTTTTAAAGTTGTTTTTTTCTCAAACAATTAGTCATTAATAATCAAAATCTGCAATCTCTCATTCATTTAAGTATTCTGACCCTAAATTCAGTACTTTATAGGAGCCCCATTTGCATAAATTATAGCTTCAAGTCTTCTTGGCTAAGTCTGTACTGCATTTTATACATCCATATAGATATTAGTCCTTTTACCCAAGTTTCCGCAACCATGTTTATGGATTTTGAGTTTCCGATTTAACAAGAAGGAAAAGAAATTGGTAATATTGTAGTTCCTAAAATGTGGTGTTAGAAACCTTTAACCATTTTTAAATTGTTATAACAGAGAGAGAAGAAAACAGGCTTTTTTCTATATTTAAAGTTTATTAAAAAGAAAATAGCCTAATTACCTTTGAAGATCTAATTGGTATTAATAATCTTCTGCTCTGCATTTTCTAAACCCGCTTTAACTTGAGTGAGTTGACATGGAAGCCTGTCCTAAGTATAGGGTAAAAGCAGAAGCAGTCCTTGGATAGGACGCCAGTCCATCGCGTGGCAAACACACACACACTTGGGCCAATTCATCCAACCTGCATAGATTATACTTTATTTGTCCCCAAGGGGTAAGTAATGTCTTTGGACTGTGGGAGGGTGAACACACAATGAATGGGGGGGACAGACTCCTTGCAGGGAGGACCTGGGATAGAAATCCCGGCCTTCTTATTGCATGGCAGCAGTGCTACCACATCATTACCACGCCGCTCCTATTAATAACCCATACTTGCTAACTTGGTACTTTAAAGCAACGTGACATCTTAGCTTCTCCAACACGAACAGAACTTTAAGCCCACTATGAAAGGTTTACATAAGTAATTCTGATCTTGCTATTTCATTTTACTGTGCATTACTTTAAAATTGTGTTCTCTCTCAATTTGTTTTCATTTATAGGTTGATGGTATGGATGTCCTTTGTGTGAGGGAAGCCACAAAGTTTGCTGCAGACCACTGTCGATCTGGGAAGGTAATCTAGAATTTAAGTTTCTGTAGACCTGAAATACAACACTGTGGCTGGTTTTGTGTTTGTATATTTATGTTAAAAGCTGCAGTTTTCTGAAATTAATACACCAGCAATCTCTGCTAACCAGCATTACACATGACGACCCATTTTATAACATAATTAGATTACCTAGCATTATCCTGAGGTGGTGAGAGCCAGTGTTTGGCTAAATGTAACAAAATACTCTGGGGAGTATTCATTTTTTATATATATATATATATATAAATCCTTATTAAGCCTCTTTCTGGGAGCATATTGGTTCAGTATGTTCTTGTATAATGATCTGTGATTCTTGATGCAATTAAAATACTGAAGAAACTCTGTGGCCTGTTGTATGTTGGAGGTGTTGTCATTAGAAGAAATCTTTGGATTTCTTATTCTCTGTGTACTCTAAAGAACTTGAGTGTTGAACCTGAACATAAAGAGAAATGAGGAGAAGCAAACGGGGAACAAATATATCTTGCTTGTATTATTCAAAATGGAATTTAGTAGAATGATGTATTTATTTCATCATCTTCCTCCATCTTGTGCACAAATTCTGTTTGGGCAACTGAAATATACTTATTTTTTGTTGCTCATTCATTTGCTATGTTTATATATTGAATAGCCAAGTCACTTCCAGATTAAAATAAGTAAATAAATTAGTCAATGCAACACAAGTGGAAAAGGAGCTCCATACACATAAGCAAGGAAAGTTTAAACATGAAGATCACAATGGTAATGACCCTGTTGCTGGCTGAGATAACTGCTGTGATCAACATAGTTTGTAAAACGGCTTTACACCCCATTCATATGATCCGTTACGCCAGGCCTATTAAAATGGCAGCCCGTGGGCCACATGTGGCCCAGCCCTTGGTCTTGTTAGGGCTTCGGACTGCAACTAAAATGGTCTCAAATGTAGTGCTGGGCGGTATGACCAAAATTCTATATCACTGTATTTTTCAAAGTTATACCGGTTTCACGTTATTCAATGGTATTTTTTCCCCATGCATGAGTGGATGTTAACCACATTTTCCACTGCAATTACTGCTGTAGACTGGCTAAGAATAACCTATTCCACTGTCATGAGCATTATACAAAAAAAAACATTTTAATGTGTACACAAGTATTAATACAGATTTGCATGGCCCCATAAAGTGATAGTTTTCTAGGGGGAGGCACTAATGAAGAGATGGAATCACATTGCATGACAGTTGCAGTCAAAATATAGAACCTTTTTATTGAACAAATTTTGCAAACAACTTGAGATAAAATTTTGACAACATATTTTCAAACATCCAAAGAGGCATTTCGACTTAGTAAAATATCCAGAGGTGCTTGTCAAAAGCTGCATTGCACTGAACATGTCTTAGAAAAAGAATAAATAGTAAATATTATTTGTAAACCAACTACACTTTCTGTTAATGTTAACAATCTCTGTCCACTGACACGTTAAAGTGACTTTTTAAACAGATTTCCCATCATTAAACTGCATAATATTTAAACTAATAAATAATAACAATAAAATAAATAATAGTGCAACTTCCAGTAATAATACTATTACTTCAAGCCCAGGTGCTTTACACAGTATTCACCAAATAAAAATAAAACAAGTGTAACTTGGTGATGACATCTTTACCAACTGAACTATCATTAAGGCAAATTGCATTAATATGGACCTTGCTTTAAGCTAAGCTATATACATAAATAATAAAACTGCAACTTGCATTTATAATGCTATTTGTGGTATAGCCCTACGTAAGCATATCTGGACCACAGTGAAAAGAAAAAAACTATATGTCGAGAATAAAGTCAACATGTTGAATTTATTCTCGACATTTCCACTTTAATCTTGACGATTATGTTGAGTTTAAAGTCGACATTTTCACTTCATTCTCACCGTCTATGTCAAGATTAAAGTCGACATTTCCACTTTATTCTCATAGTTTATATTGTCATTAAAGTAGAATGCCGTAAACAAAACTTCATCCTAAAATCAAAAGTTAATGTAGCATGTTAAATGCTTTGTGTTAAATGTTCCCCGACCCAGTTTTTAGTCGCTACGAGCTTCTAAAACTGACTTCCTCCCTCCACACTAAGAAGAGGCGCAGGCAGGGATCGCGGCACAGAATACATTCACTTCATGATGTTTCTGCTCTCTGAAAATTTAGAATGCTAAGATAAACGCTTGATATCATTTTCAGGATGAAATGCATTAAAGCAGGTATTAAACATGCACGACTGTGAGGTGGTAGTGCTTCTCCCTTGTAGTAAGGGGTCCCCAGGTGTACGTTCAGTGTAGAGAACTTTATGGCAGGTGTGACGAGGCTTCAAAAAACTGGATGTATGAATGGCTATCGCACAGGTTTAACTGAAATATTGTGTAAATGTTGGGTTTGTGATCTGGTGGTCGGAGACGCGAACACGGAAATCAATGGATGTTCTTCTGAGCGGGCTTTCTTTACTGAATTCATGCTGTCTCTATCTGACGTACTAAACCCTCAGTTCCGTTCCTATCCTGTTTCTTTCTCCACATAACTAATCACCACACGATAAACCTCTTTGTGATATTAAAACTAGTTATAAACTTAGACCACGGAGTGTTCAGAACTTTAAAAAAAAATCTGTTATACATGTTTAAATATGCCATCCATTCAGCATTGCGCCCATTCCAGCAAGCATTGTGTGCAGGGCAGGAGCACATCAGGGTTAATATAGCATAACAAAACCAGCCATCCTACATGACTTTGAAAGGAACCTGAAGGATGCCAAGTAAACCGAACCTGGAAAACATGCAAATTCAAAGCAGGGAACACCCAGGACCCCTTTGCTCCGAGGCAGCTGTGCAACCTCCACACCACCGTGCCCCACCATGATCAATACATGCTTTAATGCATTTCATCATGAAAATTATATCAAGTACTTATCTTAGCATTCTAAATGTTCAGGGAGCAGGAATATCATGAAATTAATGTATTCTGTGTGCTGCCTGCGCCTCCTCTTAGTGCAAGAGGAATTCAGTTTAACAAGCACATAGCAATTAACTTGGCTCGGGGAACACTTAACACAAAGCATTTAATGTGCTACATAACTTACGACGGGGTTTCAGAAAATCTAGTAAATTAAGTATTCATTTTAAGATGTTTAGTTTACGATGTTCTACTTTAATGACAAATTACGAGACTAAAGTCAACATGTCGACTTTAATCTCGACATATACGGCGAGAATAAAGTAGAAATGTTGAGAATAAAGTCAATATGACGACACACTATTACAGAGTACCCAGGTACATTACACTGTATTGAAAAAAATAAAACAAGTACAACTTGGCTTGCAGTATTATCCAGTAATATAGAAACAGCATTTATACAGTACATTTGAACATAATGGTCCACATCCAACCTTTTAAATCCACGGTATCTCCGGACAATAGACGTGACTCCTTTTTCCAGCAAAAGTTCTTCTGTGTCATCATGTTCAACTTTATCGTCTGCTACAGCTTCAGTTTCAGAATGTTCTCTGTCTGTTGTCACTGCGCAATACCTCCACTACCGCTTGTACTCCTTTGCATGCCTGTTTAGCGGTGTACAAGTGAAAAAGAGCCCCGGCGTAACACCTCCACTGACGCACATGCGTGTTTAGTGGTGTAGGTGTGAAAAAGGTCCCCCTTAAACAGTTTCCCACTGGGCCACGTTCCGAACGTTGTTTAGGCAATTTAAACTGGTGTTGCGGTATAAGAAAGATCCATATCATAACAAAAATAAAAAATGGTTTTCGGTATGAACTGGTATACCACCCAGCACTACTCAAATGCAACCAAAAACAGACTTTGGTGATTGTCATTTCTCCATAGTTTGCCAGTTACGAATTAAATCTTTGAAACTTTAAACTAATTATATTATAACAGATGCAAAAGGCCATAATTTTTTTATTGTTAAACGGATATGCCGTTAACATATGTGTCGGTACTGGCTCCCACTTCAATATCCCTGAGCCGCATAATGGCTAGTTTATATCCTGCGCTGGGTGTGAAGGAGTTGCGGTGAAAATGACTTCAGAAATATTTTCCTGTGTGTGTCTCCAAGTCTGCACAGCACTGCTGAGAAGACGGCCATGTATTCCAAATGGTGAATTTCAATGAGAAGCTGGTTACTTTTGTGCCAGAATAATGAACGAAGAGCTGAATATGATGCAAAGCAAAAGGTAGACGTGAAAAACATTTGAAATTCATCTGCCCATCATATGGGTCCCCTGTGCAATTCAGCTGTCCCTTCTGATTTGGTGCAGCACACTAAGGTGTGATTGTCACCGATCTCCTTGTGTTCACGCATCTTTGCCTGCCGTTTCCCTTTTGATTTAACACCTACTTCATGCAAAATGCCAGCCTATCTGCTGTTTTGTCACACATAGTGATGTGATGAAGTCTGTGTTTTAAGGTTGAAGGCGTATCACAATTGTTTTACCGGGTGCTCTGTGATTGACGGCGGACAGTAAACTTTGTTAAAATGACATTGAAAAATGCCACTTTGTTAGTTGTTACTTAAGTTGTTTTGGCGTGTGCACTATATGTTCAGTTACCAATAAATTCTTCAATGGGAGCTCATCAACAACAAAGAAACATGGAAAATAAGATTTAGTAAAAAAACAAGTAGTAATGATTATAATTCATAATGCATTACTTGAAACCCAAGAACTCTGTACAAAGACATTTTAAAGACGAATCATTAAAATCAAAGTACCAGTCCACTTGCCCGCCATACCTGGTGCCTTACTCTTAAACATTTACTCAGGTAGTTTTTTTCTGGGGGTGAGGGAAACAATTTCAACAGGAAAGGCTTTGTGGTGGAACTCTGATTTCCCCTAATCGCTCATATGAGTGATTAAAACCGTGTGAATGAACTAGTTGAAGGTCTGTGGAAGGGGTGTCATGACCACCCCTTTACATTGGGGGGGGGATCTCGTATTTCAAAAGGGAAGCAAATGCTATTGCTGGTACTGAGCATGTTTCTGATTTTATGCATTTTGAGATGCGCTTGGGTCAGATGTGACCAAATGTAAAAGGGAAACCATGAATAAACATAACTTGTTTTAAAATACACTAATTTGTGTTGACTTAAAATTTGTCATTACTTGCTGCTTACCGGCTGCTGAAAATGTCTGGCCCAGCTAAATTTCTTGGTTTCAAAATCTGGCCCAACTGAATTTGTGATTCAGTAGCCCTGCCTTAAACCTTCATATCTTTTTGTGTGGTGGCAGGAATTTAATAATTTAATATACTTGTAAATTACGCCAGCAGACCATTGGTGTAGATTGTGATCATTTTGGATAACTCCCTCCACTAATGCGCTTTATGTTTGAGAAACAAATCAGACATGCATGAATCGTTGGTTCTTCCTGGTGAATGTATTCATTTTATAAGAATTTGGTGGTGAGTGACTTTTACAAAATTCGAATTGTCAGAATGGCAGGCAGCACATTTCAAGAGAGACTTTGGACAGCAGTGATTAAAATTTTTTTTTAATTTACGTTTAGATTTCAAAGCAGAAACAACATTAAAAACGGCAATCGCCTTGAAAATCTACTAAGTAAGCCACAAACAAATTAGTGTTCCTGTATGAAAGAAATTTTGCTATATGGATTTCTATATTTTTTATCTTATTTTACTTAATTCTAAGCTAAAATAACAAGAACACAAAGTTTTGCATCCACTTCTTGACATAAAATATTAAAATGTCTTGTTACTGATGTGTATGCAATGTATGTCAGAAGCTCATTTAGCTTAACCTTCTGCACAGAAATCATTTTGTATTTTAACCTTTAGGTCCTTATAATAGGGAGGTCCATTCTAAATGATGTTACTAAACTGTTAAGTAAAATGAAGGCCCTGAGAACTGCATGGAATATGCACGGCTTATCTTGCAGTTACAGGTGTGTGTTTGTTTTGTTTTTTGCCCCCCTCTCTTCCCCACCCACCCCTCACCCTAATTTAGGGACCGATTGTAATGGAACTGCAGACTTACCGCTACCATGGGCACAGCATGAGCGACCCTGGGATCAGGTAATACTCTAGTTTATACACATACTGTATCTATTATGGTGTAAAGCACATAGTTTTTACTGCATGTTTTTCACAGTTATTGTTACCAAGTCTTCTGCCAAAATCTAATTTTTGTCTTTGTGTGCCCGTGGTATTACATCAACAGAATCTACTGTAGTTTGGTTTAAAATTTTATTCCTCACAATATCAATGACTTTTCATGTATTTCTTATTTTATGCACCCATTGAAAGGAGCTTGTGAAGTATAGTTTAGTATTGATCAGTAACTGAAAAGGTTTGGAATGGTTAGCTCCTTCAGACCACTTCATGCTCTTAAGGGCACTATATAAATTATCTAGGATGAACAAATACATCATTGCCTATATTTTGGCAACATATGCATTTTGTATGAAAATGTCAATTCAGCTTACAATTTGAGATTTAGGTTACACTTTGCAAAATGATAAGGCATGGAGACAGGGCCCACTTTGTCACAACGATCTTGACATGGTTTCATTCTCCACAGTCGAGGAACAAAAACCTTAATTTTCTTTTAACAATGGTGTTCTACTGTATACTCTTATCCTGCTCACAACACAGGCCCACTCAGAAACTCTGGGCAATACACAGAACAAGAATGTGGGCGACATACATTGGGTTCCATTTCTAAATGGTAGGTCAGCAGAGCTGTCTTGTCAACGATAACAAGCGAGTGAGTGTAAAACTAAATTAAGGTTTTGTTGTAATGTTACTTTCATTTATGTTAGGCTTCAATGTTCCGAATCCTCTTTAATTATAGACACTTATGCTATTGAAAAGAAGTGTGACATGTAAATATCAAGTTGGAATAACACTATCTAAGAATACTGTATATGTTTTGACAATCTGGAAACATTGTGTGATTTACATAATTAATATTTCAAACATTTTTGTGGGTAACTGCTTACTTGTGTTAAAGTATATTGGTGCAGAAAACCATTTATTTTTCACTCAGCAAATGTGCAATTTGAAACTTTTGTTTGCCATTCAAAATGCTACTATTTAAAAAAAAAAAAAAAAAATCACTTGAGACATAACGTGTGATCTGAGAGTCGCCATGTCAGGTTAGCAAATAACGAACATTAGTGCAACTTAGCAAAAACCAAGTTGTGTGATCACCATTAGTTTATGAACTGCTGAGGAGATGGCGGCAGTGCAGAGCTCATTAGTGCGCCTCACAGGCCTGAGTTCAGAGCCCAGCACGTTACTTTCTATGTGGACTTCGCATGTTCAGTTGCTGCAGCTTACACACACACACACACACACACACTTTAATATTTGAGAGTATTTAATGGTACTCATTCAACATGTAACCTCTGTAGTTGATGCAATAGTATTTCAAATGAAATATTTAACACGGTGTTCAGTTTTAAATCAAATGACCAAAATTTTACATTCCAGCAAAGTGGATTTTATTCACTATATTCTCTTTATTTTCCATTTTTATTCAGCATATTTTGAATTTGCTGTAGTCATTTTGACCTTAAAGCTGCAAGACCTACCTTGGCAGCATTGACTGTAACCAAAAACAAAGGCATTGACAAATTCTGCATGTGAAGGCCTGGCATTGAGTTACTGCAGTATCCCTAAGGTTGCCTGTTTTTCCCATTGCAGCAGTCAACTGAAAACCAACTGATGCTAAAAACTCTGGTGTGCCAGATGATGCCACTGCCCGCTATGACTGCAAAGCATCACGTGTGTGGCTGTAGCTCCCCAGCTTTCGTTTTAACTTGCCGCCACACATTACTCCAAATACAAAGCGTAAAAAATACTCCATCCAATCATCTGGGCATTACTTGTGTCCTGTTCTGTGTATTGTATTGTATTTACTACCCCCTGGAAAGGGGTCTCTCTTTGAACTGCCTTTTCCAAGGTTTCTTCCATTTCTTATTCCCTACAAGGGTTATTATTATTATTATTTTTTTTTTTTTTGGGTCTTTTTCCTTGACATCCTAGAGAGTAAAGACTCTGGGGGGGCTGTCAAAAGACAGGGTCTCTTAAAGCCCATTGTGCCATTCCTTGGATGATTTTGGGTTATACAAAAATACATTGTGTCTGTCCTAAAGCTCTTTATAGCTCCCTGACTTTATGTCAAATGTCAGTGTGCTCACATTCTTTCCATGTCGTGTCCTTATCGTCAAACGATAAAGAAAAGAAAATAAACTATAAAAAACGGTATATAGAAAGCTAAGGTGATGAGTTATTTCTGCACATCTCACTGGATTCACTTGTTTTATATGAATATGTATAAAGCGTGGGGGGGTGTTATTGAGTGGAAGGTTTTGCCCCACGTGGTTTGCATGCCCATGTGTCCATTTGCCCAGGAATAACTGGCGTCGGAGTTCTTATGGCATGTTGACTTGGGTGGGTTTCCTTACAGGAAAATCGAAAAAAAAAAAACCCTCAAAGGGGTCATTGGAGCAGAACTTAGTATTAATTTTATAAAAGTGTGCATACAGTACATGCATTTCCTGGTAGTCCATGAATAAAGTGCATACGGTGTCGAGTTCTGCACACAGTGTGGAGCGGGTAAATCTGGAGACCTGTAACCTGCTAAAGAAGGGCTGGGGTAACTTATTACCTGGCACTCCAAGTCAAGTGCATAGGTGGCGGTCGGTCTTGTAGTGTGTGCTTACTGATGGCCATCTGTTTTGCAGTTACCGTACAAGAGAAGAGATTCAGGAAGTGAGGAGTAAGAGCGATCCCATCTCGATGCTTAAGGACCGCATGCTGAACAACAATCTAGCCAGTGTGGAGGAACTAAAGGTTTGATATGTATTTTATTTTTTTTTTTTCTTTAAATTTAGAGATCTCCGTTTTAATAGCAGTGCTGATCTTCATTTTGTATGTGATGTACTGATTCAGCTGCCGTTCAATGCTGTCTGCATGATTTTTATTAGTGTGTTGTGTTTGTGCTACACCCTACATTTTCAGTTCAGTTTTATGAAGTGCACTTTTACTTAGGAGCTCAGCTCACGATACAGTAATTATAAATAAAGTATGAAAAAGTGTACTGTTAGGACACAATGATAATAATCCAGTATCAACAGAGGACCATCAGGCAGTGCTGTATGTGCAGGGTGTCATAAGTCAGCTGCACTTTAGAAAAGACTAAGTGTCACCAGGGCCTGAGTGGTCTTAGTGTCATGGCTGGTTTTTGTTAATTTTGTTAAGTTGGATAGACTTGTGTGTGTAGTTTGGGGCGTGTGAGGGTATGTTTCATTTAAACTATGTAAATGAATTGTCAACTGCATTTATATTTAAAACCAGCACAAGTCATTTTTTTTGTTTAAATACACAATGTATATTTTCATTTAAACAGTACACACCACTCCACATAGTAGCTTACAGAATATTGCGGTCACTACTACTGCAGGGAGCTGCGATTCAGTTTTAAAACTGTCACTCAAAAAAAAAAAAAAAAAGTCAAACCAGCAAACAATTATTACACTCAAAAATAGGCAATCTATGGCCGCCTCAGCAGCAGCGCTAACTAACGTGTGATGTGCTAAAGTAATGGGCCTTCAGTGATGTTTAAATTCTTCTGAAATCAGCAAACAGATTGATGTCGAGTTTCTTGGCATGAGGCCTACACGTTGTGGGCACAGTGAATGCCATGGAGTGCCATATATTCTGTGCAGTGACCTTTTATAACTTTATACTCGAGAAGGAAGATTTTTCAAATTAATGTGTAAACTTCATTGGAAGCCAGTGAGGTGTTGTAACCTGGTTGGACTTCTCAGCCCGAGTTGTGCTCCCTGCTGCTGTGCTTTGATTGACCTGCAGGGCAGCAACACGTTACGGGCGTCAGTGTGACTTGCGGCAGAGCAGTGAATGAGCTTTTCAAGACGCTTAAGAATCGCTCAAAAAAGATTGAGAAAGCTGAAGCCTGCTGTTTTTTTTCCATATCTGTACAAAGAATAATTTAAATATCTCTAAAGTCCTAACTTTGTCAGACAGCTTAGCGCATATTTGACAAGTGCAGGTCCTCTAAAGAAGACTCAACATGAAGGCGGAGTCTTGATTTGTTTAACTGTATAAAAGTATGCCTGACTGTAATTAAAGATTAGTGCTTTCTCTGTAAAAGACCCTGCCAGGTAAAGTGCACATTGGCTGATATCACACAGCACAGGAGTGTTAAACACTGAAAAACTCTGAAAGAACTTAAACAGACCATTAGGAGCTTAACTACAGTATCGAGATCCAAACTCGCACTCCACATGTCTGCACATTCAAGCTGCTGTTTCATGAAGTCTAGATGAAGACTCTTCCAAAAACGGTGGCTACAGGGCCCTGTCGCTTGAGGGGAATCGTCTGTCTGTTCACATGAAGCACATGCCCAAGTAAAATAAAAATTAAAAAAGAGGAAAGAAATGATGAGATGGCGACCTTTGACTTTTGGTAACTGATGACGTCCGGTTTTCTGCACCCCCTTACTCTGTCATGTGTGCTGTTTAGAACTGTCGGTGTTGACTTTGGTTCTTTTATATCGACTGACTTTAATTAAAAAGGAAATTTGGTGTAGGCATCTTCATGAAAAGACATTAAATATTTTTCATCCTTTAGAGCAAAACTCTGGTTTTAACAAATTAAAATTTTCCTCATTTATTTTCAAAACCAAAAAGAGAAATAACCACAGTGAAGACTGCCCGGTTTCCCTGTAAGTATTCTCATCTCCAGAGTAAATCAGACTGTGATTTCAAAGTTTAGTACCGTCTAGTGAGCTGAGTATGACTGCAAATGCCAGCTTTAACAGAAGTTGCTCTGATTTTTTTATTACCAGAAGAAAGTTACATAATGTCTGAGTAGTTTTAATATGCCATAAGTAAGAGAATTGTAGAGCGTCATTGTTGAACCAGATGAGAGCCATTTCCAGTATGTCGTCTTCTCTTGTTGTCCTCGCCGTAATGTGATTCAAGCCCAAGACTGAACTTCTCAAATCTGTTTTTCTGCTTTAGGAGATTGATGTTGAAGTGAGGAAGGAGATTGAAGAGGCTGCTCAGTTTGCAACTACAGATCCCGAGCCCCCACTTGAAGAACTGTGCAACCATATTTTCTATAATGAGCAGCCAATGGAAGTCCGTGGCACCAACCCTTGGATGAAACTGAAATCCATCAGCTAAAGAGACAGACGGCCTGTTACTCTGATTAAGTGTTCATTCATGCCTTGGTGTTGGCCATAACGTCTTTACACATGAAAACCTTATGATACAGCCTGACATGAATTGGCTGAACTTATTTTAGGAGAATTTTTAAAAGACATTGTTCCCCTTATACATGCCGCCGACCTGTTAAGATGCCATGCGTTTTACATTGTCCAACAGATTTTCCTCTGATCATGCCCAGAGGAGACCCCCCAGCCTGGAGTTTTGTTACCCTAAAATAAAAACTGTGGATTTATTTTTCTTTCCCTTAATAGTGTACTGTATTTGCTTTTATCCTGGGCAGTGTTACGTGGTACATGTTGTTCGGCTTTCTGCAAAGTTAGAAAGAGCTGCTTGTGTGGTGGACCCCCTGAGAGGCTGCCGTTTCAAGTGGGAGAGGGGACGAGGTTTGTTGCCCACCCCTCCCATTCTGCCTGACAAACTGATCACTTTGTGCTTCTCTCTAAAAGGAATGAGCACACATGTTGCATTTGACACTTTATTACAGTAGACAGTCCTAGGCAGTTTGGTTGGTTTTAATTCACAAAGCAGTAGCAGACAAAGTACATCACATTCTGACAAAGAAGGTGTTTAATATTCACAAATACGAGTGTACGGTCTAAATGCTGTAGCTGGAAAAGAAAAGAAAGGACATGTAAGCTTTCAAGAGTACATCTGAAATAAAAATTTAAGTTAGATGACATGATAAAAAGTGGTGCCAAACATGAGATGGGACATCTGGAATTTTCATTGATTTTCTCTTGGGATGAATGCGGAATGAGTCGAGTTTTTAAATATACACAGGATTGTGTTTTCCAATTAAAAGAACTAAAATGGCTTTAGTGTAGTTTTAAACTTTTACATTTTTTCTATAACCATCCTTTTGGGGAAGAAGGTACAAATGGAAAGGATTAGTGTTTCCAGGCATGAATCCTAAAATGGGAAAAAAAAATCATTTAAAAAGAGCTTGATATTTTTTATTAAATTTATAAACAAATGTGCTGTCCACTCGTCTTGAGCTATAAAGTGCTGTGTGTGTCAGTGAACAGCAGGTGGCAGTAATGTCTCACTGCCTTCTAGTTTTACTTGTCACCCCGCCTGACTTTGGTGGTCAGATTTGTTACATGTATGCTAGCAATCATGTTTTTGGCATTAAGACAGCTTATCATCTAAAAGACAATAACATTATTAAACAGTTGATCAAAGGCTATGGAAAAAAAAATTGTTTGCATAATTTTATCAACAACAATGCAAAGTGGGAAGCTTTGTTTCTTCATCATTGGCATTCCATCAAATTGCAGGATCTGGCTATTTTATTGCTTTGCTTGCAGACTATTTGTAAATGGCACCTTATTCTGGGATGGTTCTTCACCAGCCGTTGTAATTTGTACAATGAAGTCAGTTTGAAGCCAGAATGTTGGTCTCCCCACACTTACTCCAGAAACCCCTGAGGCTAAAGTAGAAGAGCTTGTGGCAAACTCAGTGGGCAGAATGGTGGGATCTGAAAGGATAAGATGTCCACTTCTTGAACCGGAGCCTTAGCCTGACCCGTGACGTGTGTGTGTGTGCACAGTCTACGTCAGTCAGTGACAGGCACGTAGAAGTCATGAAAAGAAGCAAGAGATGTGAACATCGGCCACCATTGGCTTGTAGCTGGTGGCAGCAGGCAGCCGACTCCTAGCCGAAACAATTGCTAAGTTGCTTTAGTCAGAACTATTAACGAATAATGGTACCAGATTTTTTCTTTAAAACAACTACCGGTATTCTCTCAAATGTTTGTTTTGTTGTTTGCAAGACGTACAGATAATGTAATGTGATGAGAATTACAGTAAACACAGACTGACGTTCCACTCGTTTCTCGACTCTGGCACAGGATACTGTAGAAACTGAATGATAAAAATGTCAGGCCGTGTAGTTGAGTGAGGACAAGATGAACACGAGAAAGCAAATTTGTGTACTCGCCCAAACAGTAGCCATAATCGCCATCAGTGCTTTTTTATGACATCGGCACAAGTTATTAAAAAAAGAACACTTGGGTAACATTAATAAAAAAAGTCTAAATAAAGAAAAGCTTACGTTTTTAATACTTTGCAGTTCTTACTGAGACACTTAGACGAAACACTGAATTGTCTGATAACACAAACAGTAACCCCACAAGCAGAGCACAGCGTGACGGTGGTAATGGCAGCTCCTTCACTTCAGTGCCAAGACTCTTAAGGACAGGAAAAAAAAAGTTCACAGCTGACCAGATGGAGAAATCAATGAAAAGCATTTAAGAAGTCATGTTGTGCTTCAGCAGTATTTGCCATTTTAGCATTTCAAATCATCTCTGCATGAAACCAAAAAATAGGCCATTTAATGAAAAACGGTGAGCAAGTAAAGCAAATTGGCTGAGATGGCAAATTCTAAAGAAGCCGTCATGGCTGTTGTTGTTTTTCTTTTTGAAGCTATACAGTGAAGGTGTCTATAGAGCCAGCTTGTTTCATTCAGCCACAACTCAATGGCTTGACTTGCAATTTCAAAGAGTTGTACATTTTGGAACATAAAGGGAGAATGAAAGCGACAAGAAAATAAGACGGGACGAGAGCGTCGTGAGGCACAGCCGATCTCATTCTACAGAATCGACAAGGCACATTTAAAAGTTCAGACAGCACTTCTGGTTCTTTTTGGTCTTCCATCCTGCTGACAGCAGAGCAGGCCAGTATGCATCTTATCAAATGTCCAGATTCTTGGCCATCTGCTGTTTTCGGAGTTCTTTGCTTCTGTGTTTCTGCACAGCTCGCCATATTTTGCACAGAATTCCTCCCCTGTCAAAAATTGAGACGGAAGTTCAGTTATTTATTGGGTAACCCATTTTGTGCTGGCACTTTATATTAAACTCCTAATTCAACACACACAACAATTGTAGACAAACTAAGAAGCCCAAACTCCGTTGAGGCCCAATCACCAATAAGAAGGACTTCCTAAAACCAAACAGCAGTGCCATCCGGTGAAAGGCCATTTAATTGGATATTTTAGAACATCTTGGAAATTAATTCTAGGCAATACAGTAAATGCACAGTTCTGGGACAGTGCTCATAATTCTCCCTGAATATGCTTATAAAACTGGGCCAATGGTCACCAACTGTGTACTTGGCATGAACTCCTTAAAGGTGACAAATGATAAAGAAATGCCAGCAGCCTTCTACCAGTGAGGCAGACAGCTAAACACCACTGGAGTGATTTCAAAATAGGGAACGTCAGGAAAAGCCCCTCAGTTTGGTGGGCTTGAACACTCTGACGAAGAAGAGGACAAACGGCCAGCAGCGCAAGACTAAAGACTTCCAATAAAGCACTTCTAACAAACAGTGGCTCAGCAGGCCAGATCGTTGGTATTATTTGCTTCCTTTAGTAGACTCCGTAGTGTTTTATTCAGTTTTTGACTTTGTAGTGCTTTTTGTTTTGTCCGCACTTAAACACGTTGTTAACATTATTGGAACAGAATCAAAAGTGAGCTGTGAATACTTTCTACAGCCACTGCAGTGTAAAATAAAAAATCCTCAAAGCAAAGCTTATATCACTCGTACATCATTAAAAGTCTGAACTAATAATTAAGTTTAAAATATTTAAATGGCAATTGTTTTACCAAATTTATGCAAAGAGATTACTAAATAAAAGGGCTCATGCATTTATTTGCAAAGAGTACAATAACATTGGTGAAGAAAATGTGGTACATTTATAACTCGCTCCAGGATGTTTAAATATTTCTGCGAGGTGAAACCTGCAGGTCTACTGATTTACAGACAACTCAGTCAGACGGACAGGGACGTGAGTGAAAATAAAAAGCCGTCGCTGAATGGGAGAAGGCCTCACCTCAGCCGCAGATATCGCAAGTCCTCCTTAGTCACCTCATTGAGCACATCGTGGAGTGTGTAGTCCTCAGCAACAAACTGACATGAAACAAAAAAAGAAATGAGAATCACACTTGTAACATTTTCTGGTCAGTTTCCAACATTTGCCAAAATTTCCTTTTCCTTTAAAATGACAAAATATCGAGAAAACACTGAACATTATTCTGCAGCACATTTACACTAAAGTGCTCATACGGTAGCTGCCAAATTTCAATATAAGGACAAATACATTTAATTTATTTAACACAAAGAAATTCTTCAATATATGAAAAAATCTAAAAAAGTGAAGCACTGCATTTTAGGAGCAGAAAAAAAAATCTTTAAACAAGATCTAAACCAACGAGAAACAAAGCCGTGAAGCGCAATGAGAACTCGGAGTACGGCCAAGTGACCCCATTGAAATGCGTAAGAAATGGGGGGCGAGCACTGGCGGGGAAGGCCGAGGAGGAGCCCCCCAGCATTCAGCTACATTTTGAGCTGAGCAACAAGCACAGCCATTAGGCGATCGGGAGCAATTCGATAAAGGGATTCTGGCAACAAATGCAGCCATTTCTCTGTTGTAACCAGCATGTATCCTTAAGATTTACGTTTGGTCACTTTATCCTCCATAGTCCCAAAATGGAATATTGCTGTCCCGTAACAGGGCAGGTAGCTGGTGACTGCCATCGTTCAGATCTGGTGTCCGAGAAACAAAAGAGTAACCCTAGAGAGCCAGAGAGATGGAGGTGAAGGGGGCACTTGTGTGGCACTCTGAGGTGGGCAAGACGCCTCCCAGGTGCAGTAGGCAGAGTTCAAGTCTCCTCTAGTTATGCCCTTGGGCGACTGCACATTTCTAACTCTTTTTAATTTGTGTTCTTGATGTGATCTTCTCTCTTTTCGTCGGTATCTCGGTATCAACAAAGCACAATCTCGGTTTGGTTTATTTGTTTGTTGTTTATGCACAGACTTAAAATCTGACACACTGGTAACTTCTCACCGTAAGTCACTTTTGACAAAACAGAAGCTGCCAGCCTTGCCTGCAGGGATGGAGTGAATGGTCACAATCTCACAGTTTACTTAAATATTATAATGAATCGGGGTTATCAATCGTAGTTAGTCAAGACACAATCATTTTTACCCACTTTAAATATATCAAGAAATCTTCTTCTATAATACGCTACCGTGGCTGTCCGTTTGTCTATCCAGCATTTTAAATCACCTGTAGCTTGCAAGCCGTCTGAACTATTGACCTGAAATTTGGTACACAAATACTACGTGACGTCTACTATCCGCTTTCGTGATTGACCCTCCAAGGTTTTTCCTCTTTTTATTTTTATTTTATTGTACAATCAACTCTTGGCAGTGGCCAGCAGGCACGGCCGTGAGGCGCATGCGTATGGGCATCGTTCTCATCCCTACCATCTTCGCCGTCACTTCCCCTACCTCTTCCTATCTTAAATCATTCTTGAGGCAGATTGAAAACTTAAGTGCCAGCTTAAGTGAAAAATTAAGAAAAATGTACTAAGTAATTGCAACACAAACACGGACTTAATTAGTTTTAATGCGAAAAGATGCTGACGAAAGAAGAGAAGCAGCGGGCCGCTAGGGTGGAGAAAAGAAGAGCTGCTCACGAAGCAGCAACCTCTGAGCAAACGAATGGTAAACGTACAGAGAAAGAAGGAGTCCGAAAACTAGGAATGTGCAAGTCAAGTGTATTCGCTGTACGTTATCATGCAGTGCACCGTTACTGGCTTGGAAATAATACATAAACAGAATCAGGAACAAATGTTACAGTTTCAATAAGAACATGTCGTACGAAATACTACACTGTGGGCTATTGTTTGCCAAGATATCTGAACTCAATTCTTGCCCATTACATTCATTTTATTTATTTGTTTTTTTCCTTAAATGTTTCACTCACTATTTTTTGTCACCCAGGCTTGTGCCACATTACCGCAAGAGATACTTATTGCAATTTGATGTTTTTTGCAGTAGAATGAAAAAAACAAGAATGCTGTACAAATAGAAAGTACTTATAATACAAATTTAGGCAAAATAATGCTTGGTAATACAGTAAATCATTTGTAATGACTTTTTAAACTTGCCACTTTTTTATTTTAATTTGCCTTGGCAAAGGCAGGAAACACCACTAGTTTTGTCAATAAATAGGCCATATTTGTGGGTACGTTCTGTTGCCATGAGAGAGCCCCTCTGGTCACAAACCTCAGAATCATATTCAGCGTGATGGCTCATTTAAATTTACTAGCCTCTGAAAGGTGTCCCTGAATATTTATTACTCTTTACAGTTTTACTATTTGTGAAAAGACCTTGGACAACTGCAACACTGGAGACTTTATCAACAGAGCAACAAATACTGGACAAACGTGATGCCTTACTAAAGAAGGTACCGAAAATGGTAAGCAAAGGCAAAGAAGGTTTCACCCAGAAAGCAAGAAAGAAGTTCAAGTCAAGTGCCATAAAGGCGTATTCGCAAGAACAAAAAGAGAAACCAACCTCTTCAGGTATTGTGTGATAATTTGCTAGGCTAGCAGAGAAAACCAGTGGTGGTTCTGTGCCACTTCACTGCCAGCTGCCTGAAGTGAGCTGAAAGACACGCAGGTTTCATTTCTCAGTAAGCAGTAAACACCCCACGCACGGCGCACATCCATTATAGAGTCTCGTATGTTTTAAGATTGAAAAAGTGGCGAAAATATGACATTTACGGCAATGTGGATGTTTAATGTGTTCCTGCATTGTTTTACACCTCTGGACACAATACGTGTTAATATACTGTACTTGAGTGTCTGTGTCACATGATGCTCCTCTTATGCACATAGAAGATGAATGTTAATGTCATCTCAACTTTTGGTAAACCTATAATGTCCATCCATCCATCCATCCATCCTCTTCCGCTTATCCGAGGTCGGGTCGCGGGGGCAGCAGCTTAAGCAGAGAGGCCCAGACTTCCCTCTCCCCGACCACTTCTTCCAGCTCTTCCGGGAGAATCCCAAGGCGTTCCCAGGCCAGCCGGGAGACATAGTCCCTCCAGCGTGTCCTGGGTCTTCCCCGGGGCCTCCTCCCGGTTGGACGTGCCCGGAACACCTCACCAGGGAGGCGTCCAGGAGGCATCCTGATCAGATGCCCGAGCCACCTCATCTGACTCCTTTCGATGCGGAGGAGCAGTGGCTCTACTCTGAGCCCCTCCCGGATGACTGAGCTCCTCACCCTATCTTTAAGGGAAAGCCCAGACACCCTGCGGAGGAAACTCATTTCAGCCGCTTGTATTCGCGATCTCATTCTTTCGGTCACTACCCATAGCTCATGACCATAGGTGAGGGTAGGAGCGTAGATCGACTGGTAAATTGAGAGCTTTGCCTTACGGCTCAGCTCCTTCTTCACCACGACAGACCGATGCAGAGCCCGCATCACTGCGGATGCCGCACCGATCCGCCTGTCGATCTCACGCTCCATTCTTCCCTCACTCGTGAACAAGACCCCGAGATACTTGAACTCCTCCACTTGGGGCAGGATCTCTCCCCCAACCCTGAGAGGGCACTCCACCCTTTTCCGGCTGAGGACCATGGTCTCGGATTTGGAGGTGCTGATTCTCATCCCAGCCGCTTCACACTCAGCTGCGAACCGATCCAGAGAGAGCTGAAGATCACGGCCTGATGAAGCAAACAGGACAACATCATCTGCAAAAAGCAGTGACCCAATCCTGAGTCCACCAAACCGGACCCCTTCAACACCCTGGCTGCGCCTAGAAATTCTGTCCATAAAAGTTATGAACAGAATCGGTGACAAAGGGCAGCCCTGGCGGAGTCCAACTCTCACTGGAAACGGGCTCGACTTACTGCCGGCAATGCGGACCAAGCTCTGACACCGGTTGTACAGAGACCGAACAGCTCTTATCAGGGGGTCCGGTACCCCATACTCCCGGAGCACCCCCCACAGGATTCCCCGAGGGACACGGTCGAATGCCTTTTCCAAGTCCACAAAACACATGTAGACCGGTCGGGCAAACTCCCATGCACCCTCCAGGACTCTGCTAAGGGTGAAGAGCTGGTCCACTGTTCCGCGACCAGGACGAAAACCACACTGTTCCTCCTGAATCCGAGGTTCGACTATCCGACGGACCCTCCTCTCCAGAACCCCCGAATAGACTTTTCCAGGGAGGCTGAGGAGTGTGATCCCTCTATAGTTGGAACACACCCTCCGGTCCCCCTTTTTAAAGAGGGGGACCACCACCCCGGTCTGCCAATCCAGAGGCACTGTCCCCGATGTCCATGCGATGTTGCAGAGACGTGTCAACCAAGACAGTCCTACAACATCCAGAGCCTTAAGGAACTCCGGGCGTATCTCATCCACCCCCGGGGCCCTGCCACCAAGGAGTTTTTTGACCACCTCGGTGACTTCAGTCCCAGAGATGGGAGAGCCCACCTCAGAGTCCCCTGGCTCTGCTTCCTCATTGGAAGGCATGTTAGTGGGATTGAGAAGGTCTTCGAAGTACTCCTCCCACCGACCCACAACGTCCCGAGTCGAGGTCAGCAGCGCACCATCCCCACCATATACGGTGTTGACACTGCACTGCTTCCCCCTCCTGAGACGCCGGACGGTGGACCAGAATCTCCTCGAAGCCGTCCGAAAGTCGTTCTCCATGGCCTCTCCAAACTCCTCCCATGCCCGAGTTTTTGCCTCAGCAACAACCGAAGCCGCGTTCCGCTTGGTCTGTCGGTACCTATCAGCTGCCTCCAGAGACCCACAGGACAAAAAAGTCCTATAGGACTCCTTCTTCAGCTTGACGGCATCCCTCACCGCCGGTGTCCACCAACGGGTTCGGGGATTGCCGCCACGACTGGCACCGACCACCTTGCGGCCACAGCTCCGGTCAGCCGCCTCAACAATAGAGGCACGGAACATGGCCCATTCGGACTCAATGTCCCCCACCTCCCTCGGGACGTGGTTGAAGTTCTGCCGGAGGTGGGAGTTGAAGCTACTTCTGACAGGGGACTCTGCCAGCCGTTCCCAGCAGACCCTCACAACACGTTTGGGCCTACCAGGTCTGACCGGCATCTTCCCCCACCATCGAAGCCAACTCACCACCAGGTGGTGATCAGTTGACAGCTCCGCCCCTCTCTTCACCCGAGTGTCCAAGACATATGGCCGCAAGTCCGACGACACGACCACAAAGTCGATCATCGACCTGAGGCCTAGGGTGTCCTGGTGCCAAGTGCACATATGAACACCCTTATGCTTGAACATGGTGTTCGTTATGGACAATCCATGACGAGCACAGAAGTCCAATAACAAAACACCGCTCGGGTTCAGATCGGGGGGGCCATTCCTCCCAATCACGCCCTTCCAGGTCTCACTGTCATTGCCCACGTGAGCATTGAAGTCTCCCAGCAAAACGAGGGAATCCCCAGAAGGTATGCCCTCTAGCAACCCCTCCAGAGACTCCAAAAAGGGTGGATACTCCAAACTGCTGTTCGGCGCATACGCACAAACAACAGTCAGGACCCTTCCCCCCACCCGAAGGCGGAGGGAGGCCACCCTCTCGTCCACCGGGGTAAACCCCAATGCACAGGCTCCGAGTCGGGGGGCAATAAGTATGCCCACACCTGCTCGGCGCCTCTCACCGGGGGCAACTCCAGAGTGGTAGAGAGTCCAGCCCCTCTCAAGGAGATTGGTTCCAGAGTCCAAGCTGTGCGTCGAGGTGAGTCCGACTATATCTAGCCGGAACCTCTCGACCTCGCGCACTAGCTCAGGCTCCTTCCCCTTCAGAGAGGTGACATTCCACGTCCCAAGAGCCAGTTTCTGTAGCCGAGGATCAGACCGCCAAGGTCCCCGCCTTCGGCCACCACCCAACTCACACTGCACCCAACCTCCTTGGCCCCTCCCATAGGTGGTGAGCCCATGGGGAGGATGTCAAAAACAGAAATTCCGTCAACCTATTAGCTGTACACAAAAGAAAGAGTATGCCAACATTTTTAAAGTGCTAATGCTTTTGAGATAAGACGGAAAATGCCCCAAGTGCTGCTAAAACAGCCAAAGATAGCAGCAGCACATAAATTCAGCTTTGGTATAAAACGGGACTTTCACAGAAATTCACAGGATGTTTTAGACAGCGCTGGAAAAATAGCTGCTAACCTTTTCAATTGTGTCCGTGTCTGCTCCTTGATCTTTCAGCCAGGTCACCAACTCTTTGTCCATTTCCTGCTCTGCAGGTATATGAAATATGGAAGGTGGGGGGATATCTATTAAAAAAGGACACAATGACAGCTTACTATAACATCCATATAATGTGTGGGTTTTTTTTTAATGTAACTTGACAGTGAGGTGCTCTACTGATTTATTTACTATTCTTTCATCGATACCAAGATCAAAAACATGAACTTAATTCTAGGAGAGCTGGTCTGATCTAAAAATGTTTGCTCACAGCACATGTATGAAGCCACAATAAAACACTGCTTAAGAAATCTGAAGGAAATTAAAGTCTTAAGAGTGATAAAGCAACATTTTATAACCCATTATTCTCTACAAGGAAACAAGAAAACACAAAAGCATACAATAATAAAGTACCGTATAAGTCGAGTCTTGAAACCCAAAAAGTCGATCATAAAATCAGACCCAGACTTCTACGCCCATTCAAAAATGCAACACTTACATTTTTTTTTTAACATCTTCATGCCTCCTCCAATCTCTCATCGGTTTCTCAGACACATCAAATTTCTCTCGCTACTTCAATGATTTTTAATTTAAAACCAGCTTCATATTTTCTTCTGATCGAACGCTCCATCGTAGATAAGGGATGCTCTTATGATAAACGTGTATGAGGGTGTGAGATACAAAAAACACAAAACAGTGCAAACGTTGCTTCAGAATAGTTCAGGTTTTACTGTGTGGTCACGTAGACACAATACAGAGAAAAAAGGCCGTGTGCTCCATGGTTACTCTCTCAGGTGTGTGTTACCATATTATAATCTCTTGGACAAATAGCGTTAGTTTTCTGCGTTCGACTTATACAACCAAAATCATAAAATACCAGAAATTATATGATAAAATCAAGTCCCGACTTATCTGTGGGGGAACTTATCCACGAGTATATACGGTGTGTACTTTTATTTATATATGCCTTAACTTAGCAATGACAAAGTTTAATTTAATACTTTATAACAAATTGATATTCAAATTTTATAGTTACCATAATGCCATAATTTGTTTTGTTGATAACTGATATTTTCCAAATATACAATACTAGCAAAATACCCGTGCTTCGCAGCGGCGAAGTACTGCCTTAAAATTTTTATTAAGAAGAAAATTAAACCTTTTTAAACTGAGGGAAAATATACCAATAATTATTTGTTAAGGATCTCTTTGTATACCACATTGTCAGTTCGGCCCTCCGGTTGTAATATGACCAAGCTGTGCGCTGAGCTTACTCTTGAGCATGCAACGTACAGTTGCCCTTGTGAACAGTAATCTCGTTTCAAATCTCACAGCTTGGATTGCTGCTCTCATAATCGGTTTGAGTTTCATGGTTTGTTTCAATTACGACAGTATTTGCAGGACTTGTGTTGAAGTGACATTCGGCATCTTTTAAGCATTGTAAGCATACAACTGGTTTCATCGATAACTTCGCATCCAGCTTTTGAGAGTTTAAACATTCATAAACATCAAAGTGTCCACTACTGAAATCGTCACCTGTGAATGTAAGATGTTTAAGAGGCATTGGCGGTTGTCAAAAGGTGTAAAATATTTGGTCATTTCGGTACACTTGAAATCGACAACCAAACAATTCAGCAGCAGCCATCAACTCACATGCAGAACCATAGGTGAAGGGCTTAAGCATTTCACTCTTCTAGTGCTCCTGTGTAGTATAATTATCTCCTGTACCGTCATCAGTCCACACCTTGAACCTGTCCCAGTCATTCAATACATAAGACACAATGTTCCTCTGGATATCAAGAGTGAGCCTGATATGGCCGTGCAATATGTAACAAAGAGAATGGAAAAGGCAGGTGCCATCTCCGGGCATGGAAACCACTCGGTAAGTGACAGTTCTTTGATCGATGGTGATCACCTCGATAGACATGTTAATGGGGGTACAGTTGGAACGATAAAGGAAATGGGTACCTGAACAATGTAAAGTAAGTCTAAAATACCTATACAATAACTATAATTGTAATAAACGAACAATAAAACAGCGGAGAAGCCGTGGATTAAATAAAAATGCTGTAGTTATCAGTAGGGAGACGTGAATCCCGTGGCGAAGCAAGGAAGGGAATGTAGAGACCGGAGCAACGGACAGCCTTATATAGGCAGGCAGCCAACAACGTGGGAGGCATCGGGATGGGGGACCCAACGCCGCCTCACACGGTGACCAAGCTGCAGCCTATGGACGTATATACAGTATATACGTAAGTAGGATTCAGTTAGCGTTGGGAACCCGTGTACCAAATTTCTTGAAGATGGGCCCATAAGTAACAAAGACCGTTGGAAAGTTCAATATGGCGGCCGACAGTGGCGTCATACCACTGAAATAAGTATGTACATCGGTTAGCGCAGGGAAGCCGCCTACCAAATTTTGTGAAGATGGGGCCATAAATAAGAAAGTTCAACATGGCGGACATTGTCGACCGTTATGACCGTTACGCGTAGAATTTCGAAATGAAACCTCCTTAACTTAACTTTTGTAAGTAAGCTGTAAGGAATGAGCCTGCCAAATTTCAGCCTTCTACCTACACGGGAAGTTGGAGAATTAGTGACGTTGGAAAGTTCAATATGGCGACTGACAGTGGCGTCATACCACCGAAACAAGTACGCACATTGGTTTCGGTTAGCGCAGGGAAGCCGCCTACCAAATTTCGTGAAGATGGGGTCATAAATAAGAAAGTTCAACATGGTGGACGTTGTCGTCTGTTATCGACCGTTATGACCGTTACGTGTAGAATTTTGAAATGAAACCTGCTTAACTTTCGTAAGTAAGCTGTAAGGAATAAACCTGCCAAATTTCAGCCTTCTACCTACACAGGAAGTTGGAGAATTAGTGATCAGTCAGTCAGTCAGTTAGGGCTTTGCCTTTTATTAGTATAGATATACACATATCCAAATACAGAAGGCCTCATACTAGTCACCTATTTATATTTTTGTCACTGGGCCACATGGTGGTTGCTGCTACTGTCTTACAGATTTATCTTCTTAGGTTCAAACCCGGCACCCCACTGGTGTCTGTAAGAACATTGCACATTCTTCCTCTGTCTTCATGTCTCTGTTTTCTCCTCCCATGTCCCCAATCAACCCTGCAGTGGTTAACTGACCACAAAATCAAAGTTCTGCCATGGCCATCTCAGTCCCCTGACCTGAACCCTACTGAAAGCCTGTGGAGTGAGCTGAAGAGAAGAGCACACAGGAGAGGGCCTAGGACCCTGAATGATCAGGAGAGATTATGTAAAGAATGGTCTCTGATGCCAGGCTCTGTATTCTCCAACCTTACAAAAGGTTACAAGGGAAGACTCTGTGCTGTTATACTGGCAAACGGAGATTGTTCAAAGTATTAAATGCAGGGGTGCCAACAATTGTGGCACATGTGTTTTTGTTAAAGATATTTATTTCTTGATGAGGGCTTTTTTCAATTAAAAGTCAGATGTTTCTAATTTTTTCAGTGCAAGATGACGGTTCTTCAGCAAACAGGGATTTTTATTAACCCTTCTTACTAATTTTTACAGGAGGGCACTGTATATTTACACACATATATACACACACATGCACACAGTACACATCATATACCCACCAGCAGTAAATTGAATATATAAACATAAGTAAGTTTGAAGAGAGTGAGAGGTTATTTCAGGAGTAGCAGTCACAAGACAAAGGTAACACTTCTTATACAGTAAAATCTCCACCAGTGCATCTTCAGAACCAATTTACAATTCAAGGTCACAGGTTGCTAGAACTTTTACAGCAGAAAACTGGAATATTTCACATTAAATGCTTTGACCATGGTAAAGAAGCGACTGTATATAAAGGAGAGTTTTGTCATTTATAAACAGAAATTGTTGTATGGGAGTAGCCTTTTCCTACTGGTGTTTTATCCAGTATAAGTATTTTACCATTTCTTCCATTACTATTAACAAAGGGTTTTTCAACTTATTCACTCACCATTGAGCTGCATAGATTCATCAGTTAACCAAATATAAGATATGGGAGGAGGCTGAAGAGCCCTAGGAGGAGAACCTGCCAAGTGCATACTGTGAATGAGTAGGAATCAAACCAACCCAAAGCACTGACCATGTGTCTGACTAAGCCATCCCAATGTATTCAACTTTTTGTTTTTTACATTTCTTTGCTTTGCTTACATTAAGATGAAATTATTAAACCAAATGCTGTACAGTACACATTACATTTTATATTTACCTACACTTCTACACTTTAAAAGCTGCCTGCTTCATGTTACAAAATGTTTGCTTTTTAGCATTACATGACTAAGTTACCAATGGGTTTGGAGCTGATCCTAATGAGTTCCATATCCTGACTTCGCTGTTGTAGTGTCTGCCGAAGGAGCTGCTGATACTCTTTCTCCTTCTGAACTAGATCTTCTAGTAGCCTAAATGAAAGAAGTAAATGAAATACATAAAATAAACAGAAATTCAAATATATCAAAACCAGTAAAACATGAAATGAAAAATTGCAGTGTCATTATAAATTTAGGACTTAATAATAACTGTAGGTTAGTGAATTACAGACTGTACTAAATATTATCAGTTTAGCCAGGAATACAAAAACATCAAAAAGGTCTTGATTAATGTTTAAAGCACAATCTGTTATAAATACTTCATTACACGCTGTACCATGGGAGGCAAGTGGAGATTTGAGAGGTAGGCCAAAACACACCTGTCAAATCTTCACAACAGAAAATGACAGATTAATATTGAAGAAAAAATAAAGAAAGAATGGCTTTACTGTTATGGATTTCAGCCAACAAGAAACAGCAGTTTACACTTTACAATCATCACACACATACACGTACTGTGCTAACAGAACTGCTAAAACTAAAAAGTAATGCTAGCAGTAAAAATGCTGTGCACGCAGTCTTTCGGTAGCTTGATACGTAGAAGCCAAGGAATGCCAAGCAATGCACCAAGGAGAAAACTCACACATGGCATTAACATTAAGGGGAGTTTGAAGGCCACATAGGCCTTGTAGTCCTCAAAGAACTGAGTACATTAGGTAGGTTCTAAAATATTCATAAACACCCCCCCCCATTCATATATATATATATATATATAGACAGTTTGCAATTACCAATTAACATAACCTAAATAAATAAAAAATTTTGTAGTTGAATTCATTCTTTGCATGAGCATATCTGGCTATAGTCATTTTTTATGAAATGGGACTTGCAAAGCTAATCAGTTATGAAAAGGGTTAGGGAATTACACAAGTGAAAGTGAGGTGAAAAACAGTAAGTTTGCAAAATATACAAGTTGATGTACCGTATATACTCGAATAGAAGCCGAGTTTTTCAGCACCCAAAATGTGCTGAAAAACGTCACCCTCAGTTTATATTTGAGTCAGGTCCTGCTGCCCCTGCCAAGCCGCACGTGTTCAGTCTCTCCCTGTGCAGCAAGAGAGTGAGCGACACACTCAGACACACGCAAGAGAAAGACACACACAGAGGCACGCACACGTGAGAGAGAGGGACACACACACGCACGCACGAGAGAGAGAGAGAGAGAGACGGCTGGCTGCATAAGGCCGAGAAGGCAGTTAAAGAATGCACCGTGCTTGTTTTTAAAGAGACAGATCCGAGCATTATTTTAACCTCATTGTATTTAATGAAGACTTTTTTCTATTGGATTTTAACCTCCACTTCACTTCTGTTTACAGTGATCGGTTCGTAGCGTGCATTGTTGTTTTTTTACTTTTCTTGGTTGTTTATTAAATTACGGATTTTTCAAATGTTAATTTTTTCCCTGTGCTTAAAACTCATTAAAAAAGTGTTTTTAGCGAGCGGTTCGTAGCGCTATAGCGCAAACTCTTGCAGTGTTAGTTTTCTCTGTTGTTCAAGGTTTTCTCAGTGTTATTCAATGTTGTTACATTTAGTTTACTATTACGCTGTGCATTCTATGGTATATTTAACTATATTTGTGCTTAAAAAATATTTAAAAAATATATTTACATACAGTTCGTACGGTCTGGAACGGATTAATTGTACTTACATACAATCCTATGGGGGAAATTACTTCATGTCCACTGTACCTGGTTTGGTCTGTGGGCGGTAGAAGAACTGCTGTGGGCTCTGTGTGATGCTGTGCAGCCTCTGTGAGACTCACTCCGGGCTGTGCGCTCAATTAATGAGCTGATGCCTTAACACTAGAATTACCAGAGCCTACGAAAAAACTCGTAGATCCGTCCCACCTTAAATCGCTTCTTAAAACCGCTCTCATCTCTCTGCCAGCCTCCTTTGTCCTGTAAATGTGCCGATAAAAACAAACTGCAAGCAGCCGGCTATTCCATCCCCCCACCGACTCAGAACGTGCACGAACTTCTCCGAGCTCATGCCTCGATTATCTGGGAGTGAAGTGGAGTTTTAGTGTGGAAATAATAGATTGTTATTTGGAACACACGCATTTCATGTGTGTTCCGTTTCTACAGTAATCTGTGTAAACACAATGTTAAAACAGAAACTTTTTCATATTTTAATAATAAATGTCACAAAATGTAGACATAAACTATAAAATGTGTGAAGCCTGACAGCCAAAGAGCAAATACACTTTTATAAAAGGTCCAGGACTTTTACAACAGCTTCCGTGGTGTATTGGTAAGATTTTGTCACTTAGAGCGCAGCAGACTTGCTGTACCTCAAGAGATCCGAGTTCGAATCTCCGCTAGGGAGAAAATTTTGTTTATTTTTAACCTTCGCCGTTCTGCCTGCCTGAACTCCCTGTCTATCTATATAGTAATAACAGTAATTTTATTATTATATAGGAGCTTCCCTGTCTGCCTATCATATAGTGCCTTTCCTTCCTATTTATCTATATATCTGTCCCCTTAGCTGTTTTTTATATATATCTATTATACAATGCCTTCCCTGTTTATTTATATATCTAGTGCCTTCTCTGCCTGTCTGTCTGTCTGATTGCATATAGCGCTGAACTTACTGCTCTGTACTATTCTGTCTTCTGCATGTCCTGGAGTACAAAAGAAACACCACCATACAGCAACGTGTGCGAACTGGCAAGATCGGGGAAAAAACACGCGATCACTGATTACAAACCGCAAGATGAATGAAAGAGACAATATTTGTAAAAACATCATCGCACTAATGCAATATTATTTGAAAACAAACAGCGTCAGATCGGGTTTGAATATGCGCCCGATCTGACGCTATTCGTTTTCAAATAATATTGCATGTACTGTGCGTTGAAACTGCTGCACTGAATAAGCAGACTCCTTCTGTAACAGCGTCAGCGTGTATTCAAACCCAATCTGACGCTCTTCTTTTTCAAATAATATTGCATGTATTGAACTATTTTAGAATAAAAACATATAACGCTATAACTCAAATGTGATTTATTTGGAGACGCGCTATACTCGAATGTTATTTGTATAGGGAAGAAAGTACAGTGTCAGGTGCTCATTCAGTGTAATAGGAACCATAGCACAGAGAGATGTGTACACTGCAACAAGTACACATGTCGTGAATGTAGGAAGGGTGTGTGGGAATTGTTAATATTTGAATGTGATGATTTTATATAGCACGGATCGGAAATCAGGAGTTCTTAGCATTGCACCACGCAAGCTGTCGTATCAACCGCCTACTGTAACTTGCTTTATTTTTTCTTCACGTATAGTCTAGAATAAAAGTGCACTTGTTTTGTTATTCTTGTACACCAACATATATTCCTGTGTTTGAGCGACACGGGCATGCTCAAAAAAATAGACGTGTAATGCCACGAAAAGTGCACGCAGGCTCTTCAGTTTGGAAGCATTGGTACGAGAAAGCAGTCACAAATACGCTGCAGAGCTATAGCACATCTTTATGTGAAAACAGCATTCTCAGTTTGGGGGGGGGGGGGGAGGGAAGGGATCCTGAACACGACTGAGAGAATGAAAAGTGAATAAAAAAAAAATAACCTTTACAAGTATGATAAATTACACCGGCTGTTACACACTGAAATCAAATGTATGTTTTTATTATAAAATAGTAAGAATAACAGCAGTTTACGTCTCAAAACTGAATCGCACGGGATCGAACTCATGACCTTTTGAATACTAGTCAGTGGCTGACACCATTATGCTACCGTGGCAGTTATAGTACGTATGTGTCAATGTGGCATGCTAAGGTGGCTTTTTTCTGCAGTTATATTTTTGAATAAAAGCATACTTGTTCTGTTATATTTGTACCTTTTGTAAATGTGTTTGATATTTGGACTTCAGGCTTCATACATTATATAGTTTATGCTTACATTTTCTCATTTACTACTACAATATGAAAAACGTTTCTGTTTTAAAAATGTGTTTACACGGATTACTGTAGAAACAGAACACAAGTGAAATGCGTGTATTCCAAATAATGATCTATTATTTCCACTCTAAAACTCCACTTCACTCCCAGATAATCAATCAAGGCATGAGCTGGGAGAAGTTTGTGCAGGTTCTAAGTCGATGGGGGGATGGAATAGCCGGCTACTTGCAACTTTTCTTTATCAACACATTTAGATTAACAAAAGACGCTGGCGGAGAGGTGAGAACGGTTTTAAGAAGCGATTTAAGGTGGGATGGACTTACGAGTTTTTTCGTAGGCTCTGGTAATTCTAGTGTTAATTAATGTATGGTAATTGTATTGGTATTTATTTTGATTATTGAAACTTACAAGTAGCTGCTGCATTTCCCACCCTAGGCGTATACTTGAGTCAATATGTTTTTCCAGTTTTTGTAGGTAAAATTAGGTACCTCGGCTTATATTCGTGTCGGCTTCTACTCAAGTATATACGGTAACTGCCTTCAAGGAAAAATTGAAACAGTAGAGTAATTTATAGTTGAGCTCACAGAGAACGTTTCTTGGTTTTAAGATAGACATGTTTGCAGATTTGCTAATGTTTTTCAATGGGAGATTTTAAACTTTCAAAACTTTATACAGGGTGGTCTGTTCAAGATATCTCAACGAATTTCCTGTGAAAAATGAGGGTGCCATATCTCAACAAAACTGGTCCACTAGGGGCCAAGTTGTTTCATGTGGACAGACAGACAGAAAGACATTCAAACATACCTAAAAAAAAAGACATTTTCCCTCATACAGATTCTCAAACATACTGTACAGTATATACCAGAAACTACTTGGTCATTCTTAGCAGTCAGTAATACTGTCATGCCGTCCGTGCAGCATGGGTAAAAAACTGGTCCACCACAAAGATATCCGTCAGGAAGCCTTTAATAATTAACTTAAACGTTATTCAGAATTATTCAGCAATACACTTGCATTGAATTTAATGAAAAAGATGCTGCTTAACAGGTCGCTGCTCTAGCTCAGAGTACAGAGCGCTTTTAGTGTGCGTCCATACACCAAGCCTGTGAACAAACAACGACCAAAAAACCCGCGCTTTTACTGTGCATAAGAACCAAGATAACTCGCCACGTGTCAAAGTCACCCTGAACATTAGAGGCGTTAAAATAACAGCCCTGAACTTTTTCTGGTCACTACAATACTTTTACTAAGTGTAACATTTTCATTTTGTTTAAAATAACAAAATATAAAAATTCTACAGGTATTACAAGTTTGATTTATACCAAAAAGCTAAACATGTAATTTTCATGTAAATGGAATGATCTTTAGCATCTTGTGCTTCAATCTCAAAAGTACAGTACTGTATATGTCTTTGTATAATGTGCTGCACAGTAGACGTAAAACATTTTGGCATTGTATATTAAACATTTTGGTAAATAAGGTTGTGTACATAACATCTACATACTGTAGGTACAAAATTTTATTTGACAGCAACCTGAACAATACTGGCAGAAAATAGCTTCCGCTACATTTAGACTCAATAAAGTTGCTTTAAAATAATAAGAGAGATAACAAAAGGCATTAATGATACCACATTTCTTATGCAGATGAATTACTTCGATGTCAGCTAAGCTATTTTGTGTTTCATTTCACACAGAAAAGCAACATGGTCCTAAGTTATCAATGAATTCAATTATATATGCTGAGATATGTGGGTATGTGAGATCAGTGGAGGGAATTACCAAGATGATGTCCCTCAAATATTAGAATGTAACCTACTTTCACTTGCAAAAATGTATTTAAAAATTCCCAGAAAAGAAATTTATATATACTGTATATACAGTGTACAAAGTATATTATATAGTACTTGCCAAATAATAC
>JANRMT010062834.1:12041669-12057442 GCA_026402145.1 Polypterus bichir lapradei
TATATATACAGTATATACACACACACACACTTCCATATCTTCTATTATCCTTATGTTATAAATAAATTGTATACTTTTTTTATTGCACCAAGTGTGTTTGGGTTATTTGTTGAAATAAGACTATGGCCATGCCGGACCACAACAAAAAAAAACTACAGTGAACGTGTTTACTGTAGACTTCCACCGACTTCGTTTAGAAAAGGCATAGATCTCTACATATTTCTGGTGTCATAGCTGGAAAGTACAGCAATCCCTCACTCAGCCCACAATAATTTGGTATCACTGATGTGGGTGTCTTGTTAATTGTTTTAATTAATTACCAGCACTGCCAAAAGCAAAACTTGTAATTAACTAAGTGATTAACCCCTTTTTCCTAAACAAGTGGTATCTACTAACACAACTATATACAGTAAATACTTGCAAATGTTATAAAGCCATACCACACTGAAAATTATCATAAAGTAACATAAATTACTTTTCCATCTATTTTAAAAAGGACATTAAATGTAAGAATTCATCAGTTTTTCTTACACCTTTGAGAAATAAAAAAGCTTACAGAGTCCTGAAATCCAAATAAAACCAGCTGGATCTGGTTGATTGAAGTGCTATCAAAGTCCAGGTCTAACTTCAGTTTAGAAATTGTGGTTGCCATGACTCTTCGCTCAGGAGAACGTATGAAGTCCCTTAAAATGCAGATGATCTGTTTAATGTGATCAACTGACAGCTTCAATTCTTCAGTCCCCTGTAAATGTATAACGGGTTTTAAGATTGCATCATTTTTATATCTAACATAATTATTCTATTTTTATTTGTATTTTCCAAACTGCAATTTCATAAATGAAAGTTTGTGGAATATATAACAAACAAAATCAGAAAACAGGATAACACTTCCTGTAGTTCTCCACTTTAAATATACGGTACTCTGCTTCATATATTTCTATAAGGGATGTATCTCAAATAAAATATATGCCACCAACTTCTGTACTTCATTATAACCTTTAACTTTTCAGAGAAACCATTAACAAATGTTGACACTTAACATAATGCACTCTGCTTTAGACTTCAATAAATATACCTGTATATGGTTTTCCATTAAATTGGAAATAACTTTATCCTGATCTTCATTGAGGACTTTATAGAGAATAGCTCTTCTCTCACTGTCTTTCTTCAACAAGAACAAACCAGAGTCTCTGTCCTCTGGTGAAGGTGGAGCACTCCGATCTTCTGACACTGAGCTATCATCAGGGACACTATGGGGCAGATAAACACACACACACGCACCCCACATACACAATTAGCTTCTTTAACCCAAGCAGCAAACTTTTCAATTAAAACTAATCTCAAGTTGGAATTTGTTTAAAATTAAAAACGCAAAACAACAAAAGACAAACAATTGAAATCCAAAATATAAGGGATATATAAAGGGATAGTAACATTTATTGTTGTGTGGTCCAACCTACAAACTGAAACCACTTAAGTAAAGTATCTTTACAGAATGGACTACACTGTGGATTGGTGGCTTAACTCTTGCATATGGTTACACAATCTGTGCCAACAAGTCAGTTAAACCTTACAGCTAGGACATTGGATTTAAAACCACATATTTACTGGGGTTACAAATGGAAAAAAAACAATCACATCTTTATTGTATAGTTGTAAAGTGTAGATCATTATCATAAGATCATATACAAAATAAAAGTATGCTAGTGTACATTTTTAAAATTTCACACATAAAACGGTTTTGCCATTATACTGTCTCTTAATAAAGTCGAATACAACTTAAAATAATATTTACCATATGTTTAAAAAAAAAAATTAAAATCTTGAAACAAGGCCAAACCTGTACAACTATATCCTGCTGTCACACCTTTCTTACATAACAAGTTGAGAACTTTCTGATTCTGTATACAGGATTGCTAATAGATCCTACTAGTTCCTCAAGCTACTATAAAAACTATTTTCACCTCAGTCACAACTTCTGTGAGATACCTTGAGTCCATTCATTCTCTGAACCTGCATCATTGAATTTAATGGCCACAGAGAGCTGAAGACTATTCCAGTAACCTTGTGACCACAAAACATTGATAAAAAGTAGGAAGCGTATTTAGAAAGCTCATCTTATTTTTACAGTATCCAAATTATGTACAGTAATATAGTGCATAGTTTGTATACAGTACAAAAGATTACATTGTGTTAGTTAATTTCAAAATATGAGAACCTGATATAGTTATTGTCATTTGCTTGACTATGCGGTCTTTTTAGGAAATTTTTAGTTTTTTAGAAGGTGTTGCCATGTCACTCCTTGCTTTTAGCTCACATTTAAGTATTTGATGAAAACATGACTATGCAAATACTTAAATGTGAGCTAAAAGCAAGGAGTGACATGGCATCATTGTATATATTATGCATTCACACAAATATATTTATATACATATACACACACACGCACATATATATATATATATATATATATATATATAAAATCAATTCTGTAATATGTGTCCTTTCAGACCATTTATTCATAAGAATTTTAATAAAACCATTTTGATTTTTAATGCAAATAAAAGAAAATATGGGCTAGCAAGGAATACAACTGTACAAGTTGATGCATTTGTGTACAACAATTTGCTCATGGGAAAAATTGAATAAACTTACACAACAGCATTATTTTTATTCATTATTCTTCCATTTCAACACTATAGACAAATGTTAAAGGATAACAAAATCTTTTCTATCAATTGGTAACTAACTGCATCTATTTGTAAAGGGACCAAAACCAAACAAACAAACATATATTTCAGGTCTTACCTCAGGAAGTTTGAACTTGGTGGTTTGATAAGGTTTTCCGAACTAGACCTTTTCTTCTTTTCAAAGAACACATCATGCTTAGAATCTGAGTCTGGTGAGACTGAGCCATGCTCACTACTGCTGCTACCTGCGTTCTCACCCTGCATCTGGATAGGCAGAGACACACTTCGAAGGTAGTCTAGAAACAGACAGTAAGAAAAGTAAATCATTCTCAATTCTGGTTAGAGTTTTGACAATATATTTAAGAGAAGCAGGTTTTTGTTTCTGCATTCTACAGATACAAAGACACGTAACTGTACAGAAATGGGAGTATTACATTACTAAATCTATTAGAAAATATCTACCATGGACAAAAGAGACAGTATAGATGTGAAAGTTCCAGCATGTAAAGAAATAATCAGAACACAGCCTTATAAGGTTAAACCCTTTACAAAACCACTATTAGCAAATGTGGCACAAGATACTGTTCCTTCCATTCATCCCTTTCTCTTTCACATAAGGATACAGTATGCATACAGATCTGCGGTGCAGTCAATTGAGAAAAGTGGTAGGCGAACATACGGTGTTTGACTATAGCAGGCAAATAAGAAAAGAGTTGGTCCAATGGGGGAAAAGTAGTTGCAACTCTACTTATGAATGAGGACAATGCACTGCAAGTATCACTGGTGATTTCAGAGAAGTATTATTGGTCTTGTTTGTTTCTGAGGCATTCATTTCTTGAGACACCTGCTTATTCGACAATCCTATTTTGCTCTCATCTTCTTTACAACCTCCAGGATATACTACATTGTATTATCTGTGGCAAGTATCTTTTTATATAGTTAGGAATGTCTTCAAAATAATCCCCACCACATCAATCAAATTAGCAATCAAAACAAAAAAGTGCCACCTTATGGCCTGTAACGAGAGGGAGTGAAAATTGAAGAGACTGATGCAGGTGCTGCCATGCTTAGTGCTCTATTTGCTGAAGAGATCTAACTACTGTGCCTTGCCTTACCTCCAGAGCTGGCTTTCCAGATGGCCCAGCTTACGGCAAGGATTCTTAGGAGTCATCTTGATTAACAAAAACCATGTGTCTGACAATTTCTTACTCTCTAACAAGTGGCAACACCACTGGAACTATACAATATGACTGTGCCAGTATGGAGGCTCCCTGAAATCTGAAGATTTAGAAAGATGTAATTTTCAGATTAGGAGTAAATTTGAAAAAAAAAAAAAACAAATTAAAAACCTAACTATAAGCAATGAGTACCAAATGACTACAACTGAGTCACAAAGGGTGGAGTGGTAGATCTGAGGCTAAGAATCTGCACTGATATCTAGAAGGTTGCCGGTTTAAATCCCGATACAGCCAGAAGGGATCCTATTCAGTTGGGCCCTTGAGCAAGACCCTTAACCTGAAAATTGCTTCCAGGGCACTGTACAATGGCTGACCCTGCACTTTGACCTCCAAATGTCATGCAAAAAGACAATTTTCCCTTGGAGTAATGAAGTACGTCAAAAAAAAAGGAGCTTGGTATACAGCATGATAATGTGAATGGTATGCTAAACCCCATGTTGAACAACAGGAAAAAATGGCAGCCTCCACAAATAACAAGGCTACTGATCTAGAAACAAAGGTTAATGCTAACAAATTTATGTCAGGGGTCTTCACCAAAGTTCTGGGAGGCACCAAAAAAAACACAACAAAATTGAAAGCACCTACCATTTACACTGAAAACTTTCTCCTATGAACTTTATAGCAAATTCTGAAACCTTTCAAGGCAAAGAAAATATATTGCTCAGCACCAAAGGCAAGAACAATGGGATTTATATTTATCCTGATTCTGTCAAACACAGTTCAAAAGAGAGCTGCAAATAAAAGTTTTAAGACTTTTTAATTAGCGCAAATCATCTACAATACTTCCCCCATCTCTAAACTACCAAAGTAGTAGTGTATATCATTACATCTTGGGATAGCGTGTAATATTCTTTGCCAAAAAATCCTCCCAGATAAAGGTGCTTGGAACTTTCACAGATCTAATCAAAGATGCAGACATAATGAAGCAACATGAATTATGATATCATCATTTCTCAGGATCAGATCCAGAAATGTTGATATCTTTAAGCAGTACAACTAAACAAGACATAAACATAATGTTATGAAAAATGTAAAATGAAAAAAGCAATTATGCACACAAGTAGGAGATGGGATGGAAGACTCGAGCCTTAATGCTGTTCTGAGCTCGCAAACAAAATTTAAACAGCGCAGCATTAAGAATTCAAGACTAGGAAGGGCAAAATACAGAAAGACTAGATGGTTCAGAGGCACTGCAGTAGCACTGATCTTTTCAAATGGCTACTAAATCAGAGCAACTTTTTATTTTTTAATTAATCATTCATATTTCAAGTTGTGATTTTAGTGAAACCAAGAAGGAATAAACTATTATACTTGTAAACTAGCTGTAATAATTGAGCTACATTAAATTTTTGTGTACCAATACACAAAATCTAAAATTATTGGGTAATAGGTAAACTGATTATATCTTTCATTTTTTAGAATGGTACTTCAGATTTTGAAAGTTCTGGGCCTACTTAAGTTTGGGACCTGTAGCTGTCTGTCAGAAATAATCTATCAGTCTTAAGAAGAAAACTCTAGGCAAAAAACACCTAGAATTACAGCAATCTAGCAAGTTATCAACACGTGATTTGAGGAACGGGTACTGTGTTCTCCATTGTTTTTATTTTCAATAACTTTTATTGCTTGCTGCCACAGCTGTGATCTTCTTGGACAGGTCTTTACGGCTAGCTGGACAGTTTTTGGTTTAGTGTCCTATGCACCCCAGAGAATAGTGTACAATATAGTGTATATAGCAAATACCAAATAGAAAACCCACCGTGGAAATACTTACTGCAAATAGCCATCTGGTTTTAACATTAAACAGTATATTATTGTGCAGTTGATTTTTTGTGCTCATGTAAGGAAAGAGAGTAATAAAAAAATTATTGGTGTAAGCTGGTCATTCACAGCTTTAAAGAGTCACTGACCTGGAATATAGTGTTGCATTTTCAACATATATGATGCACTTTTTCCTTGCCAGAAACCACTTAAGACATGGAAAATCGCCACATTTGGCTGTGGAATGGTTAACTAAAAGGGTCAAGGCCAGGCTTTTCTAGCTGTGGTACTTACAGTTGGTCTCTAGCAGTATGGCTGAGTTTAAAATTATGCTACATATCTGCGGAACATGTACTGTATGTGTGTGAGGACATAACTTGGTAGATGTAAGATAAGAAATCTACTTGTGGCATTACAGAGCTGACTAATGATGACCTTCTTTGTACTCTCAGTATCTTAACCCCAAGAAATGAAGAAGCAGAAGAATGATGAATGAAAATGAAAACGGGAAGGATTAAAACTTGGTAAATACAAACTGAGACAAACCTTGCCACACTGTTTACAGCACATCCCGTTTAATGAGCAGCAAAGCAGCAGCAGTCCATTGAGAGTGGCCACATAAGAACAGGAAAAAGCGATAGTCTCATTAAGATCTATCCGGTACCTAAAATTATATTTATTTCAGCACATAAGATGCTGTTTTCATTCTCTTTCTCAGTTTGCTTTTTAGAAGTTACTTCTGACCATACAAACCTTTCATTACTCCTGTAAACCCCAAAGCTATAAATGCAAAACAGTGAAAGCATATGATAGTTGTTGGCATGCCCACATGATGTCAATTTAGTCCCACATGATTTAGTCAATTTCAGTTTCTGTCAAGACTCAATAACTATGGTTGGTGTTTTGTTAGCATTCAAAAGGAGGCTTAGAGAACATTTATTTTACAGTGCTCATAGCACTGCAGGAATGTGGAGCAGTCTTGCTTTGCTTGTTAGGTACAGAGTTATCTTAACTTATTTAGACAAGTTGCTGTGTCACTAGATGTTTTTTCTCTATTAAATGGTACTCTGTTTCCACAGTTAAAACTTGTGCTGACAGATGTACAGTATAGTACTTAAAATTAATTATTATGTCTGCTGCTCTGAGTCTGGCCATGTCGGGAGCTTTAACTTTTCCTTCCTTGTTTAAAGCACAGTGTTCTGAAAAACTGTAGACACAAATGACAAAAGTTTCTTTTAGAATGAATGTGTCAGATGTCATTTTGGTAAAAACTTTGTCACACCTGTCAGACTTTCAATACACGTTTAGATTCATGATGGATTTAAGTAAGACCGGTACTACATGAAAAAGCAAAACTCTCTTTAACAATTCTAAGAAATGACTATGCAAAGTCAATGCACAGGTGAAAAGACAGATGGACATTACGCATATAAGAAAGGACTTATCAAATGGTAAATCAAGAATGAAATTTTAAATCTTAGACCTTTACTGTAATGGCAAAATGTGTATTTTCACCCTTTTATTGATACACTGCACTGGTAGTCTTCAATCCACTATACATACCTGAGGGTTTAAATGCAATTTTATTCTTTTTTCCTTTGACATTATGCCTGACAAAAGAATCTTTGAGGAGATCTGCAGCAGTTGCACGCTTGTTGGGGTCTGGCTCAAAGCAGCGCAAGATGAAGGACTTTGCCTCAGTTGAAAGGGATTCTGGAATTTCAGGGTGAATTTTAAACATTCCAACCTAGTAGTTGGGAGTGATAGAAATAAGGCTTTCAATCCAAAGCAAATGTTACTGTGAATAAATACCATATCCCATCTCTATACTTCACTAAAAATCAAAAATCAAAAACAAAACACATTGAAAGTATGACTTCCAGGATGATTAATAAAATAAACCTAAAGGCTGACATGCTCTGCAAGTGCATGACAAAAGTATAAATATGTATGTCTGTAAAAGCACTGTCATAAAGCTTTGAAATTTTACTCTCTCTGAAAGATTCAAACAATACTGCTTACTTTGTAAAAATGCCCTATTAGATGTCAATTAGTCAAAGAAAAGTACATGAATTCATTGGCCCTATAAAACATTACCTTAAACATGGCAGCTTGAGGTTCTCCCAGCTCATGAAATGGTGGCTTCCCAGTAGCCATTTCTATAATTGTACACCCTAGAGACCAGATGTCAGCTGGAGCACCATACCCTCGAGGGCCTTTATCAATAATCTCTGGTGCCATATATTGCAATGTTCCTAAAAAGAGAACAACAACAACAACAACAACAACAACAACATTTATTTATATAGCACATTTTCATACAAACAGTAGCTCAAAGTGCTTTACATAATAAAGAATAGAAAAATAAAAGACACAATAAGAAAACAAAATAAGTCAACATTAATTAACATAGAATAAGAGTAAGGTCCAATGGCCAGGGTGGACAGAAAAAACAAAAAAAAAAACTCCAGACGGCTGGAGAAAAAAATAAAATCTGTAGGGATTCCAGACCATGAGACCGCCCAGTCCCCTCTGGGCAAGAGCAGGAACACAGACATGAGGACAATTAAATGATGCAAAATATTACATACACATTTTTCATACTACTGAGCTCAAAGTAAATAATAAATAAAATAAGTACTGAATTTAAATCTTGTCTACTATGCCTGCAAAGGTGCTGTAGCATATGTACTTCCAATTAATTTACTGTCCACATACCTTACAGTACAATGCAAACTATTTGTTGCTGATTCCACTGGTGCAGAAAACTATATAACTGTCCTAGTGAAAAACTGGATTTAAGTTAAATGTTTAACCTGCTGAACAAAAGTACTTTCTGAAAATTGTCTCAAAAGAAAAATCACTTAGACTGAAATGGTTAATGATTAGGGCCTTAACATATAAGTAACTTAAAACATGAACAACTGTAGATACTCCAATTGGCATGGATAAAGAAGTGCTTATATACTGTACAAATTATCCTTGAGGAACTGGACTACAAACTCTGTTCAGCAGACTCGCCTTCACTCATCTACAAAATAAACACCACATAAAATCACTACATATAATGTTACTAATATTCTTGATTGAATCAGCTACCCAAGTAGCATGGTGGTGCTGTGGTAGCGTTGCTGCCTCACAGTAAATGTGTGAATTTCCCCGTGAGATTAATAAAGTATCTATCTATCTATCTATCAGTAAAGAAACTGGGGTTCATGTCCTAAATTTTCCATATGTGCTAGTTCTTCCCTTACCCTCACTGGTTTCCGCCCTCAGTCCAAAGACAACCAGGTTAGGTGAATTGGCAATGCTAAATTGGCCCTTATGTGGATGAGTGTGTTTGCCCTGCAATAGACTGGTTTCCAGTCCAGATGCTGTTCTTGCCTTTTGCATCCAATGGTTGCTGGGATAGGCTCCAGCGTCCCAGTGACCCAACCATGGATAACTGGGACAAAAACTAAATGGATGGAATAGATGAACCAGCTACCTACCTCAAGCTCCTTCTACAGAATACAATATAACAATAATAATAATACATTTTATTTATGTAGCGCCTTTTCCATGCTCAAGAAACTTCACGGAATTTAAGAAAGAACAGCAGGGTATACAGTATATAGCATTGTACAAACCAGATAAATAAATAAAGAAGATTAAGACAGTAAATTCAGAGAAAAAGCCTAACAGACAACATAATAATTGATGGTCTAGCACACAGATACAGGTTACATGAGCATCTTGACATAGAGGTAAACTGAGAGAAGGGTAGTAAAGTCAGGTAGAGCTAAAAGCCTTCCTGAACAGATGAGTTTTGAGTTGTTTTTTAAAAGAATTCATGGAGTCAGCTGATCTAATTAATTTTGGTAGGTCATTCCAGAGTCTGGGCGCTATACAGCTGAAGGCCCTGTCACCCATGGAGTGTAGATTAATGTGGGGCACAACAAGATTGCCAGAGTCAGAGGACTTTAGTGGGCGGACAGGTACATAGTGATGGAGATGGTCACTGATGTAGTTTGGCGCAAGGTCGTTTAAGGCTTTGTAGGTTATTAGTAGGATTTTATATTCGATTCTGTAAGACACGGGGAGCCAGTGAAGGCGAAGCAGGATGGGTGTTATGTGCTCACTGCTGCTGGTCCGCGTAAGGACTCTTGCAGCCGAGTTTTGAATAAACTGGAGCTGTGATAGAAGATTAGAAGGGGCACATGCCTGTAAGGAATTACCATAATCGATGCAGGATGGTCAAAGAAGAAGAAGGAGAAGAAGAGGCGGGAGACGTGTCCAGAGGCAAGAGGAGAGGAGGAAAGTAAAGAGAGTGGAACTGAGGGTAGGAATTTTGAATGTTGGCAGTATGACTGGTAAGGGGAGAGAGTTAGCAGACATGATGTAGAGAAGGAAGGTTGATATATTGTGCGTGCAAGAGACTAAATGGAAGGGGAGTAAGGCCAGGTGGATTGGAGGTGGATTCAAATTGTTCTATCATGGTGTGGATGGGAGGAGAAATGGGGTAGGAGTTATTCTGAAGGAACAGTATGTCAAGAGTGTTCTGGAGGTGAAAAGAGTGTCAGGCAGAGAAATGATTATGAAGCTGGAAATTGGAGGTGTGATGATGAATGTTGTTAGTGCATATGCACCGGAAATTGGGTGTGCAATGGGTGAGAAAGAAGATTTTTGAAGTGAGTTGGATGAAGTGATGAACAGTGTACCCAAGGGACAGAAAGTGGTGATTGGAGCGGATTTCAGTGGGCATGTTGATGAAAGGAACAGTGGAGACGAGGAGGTGATGGGTAAGTATGGTGTCAAGGAGAGGAATGAAGAAGGTCAGAGGATAGTGGATTTTGCCAAAAGAATGGACATGGCTGAGGTGAATATGTATTTTAAGAAGAGGGAGGAACACAGGGTTACGTACAAGAGTGGAGGAAGATGCACACAGGTAGATTACATCCTACACAGAAGAGTTGATCTGAAGGAGACTGAAGACTGCAAAGTGGTGGCAGGGGAAGGTGTAGCTAAGCAGCATAGGATGGTGATCTGTAGGATGATGTTGGAGATCAAGATGGGGACAGAGTGAGGGCAGAGCCAAGGATCAAATGGTGGAAGCTGAAAAAGGAAGACTGCAAGGTTGAGTTTAGGGAGGAGGTGAGACAGGCACTGGGTGGCAGTGAAGAGTTACCAGACAGCTGGGAAACTACAGCAGATATAGTAAGGGTGACAGCAAAAAGGGTGCTTGGCGTGACATCTGGAAAGAGGAAGGAGGAAAAGGAAACCTGGTGGTGGAAAGAGGAAATACAGGAGAGTATACAGAGGAAGAGGATGGCAAAGAAGAAGTGGGATAGTCAGAGAGATGCAGAAAGTAGACAAAAGTACAAGGAGATAAGGTGCAAGGTGAAGAGAGAGGTGGCGAAGGCTAAAGAAAAGGCATATGATTAGTTCTATGAGAGGTTGGACATTAAGGAGGGAGAAAAGGACCTGTACCGATTGGCTAGACAGAGGGACCGAGCTGGGAAAGGTGTACAGCAGGTTAGGGTAATAAAAGATGGAAATGTACTCACAAGCGAGGAGAGTGTGTTGAGCAGATGGAAAAAGTACTTAGGGATGCTGATGAATGAAGAGAACAAGAGAGAGAAGAGGTTGGATGATGTGGAGATAGTGAATCAGGAAGTGCAACGGATTAGCAAGGAATAAGTAAGGACAGCTAAGAAGAGGATGAGAAATGGAAAGGCCATTGGTCCAGATGACATACCTATGGAAGCATGGAGGTGTTTAGGAGAGATGGCAGTGGAGTTTTTAACCAGATTGTTTAATGGAATCTTGGGAAGTGAGAGGATGCCTGAGGAGTGGAGAAGAAGTGTACTGGTGCCGATATTTAAGAATAAGGGGGATGTGCAGGACTACAGTAACTACAGGGGGATAAAATTGATGAGCCACAGCATGAAGTTATGGGAAAAAGTAGTGGAAGCTAGGTTAAGAAGTGAGGTGATGATTAGTGAGCAGCAGTATGGTTTCATGCCAAGAAAGAGCACCACAGATGCAATGTTTGCTCTGAGGATGTTGATGGAGAAGTTTAGAGAAGGAGTTGCATTGCGTCTTTGTGGACCTGGAGAAAGCATATGACAGGGTGCCTCGAGAGGAGCTATGGTATTGTATGAGGAAGTCAGGAGTGGCAGAGAAGTGCGTAAGAATTGTACAGTATATGAATGAGGGAAGTGTGACAGTGGTGAGGTCTGCAGTAGGAGCGACGGATGCATTCACCGTGGAGGTGGGATTACATCAGGGATCAGCTCTGAGCCCTTTCTTATTTGCAATGGTGATGGACAGGTTGACAGACGAGATTAGACAGGAGTCCCCGTGGACTATGATGTTTGCTGATGACCAGAGGTGGGTAGTAACGCATTACATTTACTCCGTTACATTTACTTGAGTAACTTTTTTAAAAAATTGTACTTCTAAGAGTAGTTTTACTGCACCATATTTTTTACTTTTACTTGAGTACATTTGTGAAGAAGAAAACACTAGTCTTACTCCACTATATTGGGCAACACTCGAATCATTACTTTTTTCCATTAGATACGCTATACAGTATTTTTGCCAGAGAGAAGCCGCCAGTGGATCTACTGCATGACTGTTTAACCAATCAGATGTAGCAACAATAATCACAAGACTCCATTTCACCAATTAGATGAAGCAACAATAATCACAAGACTCAGTTTCATCAATCAGACGTAGCAACAATAATCACAAGACTCCATTTCACCAATCAGACGTAGCAACAATAATCACATGGCTCCGTTTCACAAATCAGACATAGCTATGCAGTCACATGATCACACACAACTGTGGCGGCATAGCAGCACAAACTCCTCACAGACAGTGGACAGGGAAAGAAAGAATACATGAAAAATGAGAGCCAATTCCTGCTGAAGCTTAACCATCACTTAACTGAGTGAAGAACAAGCATGTTTTAACCAAACATGCACAGACAGTCAAGGTAAAGTGAGACTTCCTGTACGTGCACAAGCTGCCTTGTTCTAATGTTATTTTCTATCAGCTGTGTTATTTGAAGGGCAAGTGAATATGCAGTATTATACTGTCAGCGTACAGTATATCTTGTCACTTAGTAGTTTGCACTGTTCAAACATACATGTTACCTACTGTAGGTATTGGCTTCAAAAGCTTAGTTGTGAAAAATGGAGATTTTGAACTTTGCATTATTTGTGCATCTTTATTTTGTAAAGATGTTATTTATTTTTACTCATTTTTTATTTTATTATTTGGAAATAGCAGAATTTGCACATTATTTTATATTTTTGTCTGTCTTATTACATTTCTAAAAAATAAATCATTTATTATGATCAAACAGGTACTCAGTACTTAAATAGTCTTTTCACCAAATACTTTTTTACTCTTATTTGAGTAATTTTTTGGATGACTACTTTTTATTTCTACTTGAGTAATATTATTTTGAAGTAATGCTACTCTTACTTGAGTACAATTTTTTGATACTCTACCCACCTCTGCTGATGACATTATGATCTGTAGTGATAGTAGGGAGCAGGTTGAGGAGACCCTGGAGAGGTGGAGATATGCTCTAGAGAGGAGAGGAATGAAGGTCAGTAGGAACAAGACAGAATACATGTGCGTAAATGAGAGGGAGGTCAGTGGAATGGTGAGGATGCAGGGAGTAGAGTTGGCAAAGGTGGATGAGTTTAAATACTTGGGATCAACAGTACAGAGTAATGGGGATTGTGGAAGAGAGGTGAAGAAGAGAGTGCAGGCAGGGTGGAATGGGTGGAGAAGAGTGTCAGGAGTAATTTGTGACAGACAGGTATCAGCAAGAGGTCTACAGGACGGTAGTGAGACCAGCTATGTTATATGGGTTGGAGACGGTGGCACTGACCAGAAAGCAGGAGACAGAGCTGGAGGTGGCAGAGTTAAAGATGCTAAGATTTGCACTGGGTGTGACGAGGATGGATAGGATTAGAAATGAGGACATTAGAGGGTCAGCTCAAGTTGGATGGTTGGGAGACAAAGTCAGAGAGGCGAGATTGCGTTGGTTTGGACATGTGCAGAGGAGAAATGCTGGGTATATTGGATACTAAGGATAGAGCTGCCTGGTAAGATTAAAGAGGAAGGCCTAAGAGAAGGTTTATGAATGTGGTGAGAGAGGACATGCAGGTGATGGGTGTAACTAAACACGATGCAGAGGACAGAAAGATATGGAAGAAGATGATCCACTGTGGCGACCCCTAACGGGAGCAGCCAAAAGAAGAAGATGATGCGGGATGTGATAAAAGCATGCAAAAGTTTCTCAGCGTTAGAAAAGGAGAGGAAGGAGCGAACACGTGATATGTTACGGAGGTGAAAGTAAGAAAGTTTCTTAATGTGATTTATGTGGGCGGAATAAGAAAGGGAGGAATCAAAAATAACGCCAAGATTCTTTGCAATAGAGGTAGGTCTGATGAGATCACTGCCAACATGGACTGGGAAGGAGCTCATTTTATTAAGTTGAACTTTAGTGCCAATTTGCAGGAGTTCAGTTTTGTTGCAATTTCATTTTAAAGAGTTCTGTTCTACCCAGGTTTTAATTTCACTGAGGCACGTTGTGAGCTGAGAAAGCTCTGATGAAGATCCACTTTTAACATTGAAATAGAGTTGAGCATCATCTGCATAAAAATGATAACCCAGTCCAAAGCTGCAAATAATATGGCCAATGAGAAGCATATAAATACAGAAAAGCAGAGGACCGAGGACAGAGCCCTGTGGAACTCTTTGTGTGACTGGCACTGAGCTGGATCTGCTGTTGCCAAGACTAACAAACTATTGCCTGTCAGTCAGATAGGACTTAAACCACTTGAGGGCAGTGCCAGAGATACCCAGCATGTTCTCCATTCTGGACAGTAGAATGTCATGTCTGACAGTGTCAAATGCTGCACTGAGGTCTAACAGAATTAATATGCTGGTTTGTCAAGAGTCTGTTGCCATAAGCAAATCATTGGTTACCCGTAGCAGAGCAGTTTCACAGCGGTGCTGTGCTCTGAAACCAGACTGAAATATGTTTAGTATTCTCAATGAAACTGTTTATATATATATTGCAGCATGTTATATGTCTACCCATATATTTGTGGTGTAGTTTTGAAATAAAATGTATTATTATGGTGTATAGACCTCACAGCTTGCAAAAAATGTAAAATTGCAATCAGTTTCTATATAAATTTTTTAACATTTGTTTAGAAATGTACATAATTTAAAAAAACCTGTCAATGTATACAGTAATCCCTCGCTATATCGCGCTTCGACTTTCGCGGCTTCACTCTATCGCGGATTTTATATGAAAGCATAACTAAATATATAATGCGGATTTTTCACTGCTTCGTGGGTTCTGCGGACAATGTGTCTTTTTACTTCCTGTACATGCTTCCTCAGTTGGTTTGCTCAGTTGATTTCATACAAGGGACGCTATTGGCGGGTGGCTGAGAAGCTAACCAATCAGAGCACAAGGTTAAGTTCTCCTGACTGAGAAGCTAACCAATCAGAGCACGCAGTTGAGTTCCTGCGTGCTGAATGCGGTGTTAACCAGGAAGTCCCATCTCGCTCATTCAGCATCAACGTGTTTCGCTGTGTAAAGAGCTGTGCTCTTTTGTGTTTATCTTTGTGCATAGTCAAGCCCTTCATTATGGCTCCAAAACAATCTGCTACTGCTTCAGGGGCCGTGCCCAAGCGCAAGAAGAAGATGTTAACGATTGCTGAAAAGGTAAACGTTTTGGATTTGTTGAAGGCTACGATTCTTTTTATTTAAAAAGTAGGAAAGGAATATAAGATCTACGCCCGCAGTGTCCTTTTAACCAGGGTGCAAAACGAGTTGTAAGTGGATGTAATAAGGCAGTAGTCTGGATGGAATCTGCTTTAGGGATTTGGATTGAAGACTGCCAGAAGAAGAACAACGGCAGTACTACACAATCGCCTGAAGTGGCTCCTTTACAAGGGCTGTAACGCTCTCCTTTGTTGTGCATAAAATTAAACTCATTGTTATCGGACAAGTCATCGTGTCATTGTTGGTGAGTAACCATAATTAATTTTCTTCTTACAGTGCTTA
>JANRMT010062834.1:12057842-12103058 GCA_026402145.1 Polypterus bichir lapradei
GACTTCAAAACCTGCTAAGTACCAAAATATAGTGCTATAAATTTTGATGTGAGTTCCAAAACCTGTTAAATACATAACCAGTTTAGTTCCAAAAGCTGCTAAGTACACCAGCCAATCATCTCAATATGCCACACTCAGAGTTTTAGGAAGAGACTGGCAGGTGCTTAACTACAAGTCTGCAACTGCAAAAGTCTGCAAAAAAAAGCTCCCATTTCACTTGACAAAAGTTCAAGTGGTGGAAATAACAAGAAGCAACATAAACATAAAGACCACGTATTCGGGCGACTCTTGCAGTCACAGTATTGTGAAACGTGGCAGCAAAATAAAAAACTTGTCAGCTGACCCACTTCCACTGAATTGTTGTGTTAATCCAGTAAAAGCAAAGGATGTCAAAATGTTGCTTAGCAAAATGGAAGTCAATATGGACAATCCGCAATCAGAAAAAGTTAAAGAGTTCTACCTCCCAATCATTCGAACAGCCAACAAAAACACTAAACCAATGGCAGACAGTGATACTGAAATATATGATGAAGACGATGTAGAATATTGACATTCTAGAGATTGCTTATAACTTGTTTAATTTACTACTTCAACAATGCGTAACAGGAATTCATGACTTTTAGCATTACTTTTTAGCTAAATAGTTTAGAGACTAAAAGCTCTGAATTTCTTTTGTTATATGATAAAAATATTTCAAGATCCAGAGCACTTTTGATGAAAGTTTCTACTTATAGGTTTATGGAATAGCATTGATTTAGCATCAAAACCTGCTAAGTATGTTTTTTTCCTATTTTTTACAAAAATGTAAAATATTCAGATTTCTGAGATGTCCAGCAATTGACCTTCAGTAATGTAACAACCAACATTCTGCAAAAAGAATTTTAAAAATATCATTTCAAATACTTAAAAATTATTTTTCTCCTTTTCACAAAAAGTTGTCTCCTGTACTTAGCTGATTTTGCAACTCAGCTCTTCAAATGCAGAGGTAGGTCTGTAAGGGGAATTGCTGTCAATGTAAGGTTGAAGAGGTGTAGAGACTTTGAAAGATTAATATCTATGTAGTAGTCTATTTCATTATTGGAAGTTTTCTATTTCAGGATCGTGGGAAGCTAGTAATCAGTCCTGGGTGACTTGTTTGATCTACCATACCAGCTCCTCTTTGGTCATTCTACCCAATTATGAGGTGCCATTTAACCTAATATTCATGTATTTGGCATGTCAAAGAAAAACTACAAAAAATCCATGCAATCACCGGATGATGGACTGTGACCATGGTCTAGCAAGGTTCTTGGAGCTGTGAAGCAGCATTACTAACCACTGGGTCATTATGTACACATTTTCAATTTAATTTAATGAACCTATCAATAAAGGATAAACCTCATCACATTCTGGTTATTGACCAATATTTAAAAAAAAGACCAACTTCAGGAAAAGAATGTACATATTTTAGTGACTAGGAAGAAAATACACAAAAATATCTGAACAACACTAGGGGTTATTCTGTTTTATTAATTAATGTTTTACTTCCATGCTACTAATTGCTATGACAATAAAGTAATTTCTAGTCTCGTTCATAATTTAAAGTTTTAAAGATTTCAAGACCTTTCAAGACTTTTTAGTCACATATTTCATTTATAGCAATGTACAGGTCTCAAAAGAATGTCACATGTTATTTACATATTTAAAAAAAAAAAAAATTTGCCTACCATTTTTATATCAAGCTCTCTTAACATTTGATGCCTTACTTAAACTAGTTATAATTTAATTCACAGACAGCTAAATATCAGGTTAATCATAGTTATCAAAAATACATTTTTCAGTAATCAGAATTACAATTTAAGATACTGTAATCCAAAATACTCTGACTAGTCAAAATTAAGAGATTCTGTTCATTGCTTTCTATGGAGTTTGCAAGTAGTGACACTGTATTTGTAATACTAATTTGTCTAGTCAACATTCAAATTAGTAATGTCGTAATTTCTTTTTGACTAGTAAAAACTTAAAAAAATTAGGTGCTGCCTTCAATTACATTCCAACCGGTTAAAACTACATTTTTTTACATCTAAAATTACAGTAACACCACCAAGTAAATTCTAAAATGAAAATTAAAAATGGAAATTAGAAATCAATATCAATTTTAACTTGTTAAATGCATTTTAAGATGTACAAATACTGCACCTACAACAGAAATTAAAAAAAGTCACTTCATGTTAAAATAGCTTGCTAAACACCTGGTGCTTTATAGATCAGAACCCTAGCCACACTTCCTGCTCGTTAAAAGGTTAGCATATGTTACAAAGCAAACAGAGGATGCAAATGAAAAAATAAAAGATATCACATTGAAATTATATTCATTTTCCTGGACCTGTTAACTCTGGAAAAGCAACGCCAAACTTTAGGAAACAATTACAAATATCTAAAACTATTTTATATGTAAAAAATGTACTGTATATAATACACAAATTATTAATACAAAATGATAATTTCAATACAGTGAATGCAGAATGTTTTTATTAAAATATAAAAACATGTTTATGTTTAAAAATATCTAACTAGTTAACATGAGTAAACCTAAAATTATCTTTAATAAATAATGTTTAATTTGAATGCTGTTCACAGTGTTCAGTCATGTTGATCAAGGTTAAAGATGAGCAGTTTTGTTATCCTAACACAATTAATAACTACAGTTACAAAGTCGTCAGAAATGCGTCATGGCTAGTATCTGAGAAATCCTCTCAGCAAACAATAGTTTGAAACTACCACACATAAAGGTGAATACAGATGCCCACTTAGCAGGCAATTCCGCACAAGATAAATCTGAATCTGTCAGTGCTTGCTAACAAAACTGTTAAGTAGTTTACATATCAAGTTAGTCTTCTAGCTGCTAAAAGTATCCCTTTATCTACAGTGCATGCTGCAATATGTTCATAAAGCAAACTTCCTATTGGCCCCCTCTCCTTTTTTCACATTTCCAGGACACTACAAGTATAATCCCATGACCCAGTATGCAGATACTAACTGTTTTAAGGCCAGTCTTTTGTGATAATAAAGCAAAAGATAAATATTTTATGTTTTCACCTGTAAATGTTTCAGTACATGGATTTACACCAGCCAGTCTTTTTGAAGTTCCAAAATCAGATATCTTTAGAACCCCACTGTATGTGTTCACAAGGACATTATCACCCTGTAAAATAAAATAAAAAAAAAACACTTTTACACATGGGTTTAAAAGCTGAGAAAAAAATTAATTATGACTTTAAAATAAAACTTTTAGGAAAATAACTAATTCTTATAGAAACAGATTTAGGATAATTATGTACAGGGCTATTCAAAATGAAGGAGCAGATTTCTAAAATGTATTTCAAACAAATTGTATAAGACAGATACACATTCTGCACATCACTGGATAGAGGAAAGTTCAAAGTTTAAAAGCCCGCCTAAAAGTACCAGTGAATGCCACCGAGCGCTGTTTCTTGTTTATAGTAAAATGGCAACAACACCACAACACCTATGGTTCTTGAGGTTGCATGCACTCAACATGAGCACCATGTGTAGCACGACAAACATCAAAACGGTAGACCATTTCTTGCCACAAACGAGTCAACTGGTCCTTAGTTACTGAATTCACAGCTTCCTCAATTTGATGTTGCAGATCTTGAAGATTAACAGGCATAGGCAGAACAAACACTCTGTCTTTAATGTACTCCCATAGATAAAAATCGCAGTGGGTAAGGTCTGGAGACGTGGGAGGCCATATACGATGCGCTAGATCCAATCCAATGGACTCACACTTTGCAAATTACAGCATGCAAAATGATTTCCCTTGCAGTGTTGTCACCATTTTACTATAAAGAAGAAACAGCGCTCGATGGCATTCACTGGTACTTTTAGGCAGGCTTTTCCTTTATCCAGTGATGTGCGGAATGTGTTTCTGCCTTATGCAGTTTGTTTGAAATAAATAAAATAAATAAATAAATTGAAATATGCGGTTTCATTTTGAATAGCCCTGCATTTAGGGATTATTATAGCAATTACATACAATTTCAAACTTAGTTTAAAATGTGGATAAAGCATTATAAATAACTTGGAAATATATTTGGGTCAAAAAAACAATCACAAACAATACATTTTTTCTTAGTTCTTACTTTCTCCCCAAAACATATAAATTAAATTAATTAATTCTCCTCCCAATCACTCTTAAAATTTAAAACCAATTTTTAGGAGAGATAGTTATGTTAGCAAATATTACAGCAAATTAATTAACGATTCGATTTTTGACTGCTTATTGCTTTGATAGAAAAAAAAAAAATCATCCTCACTATCTGGACCTGCAGTAAAGAATCATCTGATTTTGAACTGTAGGAAAGTATTTGTAAAAGCATATATTTGCTGTTGTCTTTAGATTACAAGAAACCGTGTGCTTAAGTTATATTTTAATCCATTTTAAAATTAATAAAATATAAAAAAAAAAATATTTGCATATCTACTATATAATAATACTGTCTGTGTGTGTTAGTGTGCATGTCTAGGTGCAAAGTTCAGTTCTTGATAGATAGATAGATACTTTATTAATCCCAAGTGACAATTATTTTTATTTTTCCAAAAAAAGAGTTAAAATGGAGTACTGTATTTCAATAACAACAAAGCAAGTAACGTACCAGATGATGTTAGATCACTAAATACTAAAAAGGCACAATCTGTGTCACCTGCAAAGACGAGAAGTATTTGCAAGAATACCAATAATGGTTTCACTGTAGGTAATGACAGCTCATATGTGATGCCCAAGTTGCCCGTAGCCTTAGCATTTTCTCAAACACGGGTCACTGATGGCCATAACTAAGGATGGACCAGAGCGAAGGAGCAAACAAGCAAGAGACTTATTTAGCAAAAGAATAACAGTTTACTTTAAACACTGAGCATATAAAGTGCATGTCTAATGGTTCAAACAGTGCAACAAATAAATCATTAAAAATAAATAAACCAGAAATTGTGCCTTAAAAATCAAAGTCAGTGTTCTAGGGTGTTTAAAATACTCTAATAAAAGTTAAAATCATCAAATTGAAAAGGTAACATTCTTCCTTCTTACTCTTTCTCTGTCATTGTCAGGACCATGGATACCCCATGAACGGAGCCCTCCACATACTCATCATTCTACAACCGCAGCTGCTACCAGTGTGTCCCAGAGCTGCCACCTCTGTCAGTCACTGAAGTTCCCAGGGCACCGTGCCATCTACCGGATGCTGGCACATCAGGACCCCAACTTTTTATCATTTCTTGTGTTCTCTCCCCCACTTCTTATAGCTCACCCAGCCCACTGTTTTGCTGGTGGCAAACTGGTCAGCTTGATGGATGCTGTCTAATTCGTCCACCCCCGTTTACCTCTCCCAAAGCCATTGTTTGTTTTCTCATTCAGTTTTGTTCTTTTTTCTTTTATGTTCTTTTCCTTTCCTTTCCTTGCACTTACCCACTCCTTTTATTCAAAAATAGTGATCAACTGGTGCTTTCTGATTGATGCACTGCTGACAGCTTTAAATCATTAATTATCACTTGCCCATGCCGGCATACACCAACACAAGCTAACACGGGATGTGGTGCAACTAATAATGGATTAACAGTTCAAACAATTAATACCCCATTCTCTTCTCACAACACCATCAACCATTGGTGGTTTCCAAAAAGTAGATAGAAGGCAGGCTAGGTGCCTCAAAATGATGGAGTCTGAGAAGCAGGCTTTACTGATTGAGAGAGAAAGCAACGGGCAGGAGACGTTGAGTCACACGAGGATATCGAGGAAAGGAATTGGAGAAATGCTGAGAGTACACTAAGGGCAAGAGTTATAAAATATCAAATTTTTAAAAATTTTATTCTATTACCTTTCTTCTATGGAGGAATATTCTGAACAAAATAAAATAAAGTGACATGTGATAATAAATAAATAATAACAACATCAAATGTAAGTATAAACAATTAAATATGTAATGAAATATGTTTTGTTGCTTATTTCTTTATATATGTATTTAATTATTTCTTCATGTATTTATTTCTATGACACAGCGCGCAACCTGAAATAATCCTTAGTTACACATGTGTGTTTGGGGGGCAACTTAAAGGCTATGGTGGTGGTAATTCCTCACTGATCCACAGGATGGCATTAACTACTAATGTCTAATAATGGCCCTTATTTTCCTGCCTCTACAGACTGGAGGATTGACAGCCCTACCACTTCTGATATCACCTCTGCTGCCTGTCCACTTGGACCCGCCTCTTTCTGCCTGGCCTGCACTTAATCAGAAGTGTCTCCATCTTGGACCAGAGACTCACATCTATAAAGACGTCTTTTGACCTTTTTCAATTTGTTTATAACTCGTGTTTATTTGTTTATTTTCAATTATACAGGGTTTGCCTGCAGGTGCCCCAACCTTTACACTTGTCTGTGTTTTTTGTTAAACCTTGGAATGAAAACCGTCACTTTCGCTTGTCAAAGTTGAGAGGATGAGCTCTATCAAGTACTGTTTTTCGGTTGGTTAAGAGTGGATGCATTCATTTTTCTTGACTTGGGAATCCTGTGGCTCATAAGAATGCTCAAAGTTGTAACTGTGTATGTCAGATATGATTGCAAGAAAAAGTTGCCCAGAAATACAGTGCAAAACAGGAACTTTAATTCAAAGAAGTAAATTCGGCACTTAAGGTTTACATCCGCTTTATCAACGATTCACCAATCAAAAAACATTACTGAAGAAATAAACACATAAATAAGCAAAAAAAAAATATTTCGTGAAATGTTTAATTTATATTCACATTTCATATTGTAATTTTTTTATTGTCACTAATTTTGATCAGTGAATTTCACCGAAGTGTTATTCACAGCAAATATGCTGTGTTTGCATTCGCTCTGGCTCATCTAGTTATTTACTGATAATTTGGCCAGTTTAGGAAAACTTTTTTTCCTGAGCACCCTATAATAATTTGCAAGGCCAGTGCAACATCCCTTGGAACTGTAACAGAAAACATTAGATCATGGGACTGCACCCACGAAATTTAGAATGTTGATCATTTGTATCAAAGACTCTGTTGGACTTACTTAGTTGTAGAACAGATAAGTAAATAATGCAGGCTCTCTTTATTTTTATATGATACATATACAGCATAAATAACAAGTTATATCTGCTTTTCGCCAAATGTGCAAGTCGATCTTCAACTTCCACGTACAGTACAGGCCAAAAGTTTGGACACACCTCCTCATTCAATGTGTTTTCTTTATTTTCATGACTGAAGGCATCAAAACTATGGATGAACACATGTGGAGTTATGTACTTAACAAAAAAAGGTGAAATAACTGAAAACATGTTTTATATTCTAGTTTCTTCAAAATAGCCACCCTTTGCTCTGATTACTGCTTTGCACACTCTTGGCATTCTCTCGATGAGCTTCAACAGGTAGTCACCTGAAATGGTTTTAACTTCACAGGTGTGCCTTATCAGGGTTATTTAGTGGAATTTCTTGCTTTATCAATGGGGTTGGGGCCAGCAGTTGTGTTGTGCAGAAGTCAGGTTAGTTGGACGATCATTTATTTTTCAACAGGACAATGACCCCAAACACACCTCCAGGCTGTGTAAGGGCTATTTGACCAAGAAGGAGAGTGATGGAGTGCTGTAAATGGTCATGAAAATAAAGAAAACACATTGAATGAGGAGGTGTGTCCAAACTTTTGGCCTGTACTGTATGTATGCATAATTATCCACTTGTATATATAATAATACATATAATAATGTTCGTTAATAATAATAAAAGATTTATTACTATTTACAAAATGTTTCTCTCTTTTTTATAGGAGAAAAAGTGCAAAGCATCAACACCGACAATTTGGAGAGCATTCAGTATGACTTCAAAAAACAGAACGAGCCAGTAACTTCAATCATACTTTGATTTTCCTGTCTTTAAAAGATCTATGTACTTTTTCTTACTTTTGACTACGATTTCAGCATTTCAGCATGTATACATATATGTTTGCATGTCTCTGACTGTGTTCTTTCTTCTTTGATCTCACGGAGGCATGGTGGTGAACAGGTTAGCATTGCTGCCGCACAGCTCAGGTCACCATTTTAGTCACAATAATCAGTCCAGTATAGTTGGCAGAAGCTTCCCTAGCACTCAGGGACTCTTTAAAGATGATTGCAGTATTATAATCCAGTTAAATCTAGTTCATTTAGTCCTTCCCCATTGACTTCAATGCATTACACAGAGTTCAGTGATATTCATGCGAACACTTCTGTGATTCATCGGAACCAGAGTTGAAGTAAACACGGTGGAGTTCACTTATCACTAATTGTCACATTTCACAGTACTTTTATTCATTTGTGTATTTTTTTGGTTAATTTTGTCTGAAACATTCCTCTACATACGCCAATATGAAATAAGCCCTGAAATAAAAACAGTCACTTTCACTTGTCAAGGTTGAGAAGGTGGGCTCTTGTGAGTCCTGTTTTATGATTGGTGAATCCTCAGTAGCATGGACATAAACCTTCAGAAATATATTTCATTATATATTTGATTATTTATACTCACATTTTATGTTATTATTTATTGTCACATTTCACAATACATTTATTTACTTAAGTATGTATTTATTTATTTAACATTCCTCCATAGACTTCGACAGGAAACGTAGCTAGTGAAATATAAATTATGTTAGAAATCTATGATTTCACTTAAACTTCACTTGGCAAATGGCTAATCTTTAGTTTCTTTGACCGCTACTTACATTCATTTGGCCACGTAATTGCAACTGGTGCTTATTTACACAAAGAACTATATTTGGACCAAGCAATAAAGTATTTAATATTTAGTCTTACTGCAGATTGTGTTGGAAAAAGACTGAAAAGTAATGCAAGACAATAATGACACGTTGATATCCCTGTTTGCCAGCTCAACAGCTACAGTTTACATCATGTCAGTTACTGTACATATTATGTTGTACAAAAATATTTTATGTATCTACAGTATGTTTATATGTTAACTATTTCTTAACTCTAAACCACTCAAACTGCTCACACTGTGCTCTAATATAAACATAGAATAAGAGGCCTACTTGTTTATAAGCAAACATTTTCAAATGTCTCTTCATATTTCACAATATTACAAGGAGAATCTAATTTACTGAGCAATGCAGTGTAGTTACCATTCCACACTGAAGAACAGCAAGGTTTACAATAGGAATGTTTGTTTAAGTTTTTCGTCTTTTTTCCTGCTACCTGCCTAGAATTATTATGCACAAGGCAAAATTCCAAAACATTATAGTGGACCTGAAAAATAATAATGCAGAACCTTTGCTGCTCTTGAAATGTTTAAATCCTTGCAACTAAAAACAGTTCATGATGAACATTTTTTGGAGTCAACAGAACCATTTGGGATTTTGTAAGCATCTGCATTTATGGACACCTGCAGTATAAAAAAGAAATTCACCTTAATATCTCGATGTACAATCTGATTTTCATGAAGATACCGAAGTCCCTCCAAGATTTGTCTGGTGTAAAATATTATTGTTGATTCCTTCAGCGGGCCCCACTTTGATCTGAGCAATGCAGAAAGACTTCCTAATTAGGTTAAAAGAGGGGACACAGAAAATTTAAAACAATATTCAATTCTAAAAATAACACACAAGTGAAATATCTAATGGTTACCTAGCCCTGAACACCTTCCCAAATAACACTTTCCCATAAATCATAATGTTAATTAGAGTTTAAATTTCAAACATGCTTATTCAATATCAAATTTCTCTTAACTGTATTGGATATAAGGCAAACGTTTGTCTGTTGTATTTTGTAGACTTCCTCATATTAAGATTATAATGATAATAATTAATTGAAAAAATCTTTGAACATTTTGTTATTTATTAGGTAACACAAGTATCATTTTTCTGATCATTCATTTCCTTTTCTCTTCCTCCTTTCAGAATCTTGAGGGATCTAAGGCTTTACCAGCCACAAATGGAAAAAGTGGAAGAAATGTTTGAGTTGGAAGTTAGTCCATTACAGAATAATGTACATTAAGATATCGGACGTGGCAATTTGACATTAGTAAGTAATCTAAACCGTCTTTGTCAGATAAAGCCCAAACCTTTATGTATAATATTTAACACATATTCTGAGAAGTGTTTAGACACTCTACTAATCATTATAATATGTACCCAATACAGTAGTGTAAATTTAATTGCCTGTTTTACATACCTCCAGGAACTTGTTCCATAAAAATCTTAATGTATCCATCTTCTGACACCGAACCCAGGTACTGAACAATATTGCGGTGTTTCAGATATTTGTGAAGGGCAATCTCTTCATGCAGCGGCTGAGAGTACCTTAAAAAATATACTGTCTCTTTATATCCATATTTCCACACATTAAAATAGAATAATAAATTCCTTCCCTCTCATAAATATTACAATAACTTAGGAAAATGGATGACTGCTGTGGAGCATTTGCTATTGTGTCATCTAATGACAATTAAATAGAGCACTGAAGAAAATTTTCAAAAGGTATTATTTAACTGTAAACTTTGTAGGTTCTGTATATAGGTTTACACAAAACAATGTTAAAGAATCTGATGATAATGCATACATACTGCAGAAAATGAGTGCTCAAAATATTTAAAGGAGTTAACAGAACCCCTGTCCTACACCACCCCAACAAAAAAAGTTATACAACTTTTCATTTATTTTGTTCCCCCTGACCACACTCCTTTTTTTCCCCAAATGTGGGCATGTTATAAATTGTTGATAACATCTCAGTCGCGCCTATACAATGGTATAACGCTTGTGATGGTGAGACTCACAGAGCCAGAGGGACTAGGCCAGAGGTGCCAGATCACCAATGCCAACCTGGCAAGCATAGCCGCTCTATAACAACGAATATCTAGCTAATGCTTCATCCCAATGTAACGACTTGGAACTAGTTTTATTCAGCAGAATCTGATGATTTTTTTAATCTTCAATTTAATTTATTAAAAGCATGTAACATTCTATATAATCAAGTCAAACTTAACAAAACTAAATTCAATTCAACCCCCACCCATGAGAAAAAGAGGAAGGTCAACATCAAGAGTAAAACTTTGAGAGTAGTAAAGAGAGAAAGGAGTCTTTCTCCCCAATATAAATGCTTATTTATCACATGTTATTGATTAGATCCTATCAGGTTTTAAAAAAGATTTGAACAGAATCTCTAAGTGAAAATTTGATTTTTTTTCCTTTTTCTTGTGAAGCTGGAGCTCGACTGCAATGTTCGCAGGTTGGATCTTGCCCTGGAAACATTTTGGACAATTTTTAATGAGACAGACGTGCTTGACAAAAATTTTAAGTTGAATAATTGAATGCTTTCCACATATGGAGCTGGAATGAATTTTGTGCATGGCTGCCTTCCAGTCCTTTTCTGAAATGATTCAGTAGGAGATTCTTTTCCCACTGTACTCTGTGATCTTGAAAAGCAAGGGACGTTAAAATGGTTTTATATATTATAGAAATGCTGTCTGAGTCTTCAAGACTTATTAATACCTCTTCTGGAACAGAAACAGATAACGAAAATTGAGCAGATTTCGTTTAGCTAAGTTTCTAATTTGGAGATAGTGGAAAAATTGTGTTCATGGGAAAATAAATTTGGAGTGTAATTGTTCATAGGATGCAAAGATATTATTTATATACAAATCTATAAATGATTTGATCCCATACGTGTTCCAAACATTAAAAACTGTGTTAGGTTTGAGAGGGTGGAAAAAGGTGGTTATCATGTAGAGGTTCCACAGATAAAATATTCTTTAGCTTGAAGTGCTTCCTACATTGGTTCCATAATCTGAGTGAATGAAGGACAGTTGGGTTGGTCCCATGTGGGCCAGGTGTTTGGTTGAACCGACTGTTGACAATATCGTTTGAAATCTCCTGCTCGAGACCTTCTGATTAATGTATGATACATGGGTATTCCTTGTTTAGAATAATTACTAGACTGATTTTAATTTTATTTGGCGACTGTGCATAACGTGGCACACGTAAGATTTCATGCATGGTTAAAAGTCAATTGTACATACTGTAACAATGTGATCACTATGTGTTTGTAGTAGACCCCTGTGGCTTTCAAACAAGGTATTGTTTATATCTGTGTGTGGCGTAGAACATCTGTATGATGCGGCAAAATGTGTTTTAAAGATTTTTCTTAACCTTTGTTGGCCCATCAATGGGCACCTCAGTGTGAAAGAGGAAACATATAGTGTATGTACTATTTATAAAAATTGTTTTATTTACTATAAAATGAACCAAAAATATGCATTGATTGATGCAGTATTCATCTGATAAGATGGACATTTTAACAGCAATCCAGATTAAGGTCATGGAGAGCTGGTGCCTATCTACCTACCCCACAAAGGGTACCAGTTCTTTGCTGTGTACATCTCAAGCATAAATCTACACTTATTTATATATTGGGCCAATTTTAGTTGCCAGTTAATAAAAAAGTATCCATTTTGACAGTTGCAATTTACCTACTGTCTCTCTCTGGTATCTCCTTAATGGCAATGCGGACTTGATTACTGAGGTCTCTTCCAGCATAAACCACTCCATACGTACCTCGTCCCAGAACCACTCGGTCACCATTTTCATTGTAGTCATATTCATACTAAAAATAAACAAACAACAATGCACTTTTTTTTTACTATCTTCATATTTTATTCTATTAATTCCTCCTACTATTCCTCCTACCTCTAGTGTATCACCATCCCCTTCACCTTCCAGTTCAACAGCATTGCCAGATCCATCTGAAATCACCTCCTTTACCATGGAACAAAATCTAAGGAGTGTAAGTACAAAAAGTTTAAATCTTACATGTTTTCAAAATTCAAAAAATTCACCTCTAAAAATATAAATGACTGTATTGTGAACTTGTAGCATTCTCTTGATTAGAATGTCAAGAGGGTAAAGCAAAACAAAAAAATGTGTGTTTTAACATACATAAGACAGATAAACTAGGGAAAGTGAAAAATAAACAAAAGTAAAACAAGCACCCCCTTTTCACTTTCCATCTTTTTAGGTACTCTCACTCAATAAACTCTGGCCTCTCATCCTTACATAGTCTTCAGGGCACTGGTCAAGAAATAGCTCTAAATACACACAGTCCTGTAACCCCCATCTGCTCCTTTCTTTGCAATTTGAAGAAAAAGTAAAAATAAAGTTTATTGGATCACCTTTATTGAAGCACCTTCTGCCACCTACTAATATGGGGCACTTTTTTACATCTACTATCTTTCCCATTTCACCAAACATTTACATCCATAAATATTGGTGGCGTAAAATGGTGCTGGGCTGTACTGTACCACATACATAGTGAAAAAGCTCATGGCACGATACTAAGGGCTGAAGCACTACATACCTCTCAGTGACTGTTTTTGCAATATTTTATTTCATTATCCTCAAACTTTGCTTGCAGCTGCGTTTATAATTTCTTTAATTATAATCTTCACTTCTTTTTTATTCAACTTTTGAGATGAAATTGTATTAGCATTTTCTTCATGCTGATAAGAAAACTAACATGACTTAAAGATTTCTTTTGTGTTGTTTTGTATTCAAAAGTGTAAATTCCGTCTTATGGAATTAACTGTCTCCTCACATATACTTTGAGTGTTTCTTAAAGTACTCCTGCACACATCCCTGGGAATGCACTGGTCTTTTTAAATTATGTTAAAATTAATTCAATAAAGTTTTCATCTGCTAGTATAATGAGTTTAACCACCAACAATGAGTTGTGTTAGTACAGCAAAAAAGTGAAGCATGATTGAAGAAAACAACAGACGTTATAAATATAAGATTTAGGCAAAGGCAGAAAAATATTATCAACAAAAATTTTATTTGTTAACAGTTATGATGTACTAGTGAAAAGGTTAATGTAGTTTTGAATATCAGAAGAGACATCTCCATGAATCTGAAAGGTAATGATCCTTTAAAAAAATTAGTTTTAAGATGTTACAGCTGCAGTTATTAATGTCCTCTCTACATAGATGTTTAAAACACAATTACAATTTCATACTACAAGAATAAATATTTGGAAATAACCCAAAAAGAATTAGGTTTAATTAGATTCTTAACTACCATTATATGGTACCCCTAGAACTGAAGTTTTGCTTTCCTGACATACTGTACAGAGTGTGTACTGTGCGTTGAATTAATGCATGCTGGTGGTCTAAACTTTCGCAAAGGTATAATGAAACAAGTGTGCTTTTATTCAAGAATAAAACTAAATAACAAAAATTCAAGTGACAACAAGATATCAAGAAGACATAATTCACCAGTGTTTGTTTGTCTGCTTATATCCCTTCAGCAATATCTTTTACAGGTAGCACAAATTTACCATGGGTGTTACAGACTCAAATCAAATGTATGGTTTTATTATATTACAGTAATAATAATAATAGCAGGTCACTAAAAAGGGGAAAGCCCGGGCTCAAACCCAAAACATTTTGCTAAAAGGCAACAGCTCTTACCTCTATACCAGCCAAGCAGACATGTCAACTTTCTTCCAATTGATATTTGAGTTTTGGTTTTTAGTCATTGACAGCAACATGTAAACTGAAAAATGTATTTTTCTTTGGTTATATTCTTGAATAAAAGCGCACTAGTTTTGTTATACCTTTTTTGAGAGTGTTTATTTGTTATTTAAACTTCAGTCTTCACACATTATACACTTCATGTCAGCATTTTGCCAGTTATTAGTAGACCATGAAAAATGTTTGTTTTAGTTATGTGTTCAACATTTCTTGCCTTGCATTTCCTGTCATCCAACGTTTACCCAGATCTTTGTAGACACAGAACACACATGAAATGTATGTATTCCAAATGACAATATATTATTTACCCAATACAATTCAAGTCACCTCGTACAAAGATAAACAGACTTGATCTGGGAGAACTTTGCAACTGACTTGACTTCAGCTGCCTCAGTGAGGGATGGTATAGCAGGCTGCTTCCTGCTTGTGCTGACTGACACATTTGCAAAACAAAGACGCTGATGAGGAGGTGCAAGAGAATTTAAAGTGGCCGGCATTACGAATATTTTCATAGGCTTCAGGGATTCTATTGTTAAAATTATGAGGGAATCAGTACAGTGGATCAAGACTATTATTTTAAAATGAGTTCATCAAGAACATGGGGACACAACTGGAAATTTGTTAAGGGTAAATTTCGCACAAACATTAGGAAGTTTTCCTTTACACAGACTCTTGGAATAAGCTACCAAGTAGTGTTGTAGACAGTAGGACTTAAGGGGCTTTTAAAACTAGACTTGAGTCAGTAGAGGATGAGTGAGCAGGCTGCTTGCTACTTGTGCTGATTGACACATTTGCAAAACAAAGACACTGATGAAGAGGTGTGAAAGAATTTAAGGTGGCCTGGACTTAAGACTTTTTTCAAAAGCTTTAGGGATTCTAGTGTTAAACTTGCTTCTGTAACCCCAATTTTAAATAAGTCCGATCTTGATGCTGACAATCTTAACAATTTTCACCCTATTTCTCACTTACCTTTTCTGTCAAATGTTCTTGAGCATGTTACAACATAGCTTCCCAACTTACCAGTTACTTAACTTCTAATAATTTGCTGGAACCCTTACAGTCTGGTTTCTGAGCGCAGCACAACTGTGAAACTGCCCTGCTTCGAGTAATAAATGCTTATTGCTTCAGACTTTGGACAAACCAGCATATTAATTCTGTTAGACCTCAGTGCAGCATTTGACACTGTCAGACATGACATTGTACTATCCAGAATGAAGAACATTGCTGGGTATCTCTGGTACCGTCCTACAGTGGTTTAAGTCCTATTTGACTGACAGGCAAGAGTTTGTTAGTCTTCCAGCTCAGAGCCGGTCACACAAGGAGTTCCTCAGGGCTCTGTCCTCGGCCCTCTGCTCTTATATGCTTCCCCTTGGCCATATCATTCGTATCTATAGACTGGGTTATAATTTTTATGCAGATGATACTCAACTCTATTTCAATGTTAAAAGTGAAACATCATCAGGGTTTCTCAGGTCACAACTTCTCAGTGAAATGAAAACCTGGATGGAACAAAACTCTTTAAATAAATTGCAGCAAAACTGAACTCCTCAAAATTGGCACTAAAGCACAACTTATGAAAATTAGCTCCTTCTCAGTCACTCGTGACAGTGATCTCATCAGACATTCTCCTGATGCAAGGAATATTGGGTGTCATTTCTGATTCCTCCCTTTCTTATTCTGCCCATATAAACCACATTAAGGAGCTTTCTTACTTTCACTTACATATCTCGTGTTCATTCCTCTCCTTTTCTAATACTGAGAAACTTATCCATGCTTTTATCACATCCCACATCGATTATTGTAACCTCCTACGGTCAGTAAGAAAACTCAGGTGGATAAATAAGGAGTTAAAAAGGAAATTATAAAGGAAAAAGTATAAGGCATATAAGACTAACAAAAATAGTATAAACTATAGAGTATGTGAGAGCATGAGAGCATTGGTTAAAAAGGATATTAGGAAGCTTAAAAGACAGTAGAAGAAAATATATTACAGAAAAGGCAAAAGATAAATCCTTCCAGAGATTCTTTTAATGTATTAGCAGTGAAAGAATCATCAAAGTGGAAGGTGAAGAATATTAGGAGGAGTAAAGGTCAGCTAGAATTTACAAACAGTGAAACAGCAAATGTTTTGAACTTGCAGCTTATTGAAGTTTATACACATGAAAATGTCAATAATCTATTAAAAGTAACAGAGACACTTAAGGAGGTACTTAGTAACTTAGAAATTGTAGAGAAAGAAGTCCTACATGGAATAAATAGGCTGAAATGTAATTAATTACCAGGACCAGATTATCCTCAAGGATTTACGGAAGTTATTAAGTAAATATATAAACCCTTGGGACTTATTTATTAAAAACAAACAATTTATCTGCACACTGGGCAAATTCCTAAAAACTAGAGGCTAGTAAATATGATCCCATTGTGTAAAAGGGGTGATCAGGCTAGTTCAAACAGGATCTCTCCCTTCTGTCTCTCTCTCCCCATAATGGTATAACATATTCGCTTTTTCTTTAAGTTTATAAAATTTAACGACAGCTATCAGAGAGCATTTTCCAGGTAAATTATATGCTCTTTTAATGTTATGGTCTTTTAGTGACATTACTGAGGATTTTAGTGAAAACATATTTTGTGAGATTTTCACATTTCAAACCATCTGTAATTCCTAGAACACTAATGTTCTTCCTTTGTGTTATGTCTTTTAAATTTGAATTTTTTTTTTCCAAAACTTACATTCACTTTTCAAAAAGATTGTTAATATTCTTGGTGGTTTTACCTATTTTTAACTCTTCAGTGTGGGTCAAGTTGAGCAACAAGCATATTTATTTTAGTCTTTCTAAAAAATGTTCATAACACTTACTTAAGTGTTTTACTTTATTCTTCATTTTCCCGGTTGGTATCATTCCACCTGGCTCTCATATCTGTCACTCTTTCAGCCACTTCTGTCATATATATCCCCAACTTAATGATTGGCTTTCTTAGATCTTAAGCATCGACTGCATATTCTTACATGCAACACTTTGGCAGTATCTCGCACACAATTACTGTTTGTACAGGGTTGTAGATTTAGATGTCAAGTGCACTTTAAACTCTTGGATCAGATATGAGATATTTCATATTTGAGAGATGTGATTATTCAAATATAATTCAACATGGATCAATACTAGCGAAGAGACTACTAACATGCTATTTTCAGAATAAAACAAAAGAAATACTCATATATTCATCAGGTTACAGTAATCAGTTTAAACAAGTGAAATATTTGGTTTATGAAGCCAATAATAAAAGTTTTATATTAATTCAATACTTGGGGTAGGGCAAAAAAATGAGTGATGCTGTACATCTTCTCTTTTCATTTTCTTTCTCATTTTATTTAGTTTTTTTTTTTTACAATTTTTTAAAATTTTGATGGAGCTCAAGCTTCATTTACATTTTGTATACTGGTATATTTTGGCTCCCTTTTTAAGGTAATGTAAATTTATATAAGTTCTGAACAGAAAGATGCTATGTACCAAAATACTATAGGTTATCCTTATGACCATTTATAGTACTTTGTGGTTCTAAGCTAAACAGGTGTTGCACCGTGATTTAATGCAATCATTGACAATGGATTCCAGTGTACTCTTAAAGATGGTGGTAAGTATAGATGGAGACATCCTGGATTTCCTCATACATCCTAGGAAATAAAGGAATTGTTGAAGTATTGTGCCCACTTGAGGTCTTCTGTGATGCGACTCGAGGATACTACTTTTGTCTTCTGATACAGATGGGAGTGTAATTTGCCTCCTGTTTCCTGAAGTCTAAGATCAGACCCTTGGTTTTTATGACATTAAGGGAGAGATTTCTGTCCTGGTAATACTGTGGCAGACAGCAAACCTCAATAAGCTTTTGCACCATTGCCGGTTAAGAGGCCAGCAGCTAGTGTTGTAATCATAAAATTTAATGATAGATTTGGAGTTGTATTTGCTACTCCGTGATAGGAGTATAAATGGGATCAGCACAATACTCTGTGGAGTGTTTGTGCTGAAGATTAGGGTGGAGGAAGCTGGGGTCTGTCAGGAAGTCCAAAATCCAATTTCAGAAGACGGCACTAAGGCCCATGTCTAGGAGCTTGATAATTAGCTTTGAAGGTGCAATAGTGTTGAATGTTAACCACAAGTCTATAAACAGTAATCTATCACAACAGTATCAAGATTATGTGCTTGTTGTCTGTCTCGATTAACTTTGCACTTTGCAGCTCATCATTCAGAAGAAGCATGTTACTGCCTAAATGATACAAATGGCCACAGTATTTGATGGATATAACCTGTACACGTGTTAATATTGTAAAAGGCAAGACAAATGCACCTAAATATTTAACTTGCAAGCTTTTTTGGATTTTTTATTATCACTTTTATTATCTTTATATTGTTGGGTCTTATTTTGAGTATATTTGCTGGTTTAGCATTATAAAATGGGACTAAAGTTTAACAGAAAGTATGGAGATAGTTCTCTTATTTCTATGTGATGGGTAGTTGTGGAGAAGTTTTATAGCAAATCATTTTACCTCTGCAACCTGCAGTTTTTAGAACTGCCATATACAACAATGAATCACCATTGGAAGAACTTTTAGTGTTTGACTTGTGTTATCTTGTTATCTTGTGTAGTCTTGTTATCTGCTGCTTTTGTGACTGCGGAAACCATAAAAATGCTCACCTGGCGCACTGATCTTCTGTAGAAAAGTAAATCTGGAAGTCATCTGAATTGTCATGAACATAAAGGAAACAGCACCGTTCATCAAACTTTGATATACTGGACATAAGAGAAAATAAGAGAGTTTAAAGTTTCTAAAAAAACAGAACTATTTTAACTGTCTAAATTAAATGACACATATTATTTAACACATACCTGAGAATAAGGTAAACAGAAATAAATATAAACCTACTGAAACGTGTTTTGGTATACAGTATCACTAATTACAAATGCATTTAAATTAAAACAAAATCACTAACCTATAGATTGAACTGCATTTTTAAGTACAGTAAAACCTCACATAACACAAGGGATATATATAATGGAAAACTACACATAGTGAAATGTTCATAGATAAACCCATATATTGATCCTAATGTATGGCGGTACTGAATTCCTCTATATTTATTAATTTGTACAGTGTGTACATATATTAATTGATTCAAACAAAAAGACACCTTAATAACTATAAATATACTTTGCCTTTGTAATCTTATTTGGGGAGCAACTAAGGCTCTGTGGACAAGGCTACAGCAGAGGCAAATACTGTATACTGATACACAGATCAATTTTTTGAGAGCACTGTTTCACAAAAATCATAAATATTCATTTGGGATTTACACATTAGAAGATGCACATACACAGTGATATACAGTGAAGCCATGGGATAAGTGCTTCTCTTACATATTCTGGTTCTATAGAATGACAGACAGAGTAACAGTATCCACAACCTAAACAGAACTGTGCAAAAGTCAACTGATATCTCTTTATTGTCACAGTGAAAGGGGATTCAGAAAAAGGATGCCCATTTGCAGGCCTCACAATTTGCATAATCACAAACTCCATAAACATTAAAGACGAAAATAAGTTTAACATATTCACACTTTAAGTGAATGTTTCTTTTGTTAAGAATAAAAATACCAGCTCCAGCACATGTGACATACTCACTTTTAATATAATCTACTGTATATCTCACATAGTAAAACAACATCACAGCTGGAAGAGCGTTCAAAAACACTTTCTAATTTAAAGAACAAATCTAAAAATTAGCGTAAAAATACCTGAACAATGTTCCAAAAACAAAGTACATCATCAAAATTAGTTGGCCATGCTAAAAATTAGCACAATGAATGTAAAGAGTAGGAGAGTACAAAGAATGAAAATAAACAGGCAGAAAGGCAATCAGCATGACTGGGAGAAGCATGTTGTGCCACCATGTGCTATAGCTAGTGACATTCAGTGGAAGCACGGAATAAGTTTCTCTGATTTCTTCTGGTGCTACTGAAAGTGCAAGAAATAAATAGTATGAGAGGAGCAAAACTGGGTACTTTGGTTTGGCCAGTTTTTAACCAAGTTGGACCAATATCTCTTCAACTTATTTTTTTAAAATTATCGCAGTAATTGAAAGTCTTACTAAAGGGGTTTAAACACAGTTTACCAAGCTCATTGGCTCATCAGTGGCCAAGCATAAAAACAATAACTCCACTTACCCCCACAATCTCCTAACTCTCTCTAAATGATGGCCACTCACCCTCTTAGGACTTTGCCCACCTCACCTCCTGGTTCCTCTGGGTAAGAAGCAGCTTTATGCTCCTTTTTAAAGTTATTTTTAAGGCAATTCCAGAAAACCACTGTTGGGGTCAGGAATGCCCCCACTTGAACTTAAGGCCTGTTTAAACTTAAATGAAGCTTTAGCTGCCTTTTCTGTTTCTTCCTGAGTCCTTTCTCTGCTAATCATGCTTGTATATGCTTGTATTTTCCAATTCCCATTCAACCCTGTCAAATGCTTTTTCTCATCCAAAGACAGTAAGATCACTAGGGTGTTGGCTTCTAATCTTCAATGGTTGTTTAATATAATATATTCACCCATTAAATCTAAGTGTAAATCCAGTTTGGTCTTGTGATATTACAGAAGGAAGCACTTTCTCAATCCTTTTTCAAATCATTTCCAATATTTATTAACAAATCTTTCTTTAAGAAATTAGATTCAATCATAACCTCATTTATTTGGAATTCTAAACATTCACGCATCTAAAGGGCAACTCTACAATGACCTAAAGCAGAAGGGGGTATGGCACTATGAAACTTTTAATTTTATTACTGGGCAGCCAATATACAGGCCATAGAGACCTGGACAGCAACACAAATCGATTAATATACACAAGTCTGGTCGGCAATAGAATTTAAATCTTGCAGTACTTCTTTATATTCCCTGCTCTGTGCCCCAGTAAATACAAATTATTGTCGATACAATAATAATCCAATTCCCTTCATTCACTCAGAATATGGAACCAATATAGGAAGCACTTTAAGACAGAGAAGCTCTTATGCACAAAGCATTCAATTATTCAACTTACAATTTTCTATCGTGTGCATTTACCTCAACTAAAACTATCCAAAATATTTCCAGGGAAAGATTCAACCTGTGAATTTTGCAATCTGGACCCAGCCTCACTGGTCCACATGTTTTGAGTGTGCACCAAATTAACATATTTTTGGACAAAAATCTTTAGTGCTGAACAGATATCCATGGTATCACAATCACTCCAAACCCATTAACAGTTGTGTTTGGTGGACTTCCAGATTGGCTTAAACTAGAGGAGGACAAACAAACTGTAATTCCCTTTAGCTCACTACTAGCACGTAGACTTATTTTGCTCAACCTTTAAGTCAGTGAGTATTTGATATCCTATACTACCTGAAATTGAAAAAAATCAAATTCTCACTCAGAAGATCCATTCAACACTTTTTTAAAAATATGGCATGACCTAATCCAGACCAAATCAGTTTATCATTTAATCTCACACCCCCACAAAATAATATCTACTCATGCTACATTAACCATACTACACTAAAAACAAAAAAAAATGCTTAGTTTACTACGTACCTGATTCCTTTTATTGAAGTGGCTGTAAAATTCCACTCATGAATACCCTTCTGCATTGAAAAGAAAGCAGAATGATTATTCAACAAGATATTTTGCGACACTATTACAACTATTACGCTGTTTCATATTAACATATCTGCCTGCATGGAAAGCTGAAATAACATTTAGAGATATCTCAACATGAATTAGAGATCTGATAATACATTTATTTCAAGATATTTGAAATTAGTTTTAAAATACCTTAAGATTTCCTGATATCTTCAAATGATATGCTATACATTTTAGTGTATATGAAATGGTATTCCAAGATATCTTGAATTGCATTTGACATAACTTGAAATAAGTTCCTGTACATAATGAGATATCTCAAATACATTTTGAGATATCTTAAGATGCATCTGAAGGCATTCTAAGATATCTGAAATGCATTTTCAGATATCTCAAAATAACTTCCTTCGCATTTCAAGATATCACTATTTCACCATTTACAAATATCTTCGAATAACATGTGCATTCAAAACATTTCAAATACATTCTCAAAATTTTTACAATAACTTCATGTGGATTTCAAGATATCTTGTAAAATGCCTTTCCTGACCTGCTTCCTGTTTATTTTCAGATATCTAAAATGCATTTCTAGTTATTTCAAAAATAACTTCTTGTACATTTTGAGATATCTGAAAGTAAATTAGGAAATTATAAAAATAATTAGAAAAAAACAATAATTACAATATGAATGTATTTGCACACATTCATTTACTGCTTTGATTGGTAGCAGAGGCTTGCATCCAGTTTTCATCTTTACTTTTTACATCCTCCCTCCCAAATCAGGATCACCATTCTTGTCCATCTTTTTTTCTCTCTCTAGATGGGCTTTAAGAATAGTCTGGAGGTATGACTCTTCTCAAAAAACATTTAGTCCAGTCCATTTCATCTTTCTCATTTCAATGATGACTATCATTGTTCTTTCTTACTTCACTCTCCACTGTTCAAAACTTGACACAATATTGTATTTAGACGTCGATTGTATTTTCATTTCGAATTGGTGGTGCACTAGTAATGAGGATTAATTTTAGAATAAACTGGCAATTGACAAAGCCCTAACACAAGGAATGAAATATGAACTGACGTAGACAATACACATTGATATGTTATGGCAAAATGAAAGGACCATCAGGGAGCAATATACAATCTGAATGCTTGGGAAGGGCATCATGTAGAGAAACCAGTGCACAGATAGCTCAGAAGTGCAGCTTAGTATCCCTGTTGCAACTGTAGGAACACCCTTGAATGGGTTTAAAGTTGACTTACAGAGAGTTTTTTGATATTGTTTGAGATTAAAATTTTGGATGAGCACTAGCAGGTGAAGACATGCTAAAGCAGGGAAACAGTGTGATGAGAGATGAGTCAAAGGATTATTGGATAAATATGTATCAAGCATTGTTCATTCTTCTTTGGTTTTAACTAAAATTTATTTTCTTAAATTTTGGCTTCCTTGGCTTTGTTCAGAATTTGTAACTACTCTAAAAACACCCTCACTTGCGCACACCTTTTTAAAAACATTGTTACCGTTTCTGCTGGAGACACATGCCATATGGAAACATTCTTCTCTTCAGCTTCACTGTTGATTGAAACATAGGATGGCTGATAGATTTTGGTGGGTTCAAGGATTAAAACCTAACAAAAATAATAACATAAAGATAACCTATAATTAGCATTTTTAACATTACCAGCAACCATACCACTTGCACTTCAGAAAAGGTTATCCAGCTAAAACAGAAACTATCAATAATGAAAGATGCTATCAAGTTAAGCAATCTTTTTTTTTATACATTTGTTTAATAAATTCCACTTTAATCAAGCTATGCTTGTTAATTTCCATCCTGCTGTGGAATAAATGAAAAACTTGAGTAAAGGAATGTTGTGACAAACAAATAAATCTCAGACATAAGCACATGTTTAATTAAGCATAGACTACAACCGTGAGGCTAAAAAAGCAGAAACATGTTCCAGAAATATGTGGTGAAGTAACTAACAACAAAAAAAAAGTTCTGACGCCAGAAGGAACCCACTTCTGTGATCCCTTTCTCATTTTGCAGCCGCATTAACTAAAGCAGCCAGATGAAACCAGATGAAAGTTCACTTTTAATCCTGAATAAGTGATTTATGAAACAGATTCTTAGCAATGTATGAGGGCATCACTCAATGACCCCATGAAATAAAGCTACATCTTAAACAAGTTACTGAACTAAAGAACACATGATCTGATGCAAGTTATTATGTCAGTACACTACATCATAGCCAGTACACTATATGTTGAGAAGTACATTTTCTCATTTGAAAAGCTGTTCAGTTATTGGATTATGTAAAATGCATTCATACTGGAAACCTCAGGCCATTTGTAGTCTCTTTGGTTGCCTCCACTATGATATCCATCCAAAAACTAAGGCGCTCCTTCTGAGGAGAATGTTCTGTATTTTGTTTCTTGAAGCGTTGAATTAGCTGTAGGTTCTGAACAACAGAACGAAGGTACCTGAAAATAGAAATACCGTAGTTACAATTACAGTTTCCCACTAAAATCACAAATTCTACAGCTCAACTAGTACAGTTTGTTTTCATAACTAAATCCCAGAATGGAAAGAAAGCATTTTTAAGTGTGTTTACATATAATGAGAAAAGCACCTTCTAATGTAAGTGCTATGTTTGCCTGTCTATCTGCTTGCACGAAAGAACTCGTCTTCCGATGGAAAAATTTTGTGGATATTTGCAACATTTGTTCTTCAAAGAAAAGTGTTAGGAATGTTAAATTTTCATTGAAGTATCTCACATACAGTGCACTATACATTCTATTGTACAGTTTTCAAATATTACTTGAGAGAGGTCACTTCAGCTTGCATATTTTCCTCTTTACTTGTTTGACAGCCACACCTGACGACAAAATTGATTGCCAAAACAAGTTAGTTAAACCCCAGCGAGGTGCACACTTCTCCTGCTGCTTCAGTTAACTATAAAAGTTAAAAATCCAACTTGGTCACAATCATAGTCCAAAATAGCCAACAATTTTACCTTGAGACTTTAAACAGTTTTTAAGTCATCTTTAAATATGTCTTTCAAAACTCTTATGTTTAATTAAAAAAATTGAACTACCGTTAGTCACAGACACTTCACAAGCAACAACACAAAATAGGACATCAATCAATGCTGTTTTTGCTTCACTTGAATCAGTTCCTGCGGTCTGTGAACGGTATTGAACCACCATAAGACTATATGGGATAGATTTTTAACTACATGATATTGAAAAGTGCTGTTAAAAAGTACGTAAATATAGCCTACTAATGCATATAATTGCATTCTCTGTTATTTTTGATTATAACTCACTGTTACAAAAATAATGAACAAAAATGTTATAGCTGACTCTGAAGTAACTAAAAAAAGTATAATGCTCCAACTTTCTAATCAGTTAGCTAAGTCCCTAAACACAACTGAATTCTGCACCATGCAATGCTTACTTTTCTAACTTGTTTTAAAATTTTTGCTACAGCAAATATTCCCAAGACACGGTAATTTAGAGAAAAAAGTTAAGTGCATGCATATTGGAAGTAAGGAATTTGGTTAAAATGTCTGTCGAGTATACTGCCAGAGTCTCTAAAGAACAAATTTTAAAGTAATTTCAACCTTGTTCTACTTTAGCACACTCATCACTTTAATGTATTCACCAATTTTTTCATTAGCCTCATAAGATAACAAAAGCACAAAAAACAACAAGCAGAAGTAATAATTTTTGGAATTGATAACAACAAATTTACGTTAACACTTACCAGACTGGAGGTTTTAATTTAAACAGTTTCTCTGCTGCCTGTACAGCTTTGGAGATATCATTTGCTAACATGCTGACAGTGAAAAACTGACCAACATCCCAGTAATTGTTCATTTTCTCCAGGCTTCCTTTTCTGCCCAAAAGACTGTTCAACCGCACTCCTAAAAATAAGCATATGAAAATTAATCTTTCAGGCAAGTGAAAAAAAGCAAACATTATGCATTAGTTCCCCCACATCACCCTGTTAAAACAATACAACGTAAATATTGATGTAACAAATGGAAAGCTGAGTACTGACTGGGGAAGGGGTTGAAAAAGAGACACCCAGAATAATATCAGCAGGCTTAGGATTTACTTTAAAATTGAACAGTGTGAGGTAAAAATCCCCATTAAATAGATGGTATACAGAAAGGGGGGGGGGGGGGGGGGGGGTCAACTTTGTGGGCATCTGATAGCCACATTTCAGGAGAGAATAATCCAAGGGCTGATGGCACTCTAAAATCAAGAAAACTGGGGAGGAAAAAAGATGTTACACTCTCTTAGCAACACAATGCTGCATAAGAATATTTTTGTGCTAAAATAAAACCAACAGAAATAACCTGAAGAGTCAAATTTGGGAAAAGTGTGTTTATTTGAGTAAGTGAGTGAACTGACCTAATGTATTTTGCAACTCCCTTGGGGAGATATATATTTAAAACTTTAAATTAAACTGTGTTCCTCTTTATGAAAAAAAAAATCGGGCAGTTATTTGGTAAATGGTCACCGTGTACTTAGGGGTATCTTTGTTTATATAGTGAAAGCTGAATAAAGGTGGCTGCTACACAAACATGTACAATAACTCAGAAAAGCAACAAACCTGAGATCTTGAATAGATTTGGTAGCAAAGAAGTAACAAGTAATAAGTGACAAAAGCATGTGTGATCTATTTTGACATACAGTAAATGTTATTTTAATGTATGGCAAACACTAGCTCATCATATCACCCAGTTAACAATGTTTTTATTCAACGTAGCAGATGATCATAAGAAATTTGGCAAAACAAAGACCTACTAGGAAACTTAGCAGTATTTTCATCTCATGCACATGCGCATTTGACGAAAATACCGTATTGAACTCAAGCGAAGCGAACACGAACATTAAAAAAAAAACACAAACTTCGATATGAACGTAAGAGCCGAATGAAACCAGGCAAAGAGCCGCATGCAGTTCGGAAGCCGAGGGTTGGCCACTCCTGGTTTAACTGATAGCTAAGATGTCTAAATATCTCATCCAGATTATTCTTAAAGGTTGTCAAGATTTTGGCTTCCTCTATACAGTACATCTCAGTAATTTGTTCCAAATTCCCACGGTTCTTTGTGTAAAGAAGTACTTTCTGGTTTCAGTCTTAAATGCACTTCCCCTTAATTTCCACTGTTGCTTTTGAGTATATGATTCTCCAAAATGTTTCAGAGAATTCTGTAAGGAAAGACAGAATCATACAAATCTGTATCTTTTCAGCAGGGCCTGCTAACAAATACTAGAAGAAAACCTATTTCAGCATCCTACACTCAAAAAAATAATTCAGGGACCATTAGCTAATCTACTCTATATATATACAGTATATAAAATCCTAAGCCTAAAAGTGCAATCATTTTATGTGACTTTTTATGTGATGTTTTTTGTCACACTTTAAATCTGGCTTATTTTAAAACCTTCATATATATGTTTGGTATCATTCTTCTCAGAAGTTATTGAACTTTAATGTGATGTTGTTAGATTTTCAGATTCTTATTCCGTTTTTAAATTATAAACTAAAAAATATCAAGAACTCGCATCCTGCGAGACAAGACTTTGTGCCAAGAGATTTAACCACACCCGGGGCTGGAAATAAAAGACAAAGAGTAGGACAGCGCAGGCCAGGAGGGTTGGCAAGCAAAGCGAGCAGGGGGGAACCCACTAGTCCTTAAATAAATAAATGGTTGCAAGGTAAAAATGCAAATGTAATGAATGTGTTAAACTTTCTCAATTGCAAACATTTTTAACAAGTTGTGCTGTCAAAATAAAAAAAATAATTTAATTTACTAATGTAAGTAATTTCATTAATGTACTGACAAAAAACTAAAATTATGGTGTGGTAATTTAATCAAGTTGGTTGGGTGTTATGATTTCCTCCACCTTCATTTAAAATGGGATATCCAAGTTCCTGCTCTCTTAACACAAGTTGATGGCACATTATCTGCTCTGTCTGTAGAGCAGAAACACTGGCTTACAGTGAGTATTATTTCATTTACAAACATATTCCTATAATCAAAGTGATGTCTGTATACAGGCTTTAGTTCGTGATACAGTGTAATATCATAATGTTTTTATGTTGATGGTACAATATAACTTAAAAATGCTAATAAATAATTACATAAAACTAACTGGAGCAACCTAAAAGTGTGCAATATTACCAACTAAAAACATATATTTCTACTTATATTTACTAAGTAAATAACATTAAACACCACTAAGTACTAATTACATGGTAATTAAAAATATCTTTAAAAAAAGGAAGAGCTAATTTACCTTACTCATTAAAGTATGTGATGGAACTACTTGCATTCATTTTTTGCTGACCTACACACTTGTTTTTAGAGATTAATCATATACAGTTGAAATAAACAAATCTTATAATACGAGGGTGAGTAAAAAATTATCTGCACTATTGCTGTAGAATTTATTTTAATCAACTTTCAGAAAAGACAAATACATAATTTTTCAACATAATCTCCTTGCTTTTTAATACAATTTGTCCATCTGTCAAAAAGCTTTTGTATCCCTTCATTAAAAATGTTTTAGGCTGAGCTGCAAGCCACAAATGCACCGCTGTCTTCACCCCTTAATCAGACGTGAATCTGCATCTTGGTAAGGCTTCTTTCAGGTGACCAAACAGGTGATAGCCTGATGGGACAAGATCAGGACTATAGGGAGGATACTGTAACACCTCAAAGTTTTTGCATATTGTCAATAGTGTTTGCAGCAGTATGTGGACATGCATTTTCATGCAAGAACATGATGTCCTTGGATAACACTCCTTTGTGTTTAGTCCAAAGTTTAGACATTAGCTCTGTGAACATCTCACTGTAACAAGCACTGATGATTGTTGAACCTTTTTCCTGATAATGTTCCAATATTGGCCCTTGAGAATACCAGAAAACTATAAGCATCAATTTTCCAGCTGATGGTTGACTTTTTAACTTCTTCTTGGTCGGTGCTAAGTATCATAGTTCACTGCGGTACCGATTTCTCAGAGGCTGCCAGCTGAGAGGAGGGGGCGGGGCCTCCTCACTGACGCACCAGCCTCCGTTTGAGTCGATCTACTCTCGCCACGTGTTGAAGCATACCTTGCCTCCACTTAGCTAGTGATGCCGATTTTATTTTTTTAGTGCTCCAAGTTCTCTCTGCATGGTTTTCAGCTACAGTACATCTTTCCAAAAATAATAAACATAACATTTATAAACATGTAGCTGCCTCTGAATTTTTCTTGGGGTAGAAAACTGTAAGAAAGCTCTCTCCCTTTTATAGTATATTGTCATAAAAAAGGACATCCCTGTACAGTGATCCCTTGCTATATCGCGCTTCGACTTTCGCGGCTTCACTCCATCGCAGATTTTATATGTAAGCATATCTAAATATATATCATGGATTTTTCGCTGGTTCGCGGATTTCTGCGGACAATGGGTCTTTTAATTTATGGCACATGCTTCCTCAGTTGGTTTGCCCAGTTGATTTCATACAAGGGACACTATTGGCGGATGGCTGAGAAGCTACCCAATCAGAGTACATATTATGTATTAAATAAAACTCCTCAATGATATACGATATGCTTCCCGCGCGGTGCTTCACATACTTAAAAGCTCTAACAGCACCTATTTATTTTTGATTGTTTGCTTTTCTCTCTCTCTGACATTCTCTTCTCCTGACGGAGGGGGTGTGAGCAGAGGGGCTGTTCGCACACTGGCCTAGAGGATACGGACGCTCCTCTAAAAAATGCTGAAAGACTACCTTCACATTGCTCCCTGTGGCTGCTTTGTCGGGCGGTGCTTCACATACTTAAAAGCACCTATTGATTTTTAAATGTTTGCTTTTCTCTGTCTGTCTCTCTCTCTCTCTCTGTCATTCTCTGCTCCTGACGAGCACCCCTTTGAAGAGGAAGATATGTTTGCATTCTTTTAATTGTGAGACGCAACTTTCATCTCTGTCTTGTCATAGAGCACAGTTTAAACTTTTGAAAAAGAGATAAATGTTTGTTTGCAGTGTTTTAAAGTCCCTGTCTCTACAACCTCCCGTGTTTCTGTGCAAATCTGTGACCCAAGCGTGACAATATATAAATAACAATATAAACGGTTTTTACTTCGTGGATTTTCACCTTTCGCGGGGGGTTCTGGAACGCAACCCCCGAGATCAAGGAGGGATCACTGTACATTAAGCCAGAAAGTAAAACAGAGAGTAAAGCAACGGTAAGAAAACAGCATAACACATAATTGCTCTATTCACTATTTAAGCAAGGTTCCTTTTCTTCTGGTGAACCTAGACAGTTGTTCCCTACAATTTTTCATTTTATTCTATCTTTCCCTCTCCTCCTGTCTTGCCTCCAGAACCTGGTAAACAGATTTATCTCCCTAGTGCTTTCTAGTTTGAGCTTTTTTGACTTTGGTAGGGGGCAAATATTTAAAACTACCCAAAGTTCACTTCAGGGAATCCCATGGAATGCATTACTTGGACTAGTATGGCAATAAGATAACACATTCAAAGAATCCCTTGTGCCAGACTCCAGTGTCAGTGCCCTTTTCCTGAAATCTCTGCTGCTGTATAGTGGCTTGTGAAATATGGCCTGGCCTGGTCTTATGGAGGCCTTCTGTTTCATATCAGGAAATTCCCTGTAAACTGTACACTTGGGGAAAATATCAATATCTCTCTTCTACCTGACCTGTCTAAAACAAAACTTACATATAACATAAATCCTACATACATTATGTGGGTATATCAAGACGATTCAGCTTCTCTGTCATCAAGAATAAATCATCATAATATTAACTTTGCCTCCTCTCAAGTGTTTTATGAGTTTGCCAGACTGAAAGTACTGATGCACCAGAAACCCATGCTGCCTACAGTATGTTGCTTCTGGTAGTGTGAGCTAAGACCCATATTATTTGCAGATTTAGAGAAAAAGAGATCCTGCAGTAAGATTCTCATTTGCAGGTAGGGCATCCCATAATTTGCTGTGTTGGTGGGATAAGCCTGCAGCAGAATTTGTGCTTTCCCATTTCACTGCTTTACGTTCAATTTCCTTTATTCAGAAAGCAAACATTACCTATCTTTCGAAGTTCCATTGAGCTTTCAAATTGCTGACCAGCAACAATGAGCAGCACAGCCAGATTTATTCCTGAATACAAAGTTGGCTGTAGTTCAAATCCTTTACGATACCTGAAAAGGATAAAAAAAAAGCTTAATGTGAGACATAGGTTTTCATTTTATCATGACCTTTACAGCAGATGCATTTATATGCTCTTATCTAATAACTGCATGGCAGAATGGTGGCGCAGTGGTAGAACTGCTGCCTCGCAGTAATGAGACCAGGGGTTGTGTCCTGGGTCCTCCCTGTGTGTAGAGTTTGCATGTTCTCCCCATGTGCACGTGGGTTTCCTCCCAACGACAAAGATATGCAGATTAGGTGGGCTGGCAACAATAAATTGGCCCTAGTGTATGTTTGTGTATGCTTGCCCTCCAGTGGACTGGCGCCTTGCCAAAAGTTTGTTCCTGCCTTATGCCCTATGCTAGCTGGGATAGGCTACAGCACCCACTGCAACCATGATCTAGATTATGTGGGTTAGAAAAAGACATGACATGATAATTGGATACCTATGTATTACCAATAAATCAGAGGAATTAAAGAATTCCATACTACATTTAAACACATGGGTGGTCACTTTATTAGATACATCACAGTCACTGACAGCAGACTTTTGTGTAGATACTTCTACTGAAAGGTTGTAAATGTGTTTAAAAAACCTATAGTAACCAATTGGCTGACATTTTCAGTGACATCTGTAAGTTTCCATTGAGAGAATTTGTGGTTCCTGGCTAGTCAAAATGAAAACTATTGTACCTGTGTCTAAGAAAACAAAAGTAGGCTGTTTAAATGATTTCATCACTTCAATCGTGTTAAAGTGATTTGAGTACACAAAGAGTCTAGACAAAACAAAACATGGTGGTCACATCTAACCCTAGAAATCTAACCTTAGCTAATTTACACAAACAATGGGATTTACTAGAGTTGACATAACCCTGCCCTAGACCAGGGGTCTGCAGAATTGGTCCTTGAGGGCTGTAGTGACTGCAAATTTTTGTTCCAATGCACTTTCTTAATAAGAAGTGAATTATTGATAATGAAGAACTTATTGTTCAAGCAACATTTTTATGCTTCATTTGAGTTGTCTTGCTTGTTAAGACCCCCAACCCTTGATTTCTTATTTTAGTCTGAAACAGCTGCATTCACCGTTTTTAACTTCTCCTTATTAGCATTAGGATGCAAATGGCAAAAGAACCAGTAATTATCTAATTTTTTTCCATTTACAGTACATGTATTTGTCATCACTGTGAATAATCTGGTTTAATAAAATATATGGAAGGAAAAAAATGAGGGACTGAGAATTACTAATCCACTTCAGGATCTAAATCAGTTTGGATGATATCCTTTGAAAGGAAAAAAAAATCTATGATACAAGAATGACTTGAAATGGCAGAATGAAACCACTATCCATCCATTCATTATCCAACCCGCTATATCCTAACTACAGGGTCACGGGGGTCTGCTGGAGCCAATCCCAGCCAACACAGGGCGCAAGGCAGGAAACAAACCCCAGGTAGGGCGCCAGCCCACCGCAGATGAAACCACTAACAAACCATAATGTTAAATAAAATCTGTTATTAGCAAGAATTAGTGTCTAATTACTCAATCAGGTTGGAACAAATAGCTAAAGCTACTATGGCTCTCCAGGACCAATTTTGCGGACCCTTGTTCTAGACTAGATACATCCATAATCCAAAAAATTATGACCTCCACAAGCTGGTTCTACTTTTACCATATTAATAAGCTGGAGCACCTTAACAACCTGAACGTTTAAGTAAAAAGACATTAAACCATAGCTAAAATGGAATTGTTTTACAATGGACAATTTTCTTTTTTACTTTAAGCATTACTTTAAGTTACATTGAAAAATGTGTTTATTATGATGAACTCAGATGTCATGATCATCATATTTTACAAATTCTTCTGAAATACTATACTTTTGTTTTCCTGTGTACTTATATTTGTCATAAGAGGCACTTAAGTAAATAATGAGGTTAATTGAAAAAAAAAATCAGACTGCTGTAAATAAAACTATTAGCCTTTGCTTTGGAGCACAGGTTTGACATTTCAACAATTTTCATTTCATTTTCCACTGTTAAAACAGATGATTATAAAAACGTTGGTGTTATTTTAATAATTTCAAGTAAACTCCAAACAAATGTTGCTAACAACAAAAAACAAATACCATGAAAAAAGTTGGAACACAGAGAACCTGTGGATAGTTAATCATTAAGGAATTAAGCTTCCATTAATCATTCATTCTGGAAAGGTGGATGTAAATGTGAAAACAATTAATTTATATTTTTAGAATAATTTGATGGCATGTTGTCTCAGATTGTCCATACTGTAAATACCTACCTTCCAAACCATATACTGTACTTATTTTTCAAATAATGCATTTATATTAAAAGCTATTACAAACAGAATTTTGTAGGGAAAAAAGGTTTGGAAGAAAGCCCTGCTTGGGGTGGATTCCATAAGTTTAATCTTGCATTTTAAGAATTTTTAAAGCTGGCTGAAATTTGCCAATTACTTTTGTAGGATTAAAATTTAATTAAGACAATTGCAAAGCTACAATAAGACATTTATTAGTTTTTTTCCTCTTTTGCTTCCTCCCCCTGTGCTATATTCCTGTTGTAGTGGGGAGGCTTGTTTTACCTCAGTGACCCTGAAAGCTGTACCAGCTGGGATTTTGCTCCTCACTGGTTCAATCAAGTACATCAGTTTTCAGGGTAGAGACCAGACAAATGAGCGCATCTGGACTTACAGGCTGGGGATTGGGCATGGTTCTAACAACTTTACCATGTAAAAGCACCATCCTGTTATGGAAACTATTACAACTACTACAGACCCTGTTGCGGACCTAAGCAGCTTAGTTGGCAGTATGATCACTCTAGTGAAAGAAATCAGCAAAAAGTGAGGAGTGTGACAGATAGTCTACTTAGGCCCAAAACGAAGATCTGCATTGTGTGACTGTGCAAAAAGGGCTCCACACTACCGGATTCCACTGTGAACCTCTTCAACCCGCCAGTGCCGATAACATTTCCGAGGGATGAGTTCGGCAAATTAGGGTACTATACAAAGCAAGGGGAAGGTACAAAGTGCTCAGTGTTTTTATTAAATAAATTCAAAAAAAGAAAAGCAAGTAACAAGTAACCTCTGTACCTCCTCTTTCCTCACACTCGTGCTTCCCTTTTAAAATGGGGATGTAGCACAGCTGCAGCAATCAGCACCTACCAGCGTCAATTAGGGTCATGGGCAATTTTCACCTGTGCACTAAGTGCAGGGCCGTTTGCTCCCGCATTGTGCATGGGAACCACTCTCGCCACACTACCACGAACCTCCGCACCACCCCATACAAAGACGAGAGTGCGGTGATTAATTGTTTAAAAGATGCCAATCAGCCGCAGACCTCACTTTACCACACACTGGAACATGGAAAGTCTGCATTATGTACAAGACATCAGAATTCACTCATATAATCAGTTAAACAGAAAATTACAGTCTGGACATTCTAGAGTTTAGTGAATGTTGGTGGACTAGCTTTGGATGCTAAGTGACACATAATGGATAAGTCATTTTATATTCCAGACATGTTGATTGACATATATGTGGTATAGTCCTTATGGTCTCTAAAGAGAAGGTAAACATATTGTTAGACTGGGGACCATTAGGGGATAAGATGATCAAAACTTGCTTCAACAGTAAACATTGTAAATTTTCCCTAATAGAGTGTTATGCTCCAATAAATGAAGTTGAGGAGAATAAAGTACAAGTGGTACAAACAGCTGCCACAAGCAAAGTTCTTCAACATGATATGCTGTTGATCATGGGTGGTATGAACACAAAGGTTGGAGGTAAAACTGATGTGTACTTGATGGAACCATCTTCCCTACATATGAACATCCATAAAATCAAACAGAAATCACCTGATGGTTTTACAATCAACCAGACTGACCACATCATAATGAGAAGAGGTGCAGGTCTATCCAAGATGTTAGAGTTTGTCATAGGACTGACTTTAAAAGTGATCATTATCTGGGGATAGCAAACATTAGGATCTGAAAGGCAAAACAGCACAGAAAACAACTCTATATTGCCATGCTAAAATGTCTAGATATTAATAAAGTGTTTAATTTGGGACTGAGAAGTTGCTTTATTGCCTTGACTGACACTGCTGGTGAGAACTATGGCATCACTGAGACACGGAGGGGGGAGGGGGGAGGGTGAGGAGACTGAGAAGTACTGGAGATTGGAGGCTGAGACATAAGAGATTGGCAACTGAGACATATTGATATGCTGATGTCATCCTTGCTAGTAAAATTGGAAGTGCTGAGAACTTTGTGTTCTGAGGAGTGACAGTTAATCTTGCTCCTAAAAACGTGTTTTCTGTTTACCACTAAGGGGTCATAAAGGAGTTTTTAAAGCTTTTTTCCATTTAGAATAGTGTTTGTTTGCTTTTTCTGCCTGCACAGGAGCAAAATCAGTTAAATGGTACTTGTTCTTGGTATCGTATATAAACTAGAATCAACAAGGAATGACAGTAAGCAGTAGCTGACACCAGTGGTAGTGGAAACCAGATAGTCTGTAAGTAAATAACCGGTGTTGTAGCATTGAATAGTTTAAAGTAACAGCGATTCCTTAGCAGGGAAAAAAAAAATTCGAGGCATGTAAAAATTAGTTGGATACAGTACCATATAACTCTCTTACAATTAAGCATTTACAATAAGAGAAACTCAGGGCACATGCGTTAGAAAGTGAGAAAGTGTTCATTTTAAGTACAGGTAAGCAGCGATTGCAAAGTGGTTAAGAGAGTAGCTCCACGGTACACAGACAGAAATTTAGTGAGAAAACAGAGATAAAGCACAAGTGGTTATCAAAACAAACAAGATAATAAGGAACTAACTAGCAGTGGATATTCAGTAAGTGAATTTTCTTAGTAAGAACGAAGAAGTGTGTAAAACGTTTACTGGAGTGAACAGTTCATAGTGGTCAGGAAAAAAGAGCAATTAAGAGGGCAACAGTGTAAGGGTTCATTAATACAAAGGAATATAAACAGTGTGAGTGGAGGGCTTTTAAGTATGTAGTAAGAGGAGCACAAAGTTAGCAGAACAAACAGAAAAAAAGTAAAAGTAAATTCAGAGACAAACAAACAGCAACAGTTGAGGGGGAGAGCTCAAAGAGCCTAAAAGAGTGAAATAACTATAACAATTTTTTACTTTTACCATTTAGATTAATTTTCTTAAATGTAATAAAAAAAGGTTGAACAGTTTTAGTAATCCACAGTGAAATTTTAATAATGAGGCCAGTGCAAAGCAAGTTCTGTTGGATGCTGGACATTTTGGAGGATGGCATGGAGGAGTCAGTTGCAGGAGAACCCACGTGATCCAGCACCTTGAGGTCAGGGTCGCTGAACTGGAGGAGGAGTTGGTTTGCCAGCATTGTAATAAGAGAATTGTCAGACCTAGCCCAGATGTCCTTTTGAGAGTGTGCACTCCTAAAGTGGTGCAGGAGGAGACTCCAGACCAGAAAGGTAGAGATAAATAGGTCACTGTCACAAGGCAAAGGGTGAAGGATGTCTGGGGGCATCAACAGTAGATATGGAAGTGTCAAACCATTTTCAGGTCCTTGCGGAGCTAAATGATATTTGTGAAGATTCTGAGGTGGTAGGCTGGCAATGAAAGCCCCATTGGGCCACCTTAAAACCAGAAAGAAAAGAAAAAGGTAGTGATAGTTGAGGACTTAATTATTAGGATTGAATTAATTGATTGAAGTGCAGATTTGCTCCAGACTCTTGCATGGTGTGTTGCCTTCTGGGAGCACAGGTGGGAGACCCCGCTTGAAGGGTTGATAAGCTCTTGGTCAGTTAGGGGGTAGATCCAGTTTTAATTGTCCATGTTGGAACGAATTAAATATATAAGGGTAGTATTTCAGCTCTGCAATTCAAGTTTAAAGAGCTAGGTACCAGTCTGAGGAGCAGAACTGACAAACTGGTCTTCTCTGAAGTTCTAACTGTGCCATCCGTCAGTCCAGGTGAGGAGGAGCAGGAGATTAGAAGGCTTAATGTGTGGCTCAGATCTTTGTGTATGGTAGAAGCATATAGGTTTATACGGCATCGGGACTCCTTTTGGAACCGATGGGACCTGTTCCACCATGACAGATTAGAGTATATCAGAACCAGAGGGATACCAATGGGTTGAAGAGGCATATGAGTAAGTTAATCAAGGGTTGTTTAAACTAGTAAATGAGGGGGCAGTGAGTATAGGACAGGCCAGGTCTAGAACTATACATGAAAAAACAAACAATAGTGTAAAAATACATATGCATAATAACATAAATTCTAACCCAAACTATAAGTGCAAAAATAAAATGACTAACACACTAAAAATAGCTTGCCTAGATAGTAGCTGTATCAAATAGATAGAACTACTAGGGTCACGGGACCATATACTACAATTCTCATTGTTTTGAATGAGGAAGGATGCTAAGATCAAAACTGTTAAGTTTAACTTATAGGGCAAATTTTGGGAAGATACAGTAAAGTCTAAGGATGATGGACTGGGATAAGCTTTTAAGAATGGAGACATATTTACATAAAATGCATAAAATGGAAATAGTAGGAAATTAAAAAATCAACAAAAAAATGCAGTAAGTTAATAAAGAGTTGAAAAAAGGGGCAACAAAGGAAAAAAAAACAGCTGTGTAAGGCATATGACTAAGAACTCCAATGTGAGCTATAGGACATATGAAAGCATAAGGTAACCATTAAGAAGAATACAGGGATATAAGCTAAAAGTGAGTTAGAGAGGAATATAGCAGATAAGGCGAAAGATGATCATTTAGTATTTTAGAAGTAAAAGAACAGTCAAAGAGGAGGTAGGGGGATTAAAATATATAGTGAAATAGCTTGATGCTCTAAACCTGCATTTTTCTGAGGTCTTCATATCTGAGAAAGCAGACAACCTCCCAGTAGTATAAAGGACTACTGCTAAGTAGGGACTTATTTGGAGTAGGGAGTGATTTGGAAATTGCAGAAGGAGAAGTACTGCTTAGATTAAATAGGCTAAAATAAAACAAATGACCAAGACCAGATAATATTTATCTTCAAGTTCTTAAGGAGGTAAGTGAGTACATTTATAAACCCTTGACGCATATTTTTAGGAAATCAGTGTGCACTTGTGAAATTCCAAAGGAATTTGAAAATGGCAAATATTATCCGATTATATTAAAAAGGTGATTACACAGATAAAGCAACTATAGGCTGGTAATCTTAACGTGCATCACAGGTAGATTAATGGAAGGAATTATCAATGAAAAGATTGAGCAACACATGGCAGGAACAGGCATTTTACTGAACAGTCAGCATTGGGTTCAGAAGGTCATACTTTACTAACATGCTATAATTCTATAAGGAAGCAACAAAAGGAAATGATGAAAGTGGTACCTACGATATTATTTATCTTGACTTTCAGAAAGCATTTGATAAGGTGCCACATGAAAAGTTGGGCATTATACTAAAAGAACAGTTCAGGGTGTAGTGTGTAGATGGGTGTAAAATAGGCTGAGACACAGGAAGCAAAAGATAATGGTGCGAGGAACCCTATCAGAACTGGATGAATTTAAGAGTGGTGTCCCCACAGGGGTCAGTAATAGGGCTGCTGCTTACTGTTAATATATATAAAAATGATTTTGATAGGAATATAAACAACAAGTTGGTTAATTTTGCAGATGATACCAAGATAGGTACAGTAGAATGATAGATAACCAAGAATACATTGATTCATTACAGAGAAACTTGAACAGCATACAGTCTTTGGCAGATTTGTGGCAGATGAAATGTAATTTGAGTAAAAGTATTATACGTAGGAAGTAAAAATAGAAGGTTTTAATACGCAATGGCAAGTGTGAAAATCAAAAGTATGCCTTATGAGAAGCATTTAGGAATAGTAGAGAACTCTTAACTATTGATGAGCGAGCATGCTCGGCTGAATATGTCTTCCGCTCGAGCATCGCTATGCTCGGAGCATGGCGCTACTCGAAAGAGCACCACATGTGCTCGTGCGCCATGCTTGAGTCTGCACCCCGCACGTTTCACGGGTTGGAGACAGCCAATCAAGGGGCAGGCAAGTACTGCCCTCACTGTAATGCCAGTAGCCATGTCGGGTGCTGGCATTACATTGATTGGCTAGCCGGAACACGTCATCGGGTGCTAAACAGCCTGCACTCGCATATAATGTTTTAGAGCGTCAGCTCACCTGCCGGCACTCCCATATCATGTTTTAGAGCAGTGAAAGGCAACCTTTTTCGAGTTGTGGCGCACTAAGTCCAAAAATTTTCTTTCGCGACGCACCTGAGGGACTGCCCATAAATAAAGTCGTGACGACACAATCTATGGACAATCGCCAATAAAAACAGTTAATTTTACAAGTTTGAAAGACATTTTATTAATAAAGGAATCAAAGGATAAATCTTAAATTTAATTAATGTGAACGTTGAGACTGTTTTTCAGCACATATGAGATTGATGCGAGGATCAATTTTCAAAAGACAGACGCGCATTTCCTTGTCGATCATTTGAAGTCTCTCGCGTTTCTTAGACTTCATTTCCGTAAGTGTTCCATTATCTGTTTTTCCAACATAAAATTTTTTTTTTAAACATTATCTTTTTAATCAACCAAAAGTTCAAAAACACTAGCAATTTTAAATATTTTACAAAAGTTTTCGCGGCACCCCTAGAAAAGGTTGCCCGACAATGTTTTAGAGCGTCAGTTCACCTGCAGGCACTGGCATATAATGTTTTAGAGAGTCATTTTTCCTGTAAAATTGATTTTCTTGGGGGGTTTTGGACGTGTTTTTGTCAGTCTGTAAAGGTGGCGTACAATCTCGGACAAACTGGTTCCCAGCAGCGACCTGGGAGTCCAATATGCATCCGACATCATCCCCATGCTCTTCTCGGTTCATTTGGGTGGTGTTTCTATCACTTTCTGACCTTTTCCAATGGACCAGGCACCCTATCCTCTTCAGAGCAGGGGGTGCCTGGTTGTCTACCATTGACTTACATTATACTCGGGTGCTCAGTAGAGCACACGAACATCGCGATGTGTTCGGACCAAAAACCCAAACACTTTGGTGCTCGCTCATCACTTCTCATAACTATCAACTGCCAGAACTGTTCAGAAGCCATTAAGAAGGCTAAAAGAATGTTAGTTTATATAGCACGACGTGTAGAGCACAAGTTCAAGAACTCAAAGCTTTATAAAGCAATGGTAAGGCCTCATCTGAAGTGTCTCAAGGCTACAAAACGGTCACAGCAGCCTAGAAAACATCCAGAGAAGAGCGACTAGGCTGATTCCAGGGCTACAGCTGAGCCATTTTAGTTTAAGCAAAAAGAGATTAAAAGGAGACATGACTGAAGTGTTTAAAATTAGGAGGGGAATTAGTACAGTGGATTGAGACGATTACTATAAAATAATTTCAGCAAGAACACGGAGACATAGTTAGAAACCTGTTAAGGGTAAATATTGCACAAACATTATGAAGTTTTTCTTCACACAGAGAACCAGAGACACATGCAATAAGTTACAAATAGTGTGGTAGACAGTAGACCTTTAGGGACTTTCAAAATGCAACTTGAAGTTATTTTGGAAGAATCAAGTGGATTTGAATGGTGATGCCCTGTTCTCGTCTAGACTATTCAATTGTTCTAATATCATCACCAAGTGGGATGCCTTTAAGAACATCTATGTTAAAAAGGCCATTAAAGAAGAATCAGTCTAACACAAGGATATTATTCCTGAAAACTGGAATGTTTGTTAAACTGCCAAAGACAGATGCCTGTGAAACTGGAACAAGTGACATCACATTATTTCATGTGCCATCAAAAGTTTTTTTTTGGCTGAGTTGATGCAGCCATTGATACTATGCTAGGGCAGGCACAAGCAGAATTCAGTAAGGAAGAGGATTCACAAAACAGATATTTCCTCTTATAAATATCATCAAACAGTGTGTGGAGTGAAACACCTCCCTTGTAATAAATTTTATCGGTTTCAAGAAAGTTTTTGACAGTCATGATGCCATATGGAAGATCTTGTGATCTTATGAAATTCCTACAAAGATGGTCACATTGATTGGGAAGTTTTACCAGAGGTTCCAATGTTGTTTCATTGTTGACAAAAATCTCTCAGAATGCTTCCTTGTGGACTGGAGTGTGTGATAGGAATGTACCATGTTCCCCATCCTCTTCCCATTTGTCATGGACTGAAGGATGTGAAAGAACCAGAAGTATACAATGGACTTCCTTTTCCTAGCTACAAGGTCTAAACTTTGCTGATAATCTCTCCTCAAAGTATATTTGTCTACAGGAAAAAAGGAAGCAAGGGCAGCCCAAAACAACCTGCTGGAGGACAGCAATATCAAAGTTAAAAAATATAGGCCTTACCTGGGACAAGGTACAACATCTTGCTCAAGACAGGGAAAGAAGGAGGCAGATAATTACACCCTAACATCCTAGCAGGGGCAGAGAGGATTAACTTCGTCCTCTTCTATATAGTGCAAACAAAACATATATATTACAATGTATCAATGTCCCGTGACCCTGTAGTTAGGATATAGCGGGTTGGATAATGGATGGATGGATGTATCAATGTTCATCAAAATTAGATACAGTAGATTCAGCGAAAGACAAATTTAATTTCTGGTGCTGATCAGCAATTTTTTAATTACCTACCACTGAATAGCATTGTCCCTATTTTTGGTATCTTTACAGTCTGAGTCAAGGAAAATGTCTTTATAGATCCTTCCACAAAGGCAAAACATATCAGGGGCTGGGTGATCACAGGACTGTAAGACTTGTAGCATGACACGCAGAGCTTTCTCTCTATCGCCTGGGCTGTTCCTCCTGTTAAAAAAGAAAGCAACAAAACTATGAGGATGCCAATCAAGAACTGGAAGAAACTCATTCAGCATATATACAGTATAATAAAGTTCTAGAGCACCACAAACATTTCCCTAATAAAAAGTTTTTTTCATAGTGAAGTTATGTCCTGGAAGACCCAAGCTGGCACCAAAGTACAAGAAAAATATACCGAGAAATAGGTTTAAGTTACACATATTTTTGCCTGTTTAATCCTAGAGCAATTTGCAAATTCACATTTACGGGATATAGTATATGACAATACAGTATTTATAGCTTATGCTTTGTTATGTAAACTAGCTATTTTAGCACTGGCTACATAAAGTATTTCCACAGAGCTTTTAGTTTCACGTGATTTATATGGTGCAATATCAATTTCAAAATTGAATTAAATGTTCAGAAATGACAGCTAATTAAATTTTAAACAATAAAATACTGCACTTCCCACAGAGCAGATACCACTGTAACTTTATTCTCCTGCAATTCCCAAACCAGACATCAGCTAATGAGTCTTGCCTTCTTGACTGCAAAAGACACACTCCTCTTTGCGGGAGAGCTGTGTTAATAAATGAACAAGAACAGGATGCCGTGTCTGCCCAGCTGGAACAGGACTGAATTGGTTTTACTGCATAATCCTTGAGCTGTTCCTAAGAAAATGTCATGTTGATAGGAACAAATAACCATTTAACCATTTGTGAAGAGAAAATACATAATAAAAGCCATTCAAACCCTACAGTTTAATAAAAAATAAGGAATAAATTCTAAGAATTGTGTACTCATTACCAATGCAATGTAAAGTGCTTCCTTGATAAGATATACACTGCATATAAGTCAGATACAAATATGTTTATTTTACCAGGGTAGAAGGCTCTAAACTACAGTACCTCCAAACCAATACATTAAAGATTTGCATCAAAAAGTAATGTACACAGTTTTAAAGATAAACTTTTGTTTAATGTAGTGTTGAGTCTAATGGCAGCATAATACTACTGCCTCAAGAATTCAGCATGCTGGGTTGAAATCCAATGCCTGGTTGCTGTCTATGAGAGGTTTTCAATTTTAATCCATGGCTGCAAGGCTTTTCATATAGTTACTCTGATTTTCCACCCATCACCCCAAAGACATGTGCGTTAGGATAAAAAGAGAGTCTAAATCAACTCAATTTTATGGCTATGTGTGAGTAGAACCTGTGATAGATATCCACCAGTCAAGATTTGGCTCCTGTCATTGCTCCTGATACTAAATTTGAATTAGATTAAAAATGCTTCAGAATGTTATGCTATATTTAACATTGGGCCTTACATTTCGGAACAAGAGGATGAGGTTTTAAATTCTGCTCCATAACCACTAGAACTTATTATATATATATATATATATTAATATATATATATATATATACTAGCAAAATACCCGCGCTTCGCAGCGGCGAAGTACTGCATTAAAATTTTTATTAAGAAGAAAATGTAACCTTTTTAAACTGAGGGAAAATATGCCAATAATTATTTGTTAAGGATCTCTTTGAATACCATGTTGTCAGTTCGGCCCTCCGGTTGTAACATGACCAAGCTGTGCGCTGAGCTTACTCTTGAGCATGCAACTTACAGTTGGCCATGTGAACAGTAATCTTGTCTCAAATCTCACAGCTTGGATTGCTGCTGTCATAATCAGTTTGAGGTTCATGGTTTGTTTCAATTACGACAGTATTTGCAGGACTTGTGTTGAAGTGACATTCGGCATCTGTCAAGCGTTGTAATCTTACAACCGGTTTCATCGATAACTTCACATCCAGCTTTTGAGAGTTTAAACATTCATAAACATCAAAGTGTCCACTACTGAAATCGTGACCTGTGAATGTAAGATGTTTAAGAGGCATTGGCGGTTGTCGAAAGGTGTAAAATATTTGGCCATTTCGGTACACTTGAAAGCACCAACCGAACAATTCTGCGGCAGCCATCAACTCACATGCAGAACCATAGGTGAAGGGCTTAAGCATTTCACTCTTCTAGTGCTCCTGTGTAGTATAATTATCTCCTGTACCGTCATCAGTCCACACCTCGAACCTGTCCCAGTCATTCAATACATAAGACACAATGTTCTTCCGGATATCAAGAGTGAGCCTGATATGGCCGTGCAATATGTAACACAGAGAATGGAAAAGGTAGGTGCCATCTCCGGGCATGGAAACCGCTCGGTAAGTGACAGTTCTTTGATCGATAGTGATTACCTCGATAGACATGGTAATGGGGGTTGGAATGATGAAGGAAATGGGTACCTGAGTAATGTAAAGTAAGTGTAAAATACCTATACAATAACTATAATTGTAATAAACAAACAATAAAACAGCGGAGAAGCGTGGATTAAACAAAAAGGCTGTAGTTATCAGCAGGGAGACGTGAATCCCGTGGCGAAGCAAGGAAGGGAATGTAGAAACTGGAGCGACGGACGGCCTTATATAGGCAGGCAGCCAACAACGTGGGAGGCGTTAGGATGGGGGACCCAACGCCGCCTCACATGGTGACCAAGCTGCAGGCTATGGACGTATATATGTACGTAAGTAGGATTCAGTTAGCGTTGGGAACCCGTGTACCAAATTTCTTGAAGATGGGCCCATAAGTAACAAAGACTGTTGAAAAGTTCAATATGGCGGCCGACAGTGGCATCTTACCACCGAAATAAGTACGTACATTGGGTTTGGTTAGTGCAGGGAAGCCGCCTACCAAATTTCGTGAAGATGGGGCCATGAATAAGAAAGTTCAATATGGCGGACGTTGTTGATCGTTATGACCGTTACGCGTAGAATTTCGAAATGAAACCTGCTTAACTTTTGTAAGTAAGCTGTAAGGAACTGGCCTACCAAATTTCAGCCTTCTACCTACACGGGAAGTTGGAGAATTAGTGACGTTTGGAAAATTCAATATGGCGGCC
>JANRMT010062834.1:12103458-12119407 GCA_026402145.1 Polypterus bichir lapradei
TATATATATATATATATATATATATATATATATATATTCTTTATTTAACCAAAGTATTTCAGAATTACAAGACTGACAAAAATTCAACACACAAAACAAAAACACTCCATAAACAACAGACAGAACATATTTAATACAGAATTGTATTTAAAAATCCAGAAACAATTTTGATTATGTTTATGTATAAGTCTTCTTAACAATGAACCATGTATATAAGTAAACACAATGGAAATCGTTTTTTGTTGCCAAAGTTGAAGACTTGCATTGCAAAAAAAAAAAAACAGTTTAAAAGTATTATATTCACACAGATGGCAAAAGTCTAGAAACAACTGTGGAGGCAACACATTCACATCTCCATATTCAAAGAGGCTGCAGAATGTAGTACCGTTTATTAACCTAAGGATCATGTCTTTGGGACATAGGCGGAAACTCAACCAAACAACTCTCAAGTCTGGTCAAAAGTCAAAAAACAGCATATGCCTATACTTAAATATTATTCAATGAAAATGGAAACTCAACAGCAGCCATTTTAATTTACCTATTAACTATACCAGGAATTTACTGATAATGTGTTAAGAAAAAACAGTCAATATCCTATCAAATTTCCCAGATCAAGACCCAATATCCTTCTTAGGAATACAACTGGATAACACTGTACAATTACTAGTTCAAATACAAGTTACAACAAAGCAACACGAAATAAGTGCGCAAGCAGGCTATATAAAACATGTAGAGGAAGAGAACAAGAACAGAGCTAATGAAGTGAACCAGTTCCTCAACAGGTTTGACTCATTCTTGTTAGTACAGCCCTCCCCCAACACTGCTAGCCTTTGTGCACAAGTTGAGGAGGTTCTGGAATCACAAGTGCCATCTGAACCCTCTACGATTTTCCCCTACAATGACATTACACCTGTGGTCTGTTATGTCTAAAAAGTTAAGTGAAGTTTTGTTTTTTACTTTTTCGTATACAAAGTATAGGGAAAGTATTGTAATCGTCCAAAAATCTGCTGTCGAGATTTTAATAAATCTCAGCATTTTAGACCTCCCTGACTTTCTCGTAAATGACGAATAGGGAAAGTATTGGAATCCTCCAAAATTTGCATTTCTAGATTTTGATGAATCTCTACATTTTAGACCTATCCGAGTCCAAAAAATACCATTTTTGGAATTAAGTCTGTGTGTTTGTCTGTGTGTGTGTATGTAATATAAAAATATAATCATTGTCAAACGATTTACTCCTCAAATATCCATCCCCATATCTGAGTATACGAGAAAGTCTAGGGGAGACCACTCCCAATTTTTGTATTATGAGAATTACATTTCAATGTTTGAGAAAAAATTGAAACAGTAATTAGATTTATTTTTGATTTGTAATGGATCAAATTAGCATTCATTGAGTCTTCAGATTTTCATCTGTATATTAGTAATTGAAGATCTGTGTTATGCAGAACAGCCTGTATTATCAAGCAAAAGGCACTATATAAAAGAGACAGACTCACAGAGTTATATAAACAATGCTGTCTTGCCAAACTTATGTGTAAAGCCCTCCATAATATTTGGGACAAAGACACATTTTCCTTGATTTACCTCACTGCTTCACAGTCTAAAATTGCAAGTCAAACAATTCAGACATGATTAATTTGAACATTGTAGACTTTAATTTAAAGGTTGTCATGCACGCGCGTCAGCGTGTCGTCTTCCAAGTTCTTCACAAGTATGCTGAGAGGTGGTGCTGCCTCCACCATCACAGAAAGACTGCCCAGTGAGGGCAACTAACCCCACCCCTTCCGATCCCTGAGCTATAAAAACAAGACCATCTGGAGGAAGGCAGGTTCCACAGCCTGACATTGAGATTTTGTTTAAAGCCTTTGATCAGCCAAATTACTAAAGAGCAACCTTGTTTTGTTTAAAATTTTGCTGAATTCCTGCAAGTAAATGGGGAGAGCTGGTTGGGCACCCCACAATTTTACAGTTCTACCAGCCTGTTACTACACAGACAAACACAGAGTATTTGCATACATTTCTGTCACACCTTGTAGAAATGACAACACATTTTATATATGGTCCCCTCATTTCAGAGCACCATAATGCTTGGGACATAGCAATGGTAGGAATATTAAAACAGTCATATTTAGTACTTTGTTGCATTTGTTGCAATGCCTGCTTGAAGTCTGCAATTCATAGACACCATGCAACCATATTCAGCTCCTACTTGTTTTTGGGGGCTTATCCCGTAAAGTTTTCTCTTCAGTACATGGACAGCAGGCTCAATTGGATTTAAACTGGGTGACTGGCTTGGCCATTCAAGAATTTTCCATTTTTTAGCTTTAAAAAACTCCTGTGTTGCCTTAGCAGCATGCTTGGCATCATTATCTTGTTGTAGGATGAAGCAAATCTAGTAAGTATGGAGACATTTAATGGAGCTTGAACAGATAAGTTGTTTCTATACACCTCAGAATTCATTGTGCCACTGCCGTCAGCAGTTAAATCACCAATGAGAATAAGAGTGCCAGTACTTGTGGCAGTCATAAATGTCCAAATCATAACAATCCCACCACAATTTATAACAGACAACCTGGTATGCTTTGGATCTTGAGCAGTTCCTTTTCATCTCCACATTTTGCTCTTTCCATCACTCTGATACAGGTTCTTTTTTTTTGTTTGTGCATAAGACCTTTATCCAGAATTCTGCAGGCTCTTTTAAGCACTTTTTTACAAACTGTAATCTGGCCATCCTGGTTTTGTGGTCAACCAGTGATTTGCATTTTGCTGTGTGGCCTCTGAATTTTTGTTCATGAAGTCTGCGAATAGTAGTCTCTGACACATACACATCTGCCTGTTTCTGATCTGTCAGACAGGTGTTTTGGACTTTCTTAATTATTGTAAGGACTCTTCTGTGATCAGCAGTGTAGATCTTCCTTGGCCTACCAGTCTCTTTGTGTTTACTGAGCTCACCAGTGTATTCTTTCTTCAATCACCTGTGACACTAACTGTTAAAAACATTAAGGAGCCCTGAAATGGGAGGACCATGTATAAAAGGTGTTGCCATTTCTACATGGTGTGACCAAAAAGTATGCAAATACCCTTAAATTAAATGTATGGAATAAGCACTCTAATCATGACTAAATTGTTTGATTTGTAGTTTTAAACTGTGGAGCTGATAAACCAAGAAAAAATGTTTCTTTGCCCCAAACATTTTGGAGGGCATTGTATAGAATAGAAAATACTTATTGTGCCTTATAACATTTCAATATTAGTGCTTGGTTGAATAAATATATTTACTGTGGAAATCAACGTATTAACTATAACAACATTCACTCACAAACTGCCACGGAAGACAGCTTCTATCCACACTTTCATTTTCTGCTCCACCTACTTTAATTCATGATTGTGGAGGCTAGAGACTTACTGTATATTGACAGCATCTGGTACAAGACAAAGAACCAGCTCTGGAAAGGGAGCTAGTCTTGCACAAGTCATATTCTATCTCAGACTATATACTGTAGTGTCATTACTGAAGGCAACCTGCAAGTCTTTCGGACCTGGGGGGAAACCTTTTACCCTGCTATGTAATATTTTATTTTGTCCCTGTTTAGGAATGTTCAGAAATCAATACTGTTATTCTAGTGATTATTTGTCTTTGGTATTTGGTACACTTTATTACTGCACAAGGTGAAATTGTCTTTTCGTGTGACCTTTGGAGGTCAGAGCACAGGTTATGCTGCTATAATGAGAATTCTTTTAGCATACTAATATTTATAAAGAAAGTATCTACCAGTCATACATTTTTGTTTCTAGGTAACAATTTGTTTAAATATGACAGAAACTGAAGAACACACTCCAATTAATTCACATAGTAATAATATTCATATTCCATATCGAGTTTGGTAGAATTTCAACTAAAATTTAAAATAAAGTTAAACCCAAACTCTATGCATTTTATTAGCCAACTAAGCAATTACCATTTGTACTAAAATATCTTCCATAAGTATATACTTAGGCTGAATTCTGCATATTCCTTTCATCTACTGTAAGTATGTATGAGAATATCTCATGATTTAATGCTTAACTAAGGATGAAATTTTCTTTTGATACTCAGCCTGTCCTCATAAAACCTATGCAACATGCATTTTAATAGGCAATGCAGTGAATATTGTTAACTTTCTTTAAAAAAAGACTTTATACTGTATCATCAGCTAGCAGAAATATTAGTCTTGTATACATTAGGTTTCATAAACAGAAAAGTGTATGGTTTTTAAAGGCATAAATACTTGACAAATTACATCCATGCATTTATTAACTAACAGACCTGCCTTTCATGCACCCCATTTAGGTCACAATCATTTTTGTCTTGCTGTTCCTGACATTTTGACTACTCTGCACTGGAATAGTAGGCAAATGCAAGAAGAGAATTACATTTATAAAATTCTATGTAGCACATTGTTATTTTTGTGGGCTGTAGGAAGTGTACCAAACCCATACCCAAGACACAACTACTACGGGCACAGTCTTGGGTTCAAAACAGTTCTTTTATTTAAAACCAAAGTGCACCTTTGACAAGTTTCTTCCCCACACTGCCACAATGGGTTCCAACACCTGACAGAACAGCACAGCAGTTTCTTCAGTTCTTTTTCCTTCTGATCTCCTACACTCCAACAAAGCAAGTGTTGTTCGTCTCCTTTCCTGACTCCAACTTCCTGGGCCAAGTGAAGGGCTCTCTTTTACCTCCCGACCCGAGAACACTTCCAGTGCTTAATCTGTTGCCTCTGAGAAGTACTTCTGGTTAAGACAGGACCACACCAGTTGTGGTGCAGTCAGTATCGGATGGCTCACATTGGAGATCCCCAAAGAACCTGATAGGCTACCCATGAGACCACAACTCCCAAGTTTTCCTGTGGATATTCATACTGGTGTTCTCCAGACGGGATGCTGCTCCCTGGTGTACGTAGGGATGCTCTGTCCATGGCAGTCAGTTACCCACTGTTCTGTCCTTCCTGCCTCCCAAGCTCAACCACTGTGATCTCTCATGGTTGTTAGGACTCTAGCTCTGATGTAGTAGCAGCAGCAATGTTCTTCTGGGTACACATCCCAGCAAGGACAGGGAATATCACAGCTTCCTTGATGAGTTTCCCCTTAGATGGCCTCCTCTCCAGGCAAAGGAGCAGGGTCCATCCTGGCTGGGATGCTGGTTCATCCCTCACAATTTAAAAGTCACATGAAAATTGTTTATTTATTGTTGTAATACACAAAACACACAGTGTGCAGCATGTAATTAAAATAGCATGCATTATTTTAGGCTAAAATGATTTCTTCAGTGCAGAATGATCTTTCCATGGATCTAACGCTAATGCACAATTTAAAAATCAGTCATCACTGATTTTGAATTACTGGTGATAATCTTACATCACTAGACTACTAATATATACAAAAAAATCAAGAGTGTGATGTATTTTAAGATCAAATTTATTTAAAATGCCACAGAGTTTATAAATGTTGGATAAGATTAACTACATTTGGCCTGAATTCAACACCACTTTAACAAATGTGAACTAAATAATACAGTTTAAGAGACGTCCTTTCCAAAGTATATGGATGTCTAATCTCAAGAAAGGCCTTCGTCATGATGGCCTAGGGCTGCAGGACACATCGAATATATTCAATGCATCTCAGCTTTTTCAACGTGGGCTGTAGTAAATTACTATATAGTACACACTGTGTACAAAATATCGCATAATATTTTTTTTTAACCTTTTGAACCTGGCAGGCCGGGTTTTGGGCTAGACTCAAGGTGGGATCTACCTGAAAGGCAGTGTGCCTATCTATCTGAATAGCGACCTTCACAAAGCTGTTATGTTACGGTGCCCTACTGTTGCTATACTACTCTCTAAATCTTGCAGCACATTGCTGTAGAGGCATATTCTGCAAAGGCTGCTACACCTCCCTATCAACATAACCCAGCTGGTCAGAATTTCGGCCTTTGCTGTATTAAGACTATAATATACCGTTGTATAGTCACATGTTATACTACTTACATAAGTTACGCTCTTTTTTTCTTTTTAGCTGCAGGTCATTTTTGTCTTTCCTCATAGGTTTCAAGAACAAAATAGAAATGATTTCAGATGTACTTCAGGATGGGAGCAAGTCAATAGATGCTTAGTGTGGGCAGAGAAGTACAGGGTGGTCCAGATCTAATTATGCAATTTTCATTACGCTATAACTTATTGTTTATTACTCTGAGCCTGTATCCAACTGAATGGAGGACAAGTGGGACATTGCATGGAAAAATCAGAGAATTAATTCAATGTAAGTCCATTTTCATTTATTACAAGATATTTCGAACAATTCTTTTGTCTTGTATTGTTTTCCTGCATTGCAATAAAAGTTGCATAATTAGATCTGGACCACCCTATACAAGTAGGCAAATAGAACTTTTGCCCTTCTGCTCCACAGGAGGTTTCTTCACCCACTGAGCTCACCTTTGAACATCTGTGTTACAGTGCAACAGATGTACTGCTCCAGGCAAGCTCCCCACCTGTCACTGTTCACGGTGCAGGCTGCACCATGCCTGAGGGTGTTCAGGTGCTTGATGCCCAAAGCAAAAGCTCTGCGGGGATTGGGAGATGCTGGGAAATTGATCAGACGTCGGTGAAAATCATTGCTTCAGTCAAAGATGTAGTTTTGACATTAGATCCTTATAATGGATGGTAGAAAATGATGAAAACTGCAAGACTGAAAGTGATGCACCTTTTTCTGTGGTATCAATAACATGGTGACTTTATCATCATATTACCATTTGTAAGTGCCATTAAGGACAAATGAGTACAGCCCTGTCGAGGAACCTGGTTGCTGTTAGAGGGCACTGTTAGGGGATGACCTCCCTGGTTTCCTCATGATCCGGAAGTGCTTCCAAAACGCCAAATGATGGCACCGGAAGCATCCCCAGGTCCAGCTTAAAAGGAGCTCAACACCTCACCATGGATGAGACAGAGTTGGGAGGCAGCAGGTGACACTCAGAAGAAGGAGTGGAAGGAGAGGGAAAGAGAGAAGATTAACTTGTCTATAACTGTGATTTGGTTGTATTGTACACTTGGTAATTCACATTTGTGTAATAAAATCCTTTATTTGAACCTGGGACTGTGTTGGGTGATGGTTGATATTGTGTCTGAGGCTTGGGGCTCAGTGGTGCCCTCATGTGATCACACATCATATAATAAAAACAAAATATTTGGTTTTCAAAATAGTTAGAAATTGTTAGCGAGGCTACGGTTATATTGCCAAAACACTGGGGAGGGCAAGGATCAAAGGTTCAAGATGCCAGCATAAAACTCAGTTTGGCGTTTCACTTCTCTCCCTCTCTCAGACACAAAATGGAAACAAAAACTCACATACATATGTCACACATACTCATTCACCCATCCAGACCTGTGTAAATGTGTGTGATGCATTTAGATGAGATATGTGTTTCTGCATCTGGGGTGTGCAAAAGTACAAAAGTGAGTTTTTTGTTGAGTTTGGATGATGAAGGCAGATGAATTAATTCTGAAGAAAAAATAGAGCACAAAATAATTGTTGAAAAGATACATAATATGTCCTATTTAATGTAACAGTTACTGTTCAGTAGAATGTTTTGTCACAGTAAAATGACCTGTTGTCACAAACATTACACACAATAAATGCACTTTAATTTACACTGTTTTGAAATGTTTCTTTTTGTGTGTAATTACTATGTTTGAATAAATACTGTTTGTTTTTTTTTAAATTAAAGTCAATGGTAATTTCTCCCTGTTTTGCATATAAGTTTTTTAATTTTTCCAATAGAATACGCTAAAAAATAAACAAGAATGACTTAATGCAGAAATGCTGCAGTCTGCAGAAACGTCTAGAATCATCATATTGGTGTGACTGTATGAATCAATTTGTATAATTATCAATTTATCATGATAGCTCAGAGATTATACATGCAAAGGGAACATTGTTTGTGTTCCTTGAATTTAAATTAACATGAGTTTAAAATTGACTTAAGTTCACGTGTAACACTAAACTGGATTAAGTGGGTTCGGAAAAAAGAAGGAATGAGTATAAATAAAGCTTTCTTGATGGCAGAGGCAGTCTGCAAAAGACCTTCACACCCCAAAAGAAGATGACATAAATATTATTGTAACAAAATTAAGGACTGAACCTGGGCCTCATTTATAAAACTTTCCATAGATTTGGACAAAAAAAAAATCCAATTTATAAACCTGCTGTAAGCACATTTCTACTCCATTTATCTTTATAAATCACAATCATCTTGTAAAAGTGTATACATGAATGTGCCTCGAACACCACCTGGTAACCACCCTCGAACAACCATTCATGGAGCAGTCTTATCAACCTCACACATTTGCAGTCACTAGAGCAGCCTCCCTCCTGACACACTGAGATCCCACCACCTGCATTCAAGATTATCTGGCTCAGTGTGCAAGATCACGTGTGGCACTATAGTGCCTCTCCTCTGAATTCTGGTGTTCAAGAAAAGGTGTAAGGCACCAGCGTCCGAGTGGGTAGCCGCTATTACCTGCAACATGTAATGATTGTAATGCTGTTACAATGAATAGTGCAGGCTATATGAAAAATTAAGAGTTCAGCCAGTTACCTTACCATCAATCCAGCCACCAAATACAGTATATCACTTCTGCTGATGCTGCTTTCCCTCAAAATAAATGAATCACAGGTATACCCAGGCCACCAAGCCAAGAAGTTTGTCACTCTTACTCAGGCACCATAGATGACTTGTGCATTATTAAAACGTACCTGCTTATGGTAAACAAAGGCACCTTCATTCTCACTAAATGCCTTTATTGCAATGTGAATGCAATAAAGGTTCTCCAATTATGTTAGGAGAACCAAACACTGTTGCAAATTGCCCTTTTATGCTGGTAAGAATATGTTATGTTTTATGTAGGTATACTAACACCATACGAAAACTGGATGTAGCAACTCGCCAGTCAGTTAATGGCTTCCAGAACAACAGGCATGATGGAGTAAAATTTGGCTGAGATATTCCTGACTTGTTACCCAGTTCCCTGAACAGAGGCAAAAGGTAGTCTACAAACTGACAAAAAAGTTCTTCACTGTAAATATGCAGCATTGGTCCTCTTAAGAGGGAACTAAAATACAACATTGTATATCATTATCATCACTTTTCAGGTTTAATGTATTTGTCACATCAATGCACCTTCTAACACAGTTTGGTGTTATGATTTATTATGTACATGACTTGTCACTTAGCTAGTTTTCTTGCATTTCCCTACTTGATCAAGAGTGTCATCATTTCCCAGTTTCTCAGAAATGTTGCATACAGATGGGTCAGAGTTAACATAAATATATGCACTTTCTCTCATAAAGTTTCTCTTAAAAAATCCTAACTTTTGCAAGGAAAGCTACTGTCACACATGTGTGCTTGGGAAGCAGTCGATAGGCTTGACCAAGATTGTGATAACGCTGGACCAAGGGTATACTAATGCCTCTCCTCCTTCTCATGCAGACCCCCAGAAGTCAAACCCAACTAACCACTCTTCCAGTTCTTCCACAGGGCGCACTCCCGGTCCTGCCTCCAGAGAATTCTCATTTGCCCCCAAGGCTTTCATCACTTCCGCTTCCAGCCTCAAGAGCCCACCTCTTCCTCCTGATTCTCTGTAAAACTGCCATATTCATCTAAGTAGTCAGTCCAATGTATGTTAGGGTCAGTCTCAAGTGATTACTCTGTTGCAATCAAAGTTCATCTTTTTTGTTCAGATATACAGGGTGGATCCCCCAAATCTTTCTCTTAGTTTTTTGTCATTCTTACAATACATACACACATTTTGAGCCTCTTTTAGTGCTTAAGCAAGTTTTAGAAATCTGACCTCTGGTGGTTAGGAATTACAGTAAAGTTCAGTGTGTAATGATTTGTGATTTCCTGGCCACAGTGGGACTCTTTAAGCATAGCAGGCAAAGTAAATTATTTATCTGGTCTGAATAAGGACTGGTTAAGCCAAAATCATATTATGTGACTTTTTGTCATGGTGTAAATCACATTTGCTGTTATAGTATATAGAATACAAAATATCACACAGATGAGCTTCTGTTCTGTTTGTGATATCCTAAACACACATGCTGCTTATTCCTTGTTACTACATACTATGCATTGCACTGTACTTCTGGCTGAACTCTTGTTGCTTCTTGCCTTTTGCACACAAACCACCCACCCCTCTGACCAAAGAGAAAATCAAACTTATATTATATATTTTCTTAAGGCTGATAAGAATATATAAATGCTGTGTTCATGTAATTTTCTAGGCATTGAACTTGAACAAAATGCAATATTTGTATGAAAATACATTTTTAAAAAAGTTACCTCTGTACTAGGTGAAGACAAACAGTTTCCATCCATCAATTTTCTGAACCTATTTTAACCTCTTAAAATTTGCAACAGTTAAGTATATCAAAAATACCTTTAAAAATGTATTTTTAAATATTGTTCAGTCTTCAAATGTACTATTACAAAACACCAAGTACATAAATGGATTCTGCCTTACTTTCTTTTTAAGACACATTAAAATCAAATATGCCAACCACCAGCTTTACAGCAAAAACAAACGTGAGGATATACAGTTTCTATTATTAGATATTACAAATATTATTTTACATTGCATTTGTTGAAAATAACAGCTGTGTTAAGCCTTTAAAATGTGTGAGTCAGATTTACCAGTATCTATTTTTAAAGGTGTCACAAATAGGTTCTGGTGTCAAACAAAGGGAAACAATATGAATAAAAAACAGTTACAACTCTCTCAGAAAATTGAAGCCACTTTCCTGTTATACAATTTGTTCGTGAAGACTTCAATCATAAAATTCTCTGTATTTTAATTTCTCCATATAACATCTCACACTGAGTTACATATACAGCAAGATGTCACTTACAGTTTTTGTAGACAGGTCATTACTTTATGATCTAATTTTTACATTAATTATTCAAAGATTTGCATTAACAGTATGTACTGTAAGAACATACCTAGCTTCCATCATAATTTATAATGGCATGACACTGAGTAAGATCTAAAAAATAGTTTATATTTATTGGTAGATGTGTTGCACTGCTAAGCTTGATAACTTTGTGCACCTCTAAAAGCTGTGTATACATGTGATTTTTTTAAGAAAATCACAGTTACTCCAGCCACAACCTAAAAGTATTTAATGCAACTTGGGCAACAGTATACATTAATTATTGCATGCATCTGTGCACTGAGCACTGCAGTGACATCCCTGCCTTTCTTAGGAGACTGGACCAACCAGTGCAAGGTCACAGATTTGAAACTTTTAGGGAATAGCTCAAGGCTGATACAACCGCAAAAGGATAAGTGCAAGAAAGAACTGGACACCTAATTGATTTCCAGTCATTAAAGGAAACACATTAATTTGTGCTGATTGTTTATTTTTGTTTAAGTTAAGAAGAACATTTTGGCACATTTGCTAGATTAACTGTAAGAAAGTCGTGCAGAGCTAAATCATGCAATACTGTCTTTTTATGCCAATTTCTTTTGTCTTACTAAGCAAAATAACAAACGGTTTATTACCTGTTGAGGGCAAATGCGTAGTGAAACTGAATCATGTACTGAGTAGCCAAGTCACAGGTGGGAAGCATCTCCAGAGTCTCCACCAGCTTAACCATAGCATCATAGTCCTGTTATCAGATCATAAAGAAGCAATTGGTTCAGTGTATATTTAATAGGTATAAACATCTGCTTTATCTTTTTTTGTTTTGTTACAGGCAACATGCTACACAAAAATAAAATACATTTACTGTATGTTACACATAAATATAAAATATATGGGTTAAGTAATTATACATAAAATGGATTTTCGATAGTGCCTTGCATTAAACTGCATCACTGTTAAAAAATGTTTAGCATACTAACATTTAAATTTCTATAATAACACATAATAAAAACACTTCAGAAATGCAAGAGTGTGACCAAGACTTACAAATTAAACATGAGTAATTTTAAGATATATGTTGCCACTAAAGTATATTACCATTGCGAGTTAACCTAATTTCACTTACTGCAAACTTTGAACAAACATTACTATATCTTTTCTTTGCCTAGTAGAGTCACAATATTCTGCACTGCCTACTGGTGTTCAAAAATGATCCGTTGTGATTTTTTTTATTTGTTCAGTTTTGTTCATGTTATTGTGACATCAGTTTGTTTTCATGGTCTCTGCTATTTTGAGTGGTTTCTAATGGTCATGCCCATCTTGCTGTTGGCCATATGTTTAGATATCTTTGTGCATGTGACATTATCCTTGTTATTTAAAATGGCAGCACACATCGACCTTTCCTTGGAACTCTTTTTTTCTTAATTCATCTTTACTTTTTTCCCCCCAAAGTAATGTGTAGTTAAAGGTGCTACCAAGAAAGTTAACATTAAGACCTCAGGACCTTGAATCTCTTCTTTGTTTTTTGACTTGTTACTAGCTCTTTTCTCCTATAGAATTTCTGTCACACTATGCATTCACCACCAGTTTTCTGTTCTTCTACAATGATCAGTGCACTCTCCATTTCACAGTGTTCGAAACACATGACACAGTTAAAAAGGAAATTAGTAATGTTGAAAGGATGTTGAAGAATGATGCTGAGAAAAGGAATTTTACAGTATTTTACTAGTAACATGTAATTCACACAAGAGATTATTTATAGAGTGAATAGGTTTGGTAAATAAGGCATACGGTAGTGATGAAGTAATTGCAAATAATTTGTATTATGATTTTCTGAAGTGTTTGCTAGTAAACCAACCCTTAAAAAGTCATCATCTACAAAGAAAGTTTAGGCATGATTCGGATTTTAAATGCACTGCCAAAAATAAATAAATAAATTTAGCTATATGTACAACATTGAACCCCCCCCCCCCCCCCCCCAAAATTCAAAGAATATATACTGTATGTACAATATTAACTCAGGAGTCCTTAAAAAGTTTAAAATTGAACATACAACCTTTTAAAATGCACTTTTCAAGTCACTACAAACTCATCAGATCTGGAAAGTAGCAAAATGCTAAAAATTATCATCCATGCAAGCACATCATAGTGTTCAGCAATGAGTGAACACTTACCAAAAAAAATACTGAAAAAAAAATCTCAATTTAATAACGTAGACATTTTTCTACAGGAAAACTGTTTTGATGTTTTCTTGAACTGTGCTAAGAAGTTGTATAGTCAGTCTGCCTTCATATTTTGTTGTCAAAGGAATTTACTTTTCTACAATTCTATATTAAGATTTGGACATTAAGATTTTTTTTATCTAAACACAGTACATTTCCAAAAATGAAAGTTTAGATCTGTGAAGGATTCGGTCAATAAGAACTGTGCAGCAAGTAAAACAACAGGTTTTAGTGTAATGTTCTTTGCTTAAATTACCTGATATTAAAAATACAGTCCCACAGGAATCAGTTCTGGGGAAACGTCTCCTTGATTTATATAACTAATATAGCAGAAATATGGAATATTAGTTGAATTAGTTGATGGCAAATTAAATTAACAGACAAATTTGAGTGAGAAAAAAATCTATACAAATGCACTAAGGAAAAAATTTAGAATTAGGCAAAAGTATAAAAATATATGTTGGCTCTTAGCATTATTTCATTTGTTTATTATGCATTGCTCAATAAGAAATGCCAAGGCTTTACAATTAAATCCCAAGTACTATAAGTACCAGTTAGACTTTCATTATTCATTTTTATTTCATACCTGTATATCTCTGTATGAAAAGAGCAGATTCATAACAATGTCTTGAGTAAGAACTTCTGTATTATCTATCCTCAGCTTAATTCTTGAAAGCTCTTTGGCAAGTTCCTCTCCTTGATATTTGTCTCTGGCTTTCCTTATATCATTCAATAAAGTATCTTTGTAAGAGGCACTGAAATATTAATAAATAAACAGATTACAAACAGTGGACACAATGACACAGAAAACAACAGTTTTTACACTTTTGTAGTCCAATGAAAAATGTTTATCTAATGATACACCAGTATTAGTAGTATACTAATGGTCAGTCCTGGGGCATGAGTATTATTGACTTTTATGTTATAACTGACTTATATTACTGACTTATATGCTATGCATTTGTAAGCAAGATTTTTTATCAAGTCGGCAAAGTATGGCGACTACTGTCTGAAATTTTGCTGGTAATATTCATATTGACATTTCTTCTATTATTAGAATTCATAGTACAGTATAAGGAAGGCTGGATGTATCCTGTTAATATGCTGTAAATGTCAGCTGTCATCTCAGTAGAAAACAGCAAGACATATCCCATTTAAAATCAAATAAACAGCAAATTTTCAAAGCTTCATTTTGTTCTTCAAAGACTTAACTGTTTGAAACATGAAATAACAAGTTTGCCTGAAGGTAAGTTTTGGAGAAATTGACATTGCAAAGAGAAGAGACATTAAGCCTGTTAAAGTTCAAATTATTTATTTTCTTCATCTTACTTTTGTATGCTTAACTGAAAGGTAAATGCATTTTCAAATAAACACATCCAATTCATATTCCTTTTTTTCCATCTAGTATAGAAGACTGCAAATTTAGTTCTTCCTGCGTGCTATACATAACATTTTCAACCAAACTACACTAAAACAATAATTTTCAAGAAAACACATTTTTCATTTAACTAATATAGCCTTATATAAAAGGGTATTAAAGGATAGAGGACAAACACAATATTTCTCTTGTACATGATATGCACATCCTATTTCCTTTAATAAATATCAAATAAATCCAAATAATAACAGACAAATTTTTGTTACAAAGCATATTCTCCTTTAGTGTATTCAGTTAAGGGCAGACAATAGAGACTCTTTTGACACCACTGTAAGCTGTAGGTTTCAGGTATTACATGTTTATGAGATAGAGTAGGGGATTCTCTTTTCACTCTAAAGAAAAAAAAAGTTATACCAGCAAATTCTTGTAGCCAGATGTTTCAGAATTATTAATGTTTCAGATTCAGGAAAGGATTTGTATAAGGTGCTGCCATTTGTATGCCCTGAGGCTGTTCCCCTAGTCTCTGATAGGCACAGGTAAGAAAATGCCTATCCTCCATAGGCAACGTATGATTTGGGGAAATATTGCATGTGCACAACGGGCAAAGATCTGATGTCTATGATGATGCATTTAAATATACATATGCAATTATACACCAATGTAACTTATTTATAAAATATATCCTGCAATTGACTGGATCCCTTTCTACTGCTGATCCAGCGTGTTGTGTAATATATTTAAAAATAATTTTGGTATTAAATGTGATATATTTTAATGGATGCATGAGTATACACCATATTTAGCTGGAAAGCAGCAAAACAAACAAAAAGTCTCCAGAGATCACTGATGTGACGTCACTAATCTTTTCATAATTTAAAAAAGCTAAATTCAATGACTTACATAAATTTTGAGTCTTGTTTCTGAAATTGACATTATGACCTAAAAAGTATTATTGTGCTTGTGAAAAAAGAAAAACAAATGTTTTTGGGATGTTCTGTATTTTGAAATTACATTTAAGGGATTGTGTACCTGTACTGAGAAACAATGAATAAACAAGTATAAAGACTATCTAGGTAGGTCTTGAGTTCTATGTCAAAGGTCCTTATACTTGTTCATTCATTGAATGTGTGAGATTTGATGAAGGAGGTAGATCTGTGCAAACATGCTTTCAGTGCTGTTTAGTAAAACCTTTTAAACTGTCAGATTCTCAGCAGGAAATCATATGTTAAAACATGCTGAGCTAAGGAAAATGATGAAACGAAAACCATAACCACTAAAACGTTGCAATCCAAACAAAAAAGGGTCCAAGCAGTTAGAAGCAACATCACCAACTAACATACAGTATAGATAGATAGATAGATAGATAGATAGATAGATAGATAGATAGATA
>JANRMT010062834.1:12123686-12162268 GCA_026402145.1 Polypterus bichir lapradei
GTATAGTATAGTATAGTATAGTATAGTATAGTATAGTATAGTATAGTATAGTTCATTATCTGTTTTGCACTTGTCCTGTGTTTATATTTATGTTGCACTGTGGTCATGGGGAACATTGTTTTGTGCCACTGTAAGCTGCAATAGTTTTTATGGATGGTGTTACAATGAAGTCACTTAAATTGACTTGAAGTAAAAAAGAAAAACAATACTGATAAAATAAAAAGGAATGGGATGCAAAGATCACAAGAGATTTTCTAGAAAATATTTAACAACTTGGAACTCTGTTAGTGCATGAGCAGTGTTCAAAATATTATTCCTGTTTAATGATATTGCAATGACCTGATGAATGTATGAGAGCTGAAGAATTTATTGTGAAAACAACACATTAATGATATTCTAATAGAACCTCAAATGGTGAACTACATGTACACATCCCGCGTATATATTGAGGCAGATACAAATAGTAAATATAAGACATTCTAATCTAAATTATTGGTATATAGTCCTAATTTAATAAACTGACCAGAATAAATATTTTATATTGCCTATATCATTAATATAATTAATCAAAAGGAAGAGTTCACCCTTGGGAGTTTCGTCTCTCTTGGAGTTGTATGTGCACATTGGAACTACGTTTGCAAAATAATAAACCTTTATTAAATCATCAGCCTCTTGAAAATGATACATTTTACTATATTCTGGTTATTAAACATGACTTAGTGCATGTAAATGGTACATCTGATCATCCTATACTGTAAACAAATCTGTCTTACATTCTGTAACTGAATTAAGGACGTTGTGCAGAGAGATGCGACAGAAGTATGATTCAGCTTAGGGCAAAGCAACCTACAAAAGCACAAAAATAAAAGATTTACTTTTGATAGTGATTATGTAATTGGATAACGATTTTCAGCAACAAATAAAAAAAACAAACAAGTTTAAGAGATAGTTGCTTGTGAGGAAGTATTAGACAGGTGTTAACAGGCTCGTTAAATACTGTACTATGATGTAAATGTAATATCTGCCAATATAAAATAGTCAATTTTAGTCTATTCTCCTAAATGATCATTATGCAATTATGGCATAATAAGGTATTTCTGCATACATTTTTAAACACACAAATACCACTTTGAAAGTTCAGTTTTTTTGTTGAAAGGTATCCCAACTTAATCAAAGAGTATTCGGCTACAAGAAAGATAAACTGAAGTGGGCTACAAATTATTTTCAGTACTGTAGGAAATAATGTTTTCTTGTATATGTCAAAATGTAATTTAAAAAATTAGCTTGTTGATGATGCACATATATAAATCAGTAGATACAGACTGGCATGTCTTTGTAGTACCTGTAAACAATGCAATAATCATATTTCCTCTAAATATTTTCAAAGCTTTCATGTTGAAACGCAGTTAATAATAAAATATATGTGACATCCAGTGAAGCCAGTTGCCTGAATTATTATTTACTTCCTGTTTTGAAATCCAAAAGTAAAAATAAAAGGTCAAAAACAATGCTAAACATCTACTGGAAAGCAGGCAATTTTCATATTGTTTGAAACTGTTGATATTCAAAAAATAAGCATTTGTTTTATTCATTATACCCTTAAACAAAACTTGCAAAGAATAGTTAACAATTAACTGAATTTAGTTTGATTTTGACAGCTAATCTATTTCAACAACACTTTTAAATTCTTTCAACGTCTTTGTAAGCAATTGCTTGCTATATTCAATGGTACAGTGCATTAATATGATTTCTTATTTTAGGACTTTATTGTTATTGCTGTATTAATTATTTGGCTTATTCTAAATAATTAAAGTATAAAATACAAATTTTACATCAGAAGAATAAAAGGACACACTTAGTGCTTATTCAACATAAATATTAATGATAGGAATGAGGCTGAAGGATATTGTTATTCCAAAATAAAAATACAAATAAAATGAGAACTCATCAAATTCCTACTATGCAGTATTGCTACATGGAAAACTTAAAATTGCCTTTGTAACATTTACTACTGTATATAATAGGTATATGAGATTATTTTACTCATACAGAAGTGTGTTTTGGGGCAAGTGGTTTCATAATATTTAAAAAAAACTGAATAAATGAAAAGCATACCAGGAGGTTACATGAATATCCTTTAAAAGACTGATGAATCTGTCCATGAGCGGTAAGCACAGTGGTCCCAGTAAATTATCCCAACTTGGCTGCATGTACTCTGAAGCTCTCCTCTGTGCATCATTCTCACAACACATGTATTCATTGTTTGGAGTCATCACATATGGAATAAAATAATAATTTCCACTAGATGCCTGGAAAAGAAGAACAGAAATTATTAGAAATTAAAAGTAAAATACATAATTAGAAATAAACACTGAAAGTCTTTAAGGTTGAGATATACTTGATTCAAGCCATTGAGCACTCTGGTAAAACACAAGCATCTGTCAAAATACAAAAGAGAATAAACTAAACCTACAATGAGTGATACTTTATGCTAAAATGAGTGCAAGTAATAACGATTTGAGAACATATATAGTATGCATACAACAGTATTATTAATAAAAATAAATGTTAAATACTTAAATAGAAGCATATACTAAATAACAGAAATCATATTCTCATATACTGTACTACAGTATAAGAGTACTGGTAAGCACTACTGTTATTCTTAACAATCAAAATAATACATAAACATTAGGAGATGTAAATTTTTAAAGACACGGCAGCATCTCATTTTCTTTTTCTTCTTCTTCTTTCGGCTGCTCGCATTAGGGGTTGCCACAGCGGATCATCTTCTTCCATATCTTTTTGTCCTCTGCATCTTGTTCTGTTACACCCATCACCTGCATGATCTCTCACTACATCTATAAACCTTCGCTTAGGCCTTCCTCTTTTCCTCTTCACTGGCAGCTCTATCCTTAGCATCCTTCTCCCAATATACTCAGCATCTCTCCTCTGCACATGTCCAAACCAACACAATCTCGTCTCTCTGACTTTGTCTCCCAACCATCCAACTTGAGCTGACCCTCTAATGTCCTCATTTCTAATCCTATCCATCCTCATCACATCCAGTGCAAATCTTAGCATCTTTAACTCTGCCACCTCCAGCTCTGTCTCCTGCTTTCTGGTCAGTGCCAACGTCTCCAACCCATATAACATAGCTGGTTTCACTACCGTCCTGTAGATGTTCCATTTCACTCTTGCTGATACCCGTCTGTCACTCCTGACACTCTTCTCCACTCATTCCACCCTGCCTGGACTCTCTTTTTCACCTCTTTTCCACAATCCCCATTAATCTGTACTGTTGATCCCAAGTATTTAAATTCATCCACCTTCGCCAACTCTACTCCCTGCATCCTCACCATTCCACAGACCACCCTCTCATTTACACACATGTATTCTGTCTTGTTCCTACTGACCTTCATTCCTCTTCTTTCTAGAGCATATCTCCACCTCTCCAGGGTCTCCTCAACCTGCTCCCTACTATCGCTACAGATCACAATGTCATCAGCAAACATCATAGTCCACGGGGACTCCTGTCTCATCTCGTTTTATGAAAGAAAAATTAATTATGGTTGCATTTTTTATTAAGTCTACATATTTCATAATTAACTATTTTAACTAAAATCAGGTGATATGTAATATATTACCTACCATTTTTCAATGATTTTGTCTATTTTGTAAAAGTAGGTGGAGATGTGCAATTATAACATAAAAATAAATTTATTTTAAAATGATGATTTGATTAACTAGCCTAATATCAATTATTATGATCATGTCACAATAACAAAAGAATTTACATCTCCACTGACAGACAAAAGATTATGAGCAAAACTGAACTTAACATGGATCACTGCTTAAATATAAGGAATGTATAAACCAACAAAGAAACAGTGAATCAGTTAATAGATTTATGTATTTTTAAATTAGACTCTCTCAATAGCTATAGTGTCATGGATTAAATCCACTGCCTGCATGCAGCTAGATATTTTTCAAGGGTCTGTCTGGGTTTGAATCAGGTAGTCTAGTTTCAACTCATATCCCAAACATACTCGTATATACTGTATCAGACTAATTGTTGACTGTAATTTAGCTTTCAGCCTGCCTATTTTACAGAGAGAGCAAGAAGTATGTAATGTATGTAATTTACCATTGTATGAGTTGATTATGTGGTCTTCCAGTAAATGTTTCCTATAAGGCTTTTGTCAATGGTCATTTAGTTATATGTATGTTGGTGTATGATATTTAGAGTTTAAAATGCACAATTGATTGGCTTTGCTAGATATTATAATGAAAAAAGGCAATGTTTTTTGTAGAATGTCTGAAAACTCTGGACATATAAGAGAGGAAAACCCTTATAAAGTAATAATGCAGATGCTGAGTGAGTGAGATTGACTCGAAGCATGTGGTGTAAATAGCTACTGATGGAGCACCATCCATTACAGGAAAAGTGAAGGGATTAGAGAAACTCTTGAAAGATCATCACCCAGACCCGATAACCAATCACTGCATAATACACCATACAGTTTTGTGAGCCAGTCTAAGAAAATTGTACTCAGAAGTTATGACAAAAGAGGTGAAAGTTGTTAATTATTTGAAAGCATCATTCATTTCACAAATTCCTAACAGAAGTTACCACAACATTTCATGATTTACTTATCCACAATAATGATGTTAGGTTTTTGGGTCATTCAGAAATAACTGCTAGCTTTTCTGACTGAACAAAACAGCACAAAAACTAAAGTCTGCTGACTTCATGCAGAGTGAAAAAAAAACTGGAAGTTGTTTTTTGTCTAATACAACATCCCACCTCAATGACCAAAATGTCAAGCTCCAAGGTAGAAACACCACAATATATTACCATTTATCAGCAGTGCATTCTTACTTTGAAGACCTGGGAAAACAAGCTCTACAGTTCATTGAAAACCCATTTGCAGTAAAAAGAGTCACAAAGTTCTCCATGGAAGCAGAAAACATCTGTCAAAGGGTCAATGCTGTTTTAATGCAAAGTTGATTGTCCTCCAAGAAATCCTTCATCTGAAGGAAACTCACTGTGATCCTGTCATTTTCTGGACAAAGAAAGATACTTCAGCAAAGTTCTCCTCCTGCTAAAACTGGCCCTTTAAATTCTCACCATGTTTGTCTTGACATGCTGCCAAGAATCAGCATTTTCAATTAAAAATATATTAAATAAATAAATAAATAAATAAATAAATAAATAAACTATAGTAGACTCACCAATTATCATTTGCATGAGTATATCTGTTTGGCCATCTCACCTTTTTGTGCCATTACAGGAAGGACGTGTCATTTTTCTCACTAAAATTGCATCGCTTACTTTGTACCTTGTTCTTAAATTTTAGCATCATTTTGGATGTAGTTCTGTTCTATATTTATTTGCTCAATGGACTGCAGTTCTCTGGACCTTTTTTTAGTAATTTGGTAAGTAGACCATTAATGTTTATATTTGATTACCACTATCATATATACAATTGAATTTTAACATGATAGCACAACATATACCACAGGTCAGTTATCATTTAGGTTCAAGGTTATAAATATTTGCCTTCTAGCCTAGCTGCAGTGCAGTAAAACAAGCTGCCTACGCTACTGTCTTGTTGTTAGCAGAATTTAGTCTATTTCCTGGATACAACTGTGCATAAAATAACACAGCAAATATACAAACTGGAAAATAATAAAAATATATTAAAAGTGGGATAGAACTCATCTTTATTGTTTGACACATAATAGCCAGATTGAACTTTGGATCACAAACTCACAGTCTTGTCATTGATTAGACCAATAAGCAATCCAAACGGCTAAACTACAAGAGATTATCAGCATCTCAGGAAAAAGTCAATGAGTGTATGACAATAAAATTATGATGACTAGTTAAAATACTTTTGGTAAATACTGTAGCTGAGGGTGATTCAATTTTAAGAAAGCCTCTACAAAGAATTTTTCCTGTAAAACAAAGGTGAAACACCCTGTAAAAACAGAAGCATCTATAGTCCTAGAATATTAGAGAGAAGAAGGTAAACTTTGAAAACATTAGAAAACCAACTCTAGTGCTTCTTTTAATACCCATGTGTATAATCATAGTAGGCAAGAAGTATAGCATGCATAAATACAAGTAGAAGAACACCTTGTAAAGCATTATGATCACAACATTTTTTTCCATTTAGGGGTAGGGCTAATCATTATGTACTAAGAATGATGTTAAAATATCCTTTTAAAATTACCATAAAATATTTATATTTGTATAAAGGCATATACAAGATAGCTTCACTGTGCCTTGGCATATATTTCATAAATGTCTACAACTATACTGAAGGAATGCAATTCTTTTCTTCCCTGAGACTTTCCTTTATGCATTGAAGTTAAAGTTTACATTACAAAAGGTAAAAAATACACTTTCATTGCAGAGTTAAAACACATTAAATTTTAGTCAGCATTCAGAGCCGCAGTCCATTTCCAAAATTTAATCATTTCTTTTTTGCCACTTCAGAATCTCTAATAAGTGTTCAAGAGGACAGAAATTTTGTAACTGGGGTAGGCGTCATTTATTGTTTACATTGGTTTAAAGCTATTGAAAACATTTATTTTTTCTGTGGCCATGGCCATATGAAAATCCCTGATTCTAATTTAAATTAAAATTTTCTATCTAAGGAGAAAGATTTTTTTAGTGTGTTTTTGTCTATAGCTTCCCAAAACGGATAATGTATTTTTCCTTTGATCTTCATACATGAATCACTTTAGGATCAATACAATAAAAAACATCAGCAGGTTGTACAATATTTTTTCACTAAACATTCTTCCTTAATCGAGGACACTGATATCTCCTGTGTCAAGGCAGAGATGCTCTTGTTCATCAAGACCAACCTCCCCCTTATACTTAAAAAAAGAATGATAATCTTCCAGAAAAAGTTATTATTGTTATTTATTTATCATTGTATGCTTTTCTGTCAATTCTTTCAGCTGTTGTTATACTTATTTAATCAAAAACACAGAGAACACTATTTAGTATGTAAGTTTACTGCCTGTAAAACCAATGATCAGACAACCAGCTAAATGTGGCTAATAGCTAAATGTGGCTCAGCAGAAGCTATTTATTTTAATGACCAAGTGAAGTGTTACACAAATAAACTGTACATTTTTCTAATTTTCATTCCTGCAGCTCTAATTTAATTTTTCTCTGTATGTTAAAAATCTGTGGATCTGCATTGGCACATAATTACATAGACATTAATGGATACCAGTAACAACCCACAATTACCATATCGGTACATCCCTGTTTATGGACTACAAAGTAAAACCCATTCTCATTCACATTTATTCTCACAGATGTATTTTGTACCCACTTTAACCATGATAAAAAGCCATCCGTCATTTGATTGCCTGAAGCAGTACATGATTTATCCTTCTCCATTTATGTGCATGAAGTAATGAGGATTTAAAAAAAAATTATGTACATAAGGCAGATATTTCACAGTATTTTGAAAACATATAACAACTGATTAGTGGACATTTTTAGTGAAATCTTGAATATTTTTATTGAACCAGTCTGTGTCCCTTCATACTATTTTGGCACAACTGGATAATTAATACTGAATTGTCAGAGTTCCTGTTTATAGCTTATAGCTTATAGCTTAACATTTAACAGTATTGCACCAGCAAAACTGACCACCAAACTCCTCGTCATGGGACTAATGAAGTGACAAGATACTATGCTGAGTGCTCTTCTGTACTCCTTGTTCACCGACGACTGTGTGGCCAAATACAGCTTCAACTCCATCTTTAAATTTGCTTGTGTTATCACCATCATAGTTCTGACCACTAATAATGAGGTGACAACTTACAGAGAAGAATGTTTACCTGTCGGCAAAGTGGTGCCAGGGCAATAATCTCATCCTTAATGAAAGCAAAACCAAGGAGCTTGTCATATATTTCAGAAAGAAGATCATATATTGGAGGGGATGCTGTTGAGAGGGTCAGCATCTCAAAATTTCTTGAAGTGACCATCACTGACAGGGTGAGACACATATAAAATATTTCAGCCCTTGACAAAAAGGCTTACCAATGCCTGTATTAATCATACAACTGAGGAAGGCTAAGACATCTCCATCCATTTTAATTAACTTCTACAGGTGCAGATTTGACTTCATTTACACAGGCTACATAAGATCCTAGTATGGCAACTACTTTTCTCAATATTATAAATCGCTGCAGAAGGCAGTGAAAGAGGCATAGAAAATAACTGACACCCAGCTGTCTTCAGTTCATATACTATACTATACATATACTATACTAGCTGTGTAAGCCCGTGCTGTAAAAAGCCTGGGGTCCTAGAAACTATTGAAATTGTCAGAAAAAAATTGAAATTTAGAGATGTCAGGTAATTGAAAGGAATTAGTCTGGGCATCTCTCTCCTAGGAGGTTTCGTTTTGCAGATGTGCTCTCATCACTTCTGTATCAGCGGCTAAGCGAGTGTCTCTTTCTTCAGATGTTTTGTTTTGTTGATGTGCTCGCCTCGCTTGTGTAATAGTGGGGTGAGGAAAAGTAAAAGGGATACCATTTTGCCAATGTGCTTGCCTCGCTTATGTATTAGCAGTTAAACGAATGTCTCTGTCTTTCAGAAGGTTTCTTTTTGCCGACATGTGCGCCTTGCTTGTATATTAGCGGCTAAGCGAGTGTCTCTTTCTTCGGAGGTTTCGTTTTGCCGATGTGCTGGTCTCACTTGTGTATTAGCAGCTAAGCGAGTTTCTGTTTCCTTGGAGGTGGAGCCCTAACCCTAACTTCACCTCTCACTTCCGGGCCGAACAGATAGAAACACACACTTCCACCTGTAGATGTTTATGTGTTAAGATATATTGCCTTAGAAAAGTAAACAGTATAACCAAAGGCAATTATCCCATAGTTGTTTTTCTTATTTCTCCCTTACAGCGAATTGTACAGGGCCAGTAGAATACATACATATACACAAACACACACATACTGTATATACAGGGTGACACAGAAAAACGGGAACTTTTGAAAAACCCAATAAAAATAGAAGAAATCCAACAAAAAATTTTATTGACAGAAATTGAACCACTACAACTTGCCTTTTAAGAGACAGTAATCCAAATTATCAATGTCTGAATATTACCCCCTGTAGATGGCGTCCTCCTGTACGTATGCATTCTTCCAATCTGCTGTTGAGGTTCCCCATTGATCGCTGCAACATCTCAGCTGGGATACCACGAATTTCATCTTGAATTCTTTGTTTCAATTCAGTCAGCGTCCTTGGCCGAGTCGTGTAGACCCGACTCTTAAGGTAGCCCCACAAGAAAAAAATCACAAACAGACAAATCTGGTGATCTTGAGGGTCAGGGAATGTCACTGAATCTTGAGATGACACAGTTACCGAACAATTCTCGCACAGCTGCCATTGATTGCCTTGCAATTGATTACTAAATTACTAAATGGCAAGATTGTTTACAGCTCAAGGTCCCTGTTCTGCAGTGCTGCCAACTGTACATGGCTGCCACTACGCACTAGTTCCCGTTTTTCTGTGTCACCCTGTATAATATATATAATATTAATAGATATGTGTGTGTTTGTATATATGTATGTATGTGTCTATGTTTCAATCCATGTATGTACACTTTTTTGTGTGTGTCATTGTTTTCACATGGTACATGCAAATGAGACTTTAGTCATACTATGTAAATGACAGCAAACCTGAACTTGAGTAGCTAGTTACTGCAAAGTAACATGTATACTTATTAAATAAAAGGAACAGTGTCTGTCACAATAAAAAAAGTATTTTGAGGTGATCATAGTAAATCATTTCTTTATACAGAGAAGACTTAATAGATTTATTAATGTGAAAGCATGTTTTAATTATTTCTTTTTATTTTATATGCAAAATTTAAATGAAGCAGGTGTGTATCAATTCAATTAATTTCAAATTGATTAACAAAACGAATTTAAGCTTGTCTCATTCCCATAATACACCTTTACTTTAAATGTACAACCCAACCAAAAATCAATATACACCCACAGCTACAAAAGATTATGCGCTTCACCTATTGTCTTTTCCACCCACCTGGGAAATAGTGCGGATGTTAAGAGGATGTGTTAAATTCCAGCCCAACAGCTGCTAATGTGACATGACTTGTGATGCTAAACTCATTATCAGTTCATTTGCAAATCTGATAATTATTACTATTTCTTATCACAGCCTTTTTCAGAAGTGTGCAAAAAAGCAGGAAATAAAATGGTTGCACAGTGTTAATTTTGTGCTCAATCAGCAGAAGGTGACTGCTGGCTGAAACTGCTACCTGAAATAACACAGCCATACAAGCCGTCTTACAGCTCTTGGACGTAGGATAACACTGCCAAAGATGATCACAACTGATACCTAAGCTTTAAATGCAGCAGTTCACTAACATACAGAAAGCTTCCCTTACTTCCTTACTTTATCTTCTGCCATTACACCTTACATTGTTGGGGTCTTGAGCCATCATTATATAAAAACTTCCCTATTACTACATTTAAAACAAATGCTACTACTTCTCTACTCATACCACTATGTAGTATACCAAAAATGTTTACCCATAGTATTATTATAAGTATTCACAACAATACAACTCAAAAAATTCAGAACATAAAAAGGTTAAACAGGTAAAACGAAAATTACAATTTATAGGATTACAGAAAGCAAGGTACCAGGATTTCATGGTTCTAGACTGACAGAATCAAGTTTATCTTCATAGAGTCAAAGGCAGGAACCTTCCCTACAAGCGTCATATGACAAAAATGACTTGTAATCACATTTTTTGGCATTTGTCCCTTTTGTATGCAATACTTGAACAGATTGTGTGAGATTATGAAAGAAAATCATCATGACAAAATTAACTAGAATCTCTACTATATCAAACAAATCTGAAAATCTAAATATAAATTTTAACCACAAAAAGATTCAATTAACCTTGTAATCTCTTAAAATGGTGTCAACCTAATTTGCATAATTCTAAATTATCTCTTCTCCTTAGTATACAACATCATTTCCTATGATGGTATGGACAATACTATCAAAATTTCATATTTCATTATAATATCACATTTTAATACAAGAGATAAAACAATAAACAATTTGCAATTTACTCTAAAATCTGTTTCCATTACAACACTAGAAATATTTACATTACACAGCTAGAAAGTACATATATACTATAGTACATTCAACATTAGATGATATAAGTAATACCTTTACTATTGCAATGCAATGATTAATCAACTTCTAAACAAGAAAGGTAAGACAGTATCTCAATAAACAGCTATGATATCTTTTGTTACAGCTAAAAGTTGCTTTAGATAAATACAGTATAATCATCTGTGGTCATTCAAAACATTTAAACAGTACAAACATATTACATGTGATGAAAAACAAATAACTCAAACTCATTAAACCATTGGCTAAAGTTGTATAGGGTTAATTTGTATAGTTTTTAATTTTATTACGGATGCCCGTGACCCTGTGTTAGGATGTAGCGGGTTGGATGATGACTGACTGACTGATAACAAGTATTACTTACTGCCAGCCGGCATTAATTCTACAAATATTATCTATGCAGTGACAGTAAAATGATTAAGCATCCCTTTGTAAAGCACAGAAGTATTTTATGACACATTTTCACTTTTTTCATGATGTTTCTTTCTCCTAAGGTTCACTTTAGCAACACAGATATTTAGTAACTGCATTGTTTACTGCCCTAAATGATGAACATGTGTTTAACTGCCATAGACTGACTAAGGCCATGGTGAATCTGCAGTCACTATTTTTAGCATTTGTTATCATTTAGGTGACAAGCATTTACTCTTTACTCTCTATTCTCTACACTCATTTAAATTGAATTGATTTGGATACTACTTATTTTTCAATATAAAATGGAGTAGAAATGTACTTGGCTGAAGATGTTAGTATTCAATACGGCTTGTAAAGCTGGATACATCACAAGGTAAAACCTATTGACAAACACCAGAGAGGATGGCAGAAAAACCCCAACCTCTCTGATGAAACACAGTGGAGAGTGAAAAAAACCCTTAAAGTAGAGTTTTAAAAAACAAGCAAAAATTAATATCATAGTAGGGGTGTAATGATAAACAAACCTCATTATACAATCTCTACCACAGTTTTGGGTACATTAATATGCTTTCAGCACATCTTTGTCTATTAGGGTTATAATTTAGAAGGAAGCCATATAGGAAATGTGTGTGATGTTGATGTGCTACATTGTAAGCTTTATTTGATGTCTCCACTCATCATTTCTGACTACTTCGCTAGCCAGTGAAATCTACACTGCAATAAGAAGAAAAAATCAAAAAAATCTGCTACCGCTATTGTGTAGCAAAATTATTATATGTGTTACTGTGGCCTTAAACTTCAAGCAACAGCCACACAAGTAAAAATAACAAGTATGCTAGATTAAACATGTAGCATATACAAATTACAATCAATATCAGTAAGGCAAACGAAATAATCATACACTTCAAAAGGGCACACTCTATCCCAGTTCTCAATTATGGAAAAGATATGGTGGTAGTGAGGACATACATATACCATGGGGGGCATCTGAACAACATGCTTGAATGAAGCACCAACACAGAAAATTTATACGAGAAGGGTCAGAGTTGCTTTTATTTTATGAGGAGGTTAAGGTCGTTTGATGTATGTAGGCCACTCTTACATTTTTTTTACCAGTCTGTAGAGGCCAGTGCCATCTTCTGTGCTGGGGAAAAACTTTAGTGCAGGTAATGCCAACAGACTAAATAAAAAGACTAGTACAATCTTGAGAATCAGGCTGGACTCACTGGAGGAAGTGCTAAATCATTTAGGAAGCTGATTACTATCCTGGACAATGACTTTCATTCTCTGTATGTAGTCTTGATTAAACAGAAGAGCAGGTTTAGTAACAGACTGAAACAACTGCGTTGCTCCAGGAAATGCTACATAAGGTCATTTCTATCCTTTAGCCATCCGGCTCTATAATGAGTTACCCTTCATTCGAGAAGGTATTTTTCCCCATTTGCCGAATGGTACCAAACTGGTCTAGCAGACCTCTTAACAGATATTGACATTATATGCAATATACTGTGCCAATATACTATGCCAGTGACTGGCATTTTCTACTGTAAAATGTTTTAAGTTTGTACAGTTTTATTCATTTTACACTTAGTAAATGCCTACATTTTGCTGAATAACTTAAAGAAAAATCTTGTTATATGTGTATTTGTACCTTTTTAGCATACTTAAGATTATTTTAATTCTTGCTATATGTTTATTTGTGTTTTTTTGCCTACTGCTGAAACCCTGCAAATTCCTTCGGGATTAATAAAGCTTCTACCTGTCTATCTATAAGGGGTGGAAACAAAGACAAGAATCTTCACCAATGAATGAAGGAAAGAGGCAGATGTTCAATTCAAAAACACTATATTATAGGAATGTGTTTTCCTGTTTATGATAATTCCAGTAATATATACTTAGCAATATTTTAGCAAAAAAAATGCATGTGTTTTGCATGTTTTAAGGATATAACTGGATAACTGACATGTGGATTATGCAACACAAGTAACATAAGATTTTTTTTTGGCATTCCATAGATAATTTTCATTTTCATTTTATTTTGCAGTTGTGTAGCACTAATCACCATTGCGTTTTATTACATCATAAAGATTTTTTCCCTTCATTATACATGAAAACATTACTTTAAATGTTTTTCTTGGCCTCCAATACAAATTAGTAGTAAAAAAGTAAAAAAAAAAAAAATCTGTTTGTGGAGTATTCTTTTAAGTAACTCTTTATCGATATCTTACTATCAATTGTAACCATCACAAAGCTTTTTTAAGCAAAACTTAAACAGAATAGCACAAATTTACTAAAGCCCAACAAATTAAAGATTTAAACATAACCTGTATTAAGTTTTTTCATTTCTCTTATAGATAATAACTTATGGACAAAAATAAGAAAAAAAAAACGCTGTAGGTGTAATTGGCTCAAAGAGTATATCATCTCAAGGATCCAGAATTCAAAAATATAATTATATCATTTCATGTCATTGCTTCTGCAGCTAAAGTAACCCTTTAAGGCAAAAGAATTATTAAAATAACATTGCTATCTCAACCATTGTACACATCAAAGTTATGACAGCTTGTTGTAGAAGGCCATTTTGAATAAGATTAGATGAAGCTAAGCAATATTTAAAATAAACTATGAAGTGACATTTCAAGGACACATTTTCACCTTGAAGTCAATATATAGTGCATAGGCATTAAAATCAGAAAAATCATGCAATTTGGTTTTTGTCCTCATGATACATTACACTCAATCAGAGAGATCGAACTCGGATCCTAGAGGGTCGCAGTGGCTGCGGGTTAAGTTTCTGTCAATTTGTTAATTACGATCCAATTAGTACTGATAATAAAACACTTTTTGTCTTCATTTTATTTGACTTGCTTTGTTAGTCTCAGAACTTTTGTTTTTCTTTCTTAATCAACAATCAAACAACAAAAATATACAAAGCAATCCAACATGACAATCTATCCTGATCTAATTTGCACCTGTTATCTATTAGGTGAAATTCTGAGAAATATTGATTGGTTTAGTCCACAAAAGATTTTGATGATGCCATCAGAAAAAAGAAAATCAAGTTTTGAAAATGTTTAGTGTGGCAGAACATGGGCACCAGCAGGACAAGGAATTAAATAATTGGTTAAACTAACAAGAACAATGGGTCTCTAATTAAAAAATTGGATGGATTTTGAGGCATTGAGTCTTAACAAGCAAGTCAATTAAAATTAACCAAAAGAGTCTGTTTATTTAGTAGCAGTAACTGGTTATTAATGGAAGAAGTGACTGGAACAAAAACCTGTAGACATTGTGGTCCTCCAAGATCAGAGTTTGAAACCTCTGTACTAGCTCCTCACTATAGTCAACTTACACAAGGCGGCAGTAGGTAGTTCAGTGGCAAGTGATGCTATCTAATAATGTCAGGAAACGTTTCATTCTTAGTATATAATAAATTACATTGAGGTACTTCTTTTTCCCCCAAGTGTTCACATGGATATTTAAGAAGTGCTCCAGCACCCCTCAAATAAAGGCACATCAGCTTTATCATGTGTACATAGTACAATGAAATTCATATATATTATATACAGTACACACACATACACAACCCTAATTCCCAAAAAGTTGGGACGTTGAATAAAATGTACAACTTTAAGAAAAGAATGTCATTTTGAATGTCTCAAAAAAGTTGGGGCAGGGCCATATTGAAGACTGTGTAGCATCCCAACAGTCCATAAACGTCTGGGGACTGAGGAATTCATTTGCTTAACTTTTTTTGAGAGAAATGTTGTCCCATTCTTGTCTGATAGCTGCTCAATAGTCCTAGGTCTTCTTTGTCGTATTTTTGGTTTCATGATGCGCCAAATGTTTTCAATTGGTGAAAGGTCTGGACTGCAGGCTGGCCCGTTCCACACATGGACTCATCTACTATGAAACCATGCTGTTGTAATAGATGCAGTATGCAGTTTAGCATTGTCTTGCCGAAATATGTAAGGCCCTCCCTGAAAAAGATGTTTTATTAATGGGATCATATGTTCTCTGAAACCTGTATATACCTTTAATTATTGATGGTGCCTTTCCAGATGTACAAGCTGCCAATTCCATGGGCACTAATGTACCCACATAACATCAGAGATGCAGGCTTTTCAACTGAGCGCTGATAACAAACTGGATAGTCCTTCTCCCCTTTAGTCCAGAGGATGTGGCATCCATGTTTTCCAAAAAGAATTTAAAATTTCGATTTGTCTGACCACAGAACAGTTTTAAGCTTTGCCTCAGTCCATTTTAAATTAGCTTTTTCCCAGAGAAGACGGCGGGACAGCCAACTGTGTTCACAGAAAATGATTTCTGAAAGTGTTCCTGATACATGCAATGACTTCAGTGACAGAATCAGGCCTGTTTTAGTGCAATGCCTCCTGAGGGCCTGAAGATCACGGTCATCCAATACTGACTTTAAGCCTTGTCCATTGCACACAGAGATTTCTCCAGATTCTTGGAATCTTTTGATGATATTATGTACTGTAGATGATGAGATATTCAAAGTCCTTCAAATTTTACATTGAGGAATATTATTCTGAAATTGTTCCACAATTTGTAGACATAGGTTTTTTACAGACTGGTGAACCTCTGCCCATCTTTACTTCTGTAGAGACTCTGACTCTGTAAGATGCTCTTTTGATACCCAATCATGTAACTGACCTATTGCCAATTCACCTAATTAGTTGCAAGATGCTCCCCCAGCGGCTTCTTTTTAATACCACTTACTTTTCCAGCTTTTTGTTTCCCCTGTCGCAACTTTTTTGAGACATGTTGCTGCCATCAAATTCAAAATGAGCTAAACATTTTCATGAAATAGTAAAATGTCTCACTTTCAACATTTGATATGTTTTCTATGTTCTGTTGTGAATAAAACATGGGTTTATGAGATTTGCAAATCATTGCATTCTGTTTTTATTACATTTTACACAAAGTCCCAACTTTAATGGACTTGGGCTTGTATAATGTATGGATTTCAAATCTATATAATGTATGGAACATATTTACACACATTGTTATAACAATATTTGGATTCTTATGAATGACTGTTCAGCAATTATGCAACTTGCAGGCAGAAAATATCTTTGAATCATCTGCCAGTGCCAACACAACTATACTGTTTGCAAGAAAGAAAGAATGAGAAAGGTGGCTGCATAACATTTTTTGCCTTTCTAAGGCAGTGAGTGTTGTATATGTCCTGAAGAGATGGCAACTGGGTGCTGGTAATATTCTGTGCCACTATCACTAATTTCTGCAGTGCTTTTTGAACTTGAGCCAAACACGTTCCACATGAGGATGTGATGCACCCAATGAGGATAGACTCCATTATGCACCTGTACATGCTCATAAGAGTGGATGGAGAAATGCAAGCTGTCAATAGACGATGGAAGACAGAGAGGCACTGGTGGGCCTTTTGACAAGAGTTGTAGAGTGTTACATCCTAACCAGATCTGTTTCCTGTGTTGTATCTGATGCTGCCAAGACTTCAGATCTTAATAACCCTTCTAAGTGAAACACACATTGGAAATAAGGATGGATAATTAACTGATCAATGACAGGGTATATCTAGATTATCAATAACAAGTAAATCTAGATTATCAGTTTTACACTAAATGAAGAGGAATAAGAAATTTATCTAATGTTATCTCCTATGAATATGACTTTTACACTCACAACATGAAGTATACAGGATGACAAATATAAAACTCAAGTTTAATACAGCATTAGTAGAGGGATGCTTTATAAATCTAGATGATGAATATAAATTGGTTATTAAGTTAAAAGGATTTTAGGCTAACATTCACATCTATATTTTAACACAGTCAAGCTGGAAGCAGCATGCGAACATAACTACAGAAGCATAGTAGGTTTTAAGACTTCAATATATCTTAAAAATTGAGTGAGGTAACTGGGTACAGAATGAAACCACTGCAAACTGGGGAAGATATAAATTACAGCTTTGCAAGCAACACAATACCTACTTTGCCTCGAAAACAATTATGATACTCAGGAGGGACATTGACCCACGAGAAGCCTGCGGGACTTGAACCTGCCGCCTACTCCAAGTCAGAGACAGAAAAAAAAAATGAGAATAAAAAGGGAAGAAGGCTGAGAAACAATAAAGAAAAATTTTGAGTGAGGGACATGTAGCTTAAAAATATGATTAATCATCATTGCAGTACTGAAAAGATTCAATTTAAAAAATTCACTTTTTTCAATCCTGGTGATAGTAACCCCAATATTTATAAATCTCTGCCCTTCTAATGTGGACAGACAGAACAGTCATTTGGGCAAAAGTACTGCTGTGGCTACTTTAAAAAAAATATACTTAAAGCACATCCAACGCAATCCATTTAAATATAATCAAAATATTATAAAGACACATTGCAAGACTTACTTACCTAGAAACTGTCAGTAGGTTTGGTATATAAAATGCGTCGCAATGCCAGATTAAGTAGAGATGTTTTTAAATGAAAAGGTAAGTATATACCATGCACATACCACATAGCGTTTAAATTCCTACTTATTGTGTTATAATTTGGCATGGCAGCTAATGAAGTTTGTTTTTTGCTAATGATAGTTTACTTTTTAGCTTGTTGGTACATGGTGCCTGCCCAAAAATCAAAATGTTAATATTAACAAATTAAAGTCATTCAACAAGCCACACAAAGACAGTTGAAGAGTGAGGTCTTGTACATTTCTCAAAGAGAGCTGAAGCAAAATCAATGTCTAGGGCCAGAAGTGGATCTCAAGAAACATAAAATGTTTGGTATTTCAAGCCCCAACAGTGGAGCTGAAAAAAATAAGGCATACTGGTCAGGCAGAAAAACCTCTGTCAACCTACATGTACTTAGCATTTTCATGTGATATACACATATATCTTTTTAGTGATCATATACCATATAATATTACTTTAACTTAGTATTTATCAATGTTGTGGAGATTGCCCTAGCTCAGCATGCCAGAAGCAGGGCAGAATCAATCTATCTACTAAATGACCCATATCACCACTGCAGAGAATAACATATTTAAAACAACATCAATGCACACATTAAAATACTACTAATAAAAATCCGTCTGCTTTCATGTTTTCAGTATAACAAATAAGCTAAATTAAATGGTGTGGAGGTAGTTTGGCTTTGAAAATACTAATGTTGCTCAAAAGAGAGCAATCTGCAAACTATGTCGGAAATCGTTTGCCATTAAAGACAGTTTGACAACTAACTTGTTTCACCATCTGTGAACCAACCGCTGCACAGAATATGAAGACTACAAAAAGCTTCAGGAGCCAGCTGTCCACAACAGGTCTAAATCACCCAAGGTATAAGCACAAAAAACACAGCAAGCAAACTTTAGCAGAATCATTTTGCAAAAAAAGTACTGGACGACAAGAAAAACAACAGATGGAATGACATAACAAACACCGTCACCAATTACATCACAAAAGATATGCTGCAATTCAAGTGGTTGAGAGGGATGATTTCAAACAAGTTTTGAATATCCAAGATAAACACTGGTTGGATGAAAATATTTTGGTCAAACATCTCTGCCTAAATTGTATGATTCGTGTTGTCAGACTCCAAGGCATAAACTGCAAAAGGTTTCACATTTTGACACAACAACAGATTTATAGTCAAGCCAAACATCTGAGCCGTACCTCTCCTTGACAGTGCATTTCATCGATGAAACCTGACAACTGCAAAGCTATTCTACTTCCAAGAAGACCACACAGGTGACATCATTGTGCAAGGACTAAAAGATGCGCTGGCATCATGGTCGCTGCAAGAAGACCAAATGGTTTGCATGACAACAGACAGCAGGGATAACCTGGAAAAGGATTCCTTGTTTTAGACATAAGCTTCATATTGTCATTGGTAATTTGGGTTCCTCTATAAAATGCAATTTAAGTGAAATTGCTCTAGTATGGAAGTCTGTAGGTGTCAGGCAAAAAAATAATTTAAAAACAGCAGAATTCTGAAGCCATATAACGACAAGATGGAATTCACACAACATATCAAAAGCAACCCACTGCAGTCTCTCTACAGCAAATACATTGACCATGCCATAGATCAGGAGTGGCCAACCCGCGGCTCCTGAGCCGCATGCGGCTTTTTGCCTGGTTTCATGGGGCTCTTACGTTCATATTGAAGTTTGTGTTTGTGTTTTTTTTTAATGTTCGTGTTCGCTTCACTTGAGTTCAATATGGTATTTTCGTCAAATGCGCATGTGCGTGAGATGAAAATACCGCAAAGTTTCCTAGTAGGGGCAAGATCATTTAAGTAAACAATTTGTGTCAAGTTCACTCTCAAAATTGCAGGGAAAAAATGCATAGCAAAACGAAAATATGAAGATGAACACAGGACGTTTTTAACAGAGTGGGAGAGATTATATTTTTTTGTTGAACGTAATGGCAAGCCATTCTGCCTTATATGTCAGGCGTCATTAGCGCATTTCAAAGCTTCAAATCTTCAGTGCCACTTCAGCTCACTCCATGCTAATATCGACCAGGAATTTCCAAAAGGGACTGAATTTCGCAAGCACGAGTTGGTCACTTTGAAAACTCAGGCAGAAAAGCAGATACAGTTTTTCCGAAAATTTACGAAGCACTCAGAGACCGTAACGCTTGCATCGTATCAAATGGCTTGGAACATTGCACGGGCTAAAAAGCCATACAATGAAGGGGAGTTCGTTAAAAAATGCGTCAGTGACGTTATTGAAATCTTGTCTCCTGAAAACGACAAACTAAAACACATGGTATCAGACGTCCAACTGTCCCGCCACACTGTTGAACACAGAATATCAGACATTAACACGGCTATTGAATCACAGTTGCACTCTGACCTTCAAGCATGTGAGTATTTTAGTGTCACATTGGATGAGAGTTGTGACATACAAGCCTCAGCTGGCAAAATTTGCAAGGTCTGTGTCAAACGATTGTGTGATCAAAGAAGAACTCCTTGATATTGTGCCATTAAAAGACAGAACCCATGGCATAGATGTGAAAGAAACAATGATGGCTGTATTTGCGAAAGCAAATCTGCCCATACCGAAACTAACTGCAATAGCCACGGATGGAGCGCCAGCCATGATCGGATCTGTGAACGGGCTTGTGGGGCTGTGCAAAGCTGACCAAACATTTCCCGAGTTTTGGAATTTCCACTGCATCATCCACAGGGAGCAACTCGTGTCTAAATCATTGAATTTAGACAACGTCATGAAGCCTGTGATGGAAATCGTCAACTACATCTGCACACATGCGCTTAACCACAGGCATTTCAAGAATCTCATTGCTGAGCTGGACCAAAGGCTTCCAGGTGACCTGCCACTGCATTGCACTGTGAGGTGGCTGTCAAAAGGCCAAGTACTCTTTCGCTTCTTTGAGCTTTTGGATGTCGTGAAACTGTTAATGGAAGAGAAGGAAAAGGCCTATCCCGAGCTCTCTGACCTCAAGTGGATTATGGATCTGGCCTTTTTGGTCGACATGCTGTGTCACTTGGACAGACTGAACCTGACCCTGCAGGGTAAGTTACCTTGTGCAAAGTGTTTTTGCGTTTGTCAACAACCTGAAGCTGTTCAAGGCGCATATTCAAAAGGGAGATTTAACACATTTTCCCACTCTTCTAAAAGCCAGCGGGCCAGTCACCAGCGCCGCCCTGAATAAGCAAAGAGCCAGATATGCAACACTGGTTGAAAACCTGCACGAAAGCTTTGTGACCAGGTTCCATGATGTACAACTGAAAAGGCCACAGATTACATTCCTCGTCAACCCATTTAATGCGGAGACTGACTGTTTGAAAGCCCAGCTAGTCACAGATGAGGCTGCGGCTGAGTTGGAGATGATTAATCTTTGTGAGGAGGACCAACTGAAACCTGCTTTAAGGGAAGGGACCATTTAGTTCTGGAAAAGTGTACCAATGGAAAAATACCCCAATGTCAAACTGGCTGCGCTTAAGATACTGTCAATGTTTGGGTCAACATATGTCTGCGAGTCTGTGTTTTCTACCCTAAAACACGTGAAATCAAAGCATCGATCTATTCTGACTGACACCCATGTTAAAGACTTGCTTCGAGTGGCAACAACGGAATACAAGCCAGATTTGAAGAGGATTGTTCAAGGCAAGGAATGCCAGAAGTCCCACTAAGCAACATGGAAAGTAAAAGAAAAACGCTATTGTAAATTATTATATTTTTGTTTGTGGACTTGGTTGAACTGAGAGATTGTGTGTGTGAGACAGTGCACACAATGTTCATTGTTGAAAATGAATGGCCTGTGGTTTTAGTACTGTAGGAGTCAATTTCTGTCATTATCATGTTGGTGTGTGACATTTACAATAAATCTGGCTGAGCAGAGGTGTGCGTGTGAGGAAGGGATGGGTGATGTTCATGTGTGCCCATGTGTATGATGTGGCTCTTTGCGGTAACACGGTAAAAAATGTGGCTCTTGGTCTCTGACTGGTTGGCCACCCCTGCCATAGATGAACCTTTAGCCATTACCTTTCTAATGGTAACCTGATTCTGCACAACCTGTTGACAGGCAAACAATTTCCATAAAAACACACCACACACAATAATGCTGTCATCAACAGCTTAAACCATTGACAAAAAAACAAAACTGGGTTTTCAATTTATTTTGTATGCTGACTAACATAAGAATTTTGCTGTACTCCATATATGTGACAGTAATAACCCTATAAATCCTATATTATGGATTTCACATCAGAATGAATCAGCTGGAACTGGCATTCATCAGATAAGAAGATTTATTTAAGTCCTTCAGTATATGATATGGTCTATGAAAAGATCTGTTCAATTTATGAATGAAGCTTATAAACTTTTGGTTTGTGGTTTGGATGCCATGATAGACTCTTTTTCAGATAATAATTCAAAATACACTTTCTGCAATTAAAAAATACAATTTATTCATAAGGATAACAGAAATAAATATATGCAACTATGTACAGACAAAGCACAACCTTGAGCAACAAACTACATGTATCTATGTTAGTTTATCTTTTTCTCTCCTAAAGAAAAAGGAACAGAACTTGTGAGTTTTGGTTTTTGCTAATTTGTTGCACTTTGTGTTCTTCCTTGTGTGTAAAACTCTCTTAAAATCCTGTCATATATTTGATTTTTGGGTCCAGTAAAAGTGCAAAAGAACATTCTCCAATAATCAACAGCAAATGTAATAGATACTGTATATAAAAATAATTATGGTGTGATTATTTCACAAAAACACAATTTAAGTAATAAAAAAAATATACAAGTTATTCTTGGCAGCAGAACTACTGCCCTGATAAGATGCCAGTCTACGGACACATTCTCATATACATCCACCTGACACTCGTTCATACTAGACCAATTTAGACTCATCAACCTAAAAACACATGTCTTTGGAATGAAAAGGGAATGGGGGGGGGGTAATCTATAAAAACATGGAAATAAAATGTAAATTTCAACATTCAGTAATTAGGTTGGATTTACACCATGGCTTAGCAGTAGAACCAACTACTTTATTATAAATAGCAAACAATGAATTTCCTCCCTATAATGCTAGCAGACATCCATGTAGTTGCACAGCTTTCTTCCAAATGGCTATATCTGAGTTCAATCTTCGCTTATGAATATATTTAGAAACTGGGGGGGTGTCAATAATCTGACAATTTTAGTCTCTGTAAACTTGTTTTAATGTTTTGATTGTTTGATTAAACAGTGATACTGTATAATAGAACGACACATCCACAATCTATTACTGCATTCTAGAATCTCCAAGGGACCTAGTTAATATGGGAAAACCACTTCTTTAGATTTAATCTTGCTTAGGCATTCTCATAAATCAGTTTGCTATCAGGATAATCTACACGAGAAACCGGAAACCTCTGTATATTTTAAAACATTTCTCAAGTTCCACACATGTACTTGAGAATGCAGCATTGCTTCACTAAAGTCAATTGAAGATTGACACAGTTTTTTCTTTTCCCAAATTCATAAGCTCACTGTATGTCATGATTAAAATATTTAACTTTTAGACCATGTCTTCAAGGCATACAGTAGCTTAAGAAAAATAGTGTTATGTTGCAATAGATACCAGTACAACGGAAGAAAACAGTAGGAAATGAAAGCTGTAGCATATGTGATTGCAAGCAAGACCATTTAAACACTCATCGACAGATAATAATATAATGGACAGATAATATCCCAGCCACAGGGGATGGATAAACCAGTGTGTTTCTTGGTGTCGGTCCCAAGCCCAGATAAATAGGGAAGGTTATGTCAGGAAGGGCATCCAGTCTAAAATTTTGCCATATCAATATGCGGACAATACAGATTTCCATATTGGATCAGTCGAGGCCAAGGATAACAACGACCGCCACCAATGCTGTTAATCAATGGGGTGCTGGTGGAAATTGGGCTACAGGTGGCCAAAGGTGGAGAAGAAGAAGGGAAGGGTGTGACCAGAGGCAGAGGGAGAAGGGGAAGGTAAAGAAAGAAGAAGTGAGGTCAGGAACTTTGAATGCTGGCAGTATGACTGGTAAGGGGAGAGGATTAGCTGATCTGATGGAAAGAAGAAAGGTACATTGTGCATGCAAGAGACCAGATGAAGGGGAGTAAGGCCGGGTGCATTGGAGACAAGTTTAAATTGTTCTACCATTGTGTGGATGGGAGGATAAATGGGGTAGGGATTATCCTGAAGGAACAGCATCAAGAGTGTTTTGGAGGTGAAAAGAGTATCATACACAGTGATGATTATGAAGCTGGAAATTGAAGCTGTGATGATGAATACTGTTAGCGCATATACCCTGCAAGTTGGGTATGCAGTGGATGAGAAAGAAGACTTCTGGAGTGAGCTGGATGAAGTGATGGACAGTGCACTCAAGGGAGAGAGAGTGATGACTGGAGCAAATTTCAATGGACATGTTGGTGAAAGGAACAGAGGAGATGAGGTGGTGATAGGTAGGTATAGTGTCAAGACAAGGAATGCAGAAGGTAAACTGGTAGTAGATTTTGCAAAAGGATGGACATGGCTGTGGTGAATACATATTTTAAGAAAAGGGAGAAACACAGGGTGACATACAAGAGTGGAGGAAGATGCACACAGGTAGATTTTATCCTATGCAGGACAGTCAGTCTGAAAGAGAGGGGAAAGTGTAGTCAGGCAGCATAGGATGGTGGTCTATAGCAGGGCTCGCAAAATTTCAAAATCCCTGGTAGCCCTTCGGGCAGGCACTCTTCAGTTTTTGGTAGCCCAAAATAAATTTAAGTAGCCCAAATAAAAAAGTGATTATTTTTAATGCATAATATTGTAAAGGAAACAAAACATCAATCAAAAATTGTTAAAACACAAATTACAACAACTGTATAAAAATTACAATTATCAACTCAAATATTTGGTTCTAATTGAACAGAAATTTCTATGAACTTGTAAGAACTGTGTAGAACATGAATCAGTCTGTGTCAGATTCTGAATCTGAAATTTCTACTGAAGTCACGGATGAGAAAATGCCACTCGACGTTGAGGGCATAGCATCTCCTTTATCAGCTTTCTCTTCCCGTGCATCGGCCTCCATTTCACTGCTCTTTGTTCTTGTCGGGGTTTAATGATCCAGGTGTCTTGAACCTTTTCCAGAAAACATCCAGAAACTAACTGACTTTTCAGGGCAACATGATTCAACTATTTCATCATTAATGGGGAGTTGCATGCAGTCATTCAGTGTTTCAGGGTGTAGAGAGGTATAATGTGTTGTCTTCACTTGGTTCATGCAAGAATATCCTCTCTCACAGATTAGGGTGACCAGACGTCCTCCAAAAGAAGGACATATCCTCTTTTTTAACATGGTTTCCTCCGTCCTCCAGGCATTCCAAAAATTCATCAAAATGTCCTCCTTTCACAGAATCACGAACAGAGTTGACCATTTTTGACTGATTACATATGATATATACCGAGAACGAGCAGCCTTCAGCCATTCTCCATTCATCCGTGTCACCGTGTGACATTACGTTACGTTAGCACATTATCAATAATTGTAACATCAAGTAGCGGCAACACTGTTTTATATTCTATTTCTGCCCGACGGCCCAATGGATAGCGGTTAGCAGTTGATTGGAGTTAAAAAATATATTTGGTAATTTTTGTCCTCCTTTTTGACTGTCACCGTCCTCCTTTATAGCCGAACCCATCTGGTCACCCTATCACAGATGGCTGTTGATGGACTAAGTGTCAGCATTAATTTCACCAACAACAAGATATGAGAGAGGTGTTCTGGATTCTCTGAGAGGAGATCTCTGTACAAGCAATCTACCTTGCTAACTCCGGTGTTCTGCAAGCCACATTTTTAGATCCATCCATTCTTGTGGAATTTTCTCTTTCTCTTCCTTATCTAGCAAACTGGCAAAATGTGTGACAAGATAATCCACCTCTTCATCCCCATAATTTGCCAGCTCTTCTCTGGGGTAGGGAAGAGTGGAAGGGTCAAAAACCTTGAAACAAGTGAGAGGCTTTTCACGCAGATTTTTAAATCTGTTGTCCATGTACTTGACTGTGTTGTCAATAATCTGAATCTCTGCACCAAAGGTGTTTTTGTCTGTGCCCTCACCTCTTCTACAGGTCGCTGACGTTTTGTGAGCTGAGTTCCACAGCAGCAAATGCTACCATCCTCGTTCACTGTGAACTTTGTGTCCAAGGTTTTCTGGTATTCTCCTGGTTTTGTTTTTAGGCTAAGTAAGCGTGATGTGGTGCTCTCAACTAACTGATTTGTTCGTGTGATGTTTAGGTTATCATGCTGAAAATCAGTACAGCACTTGGATAAGATGGTACTGTAGTCCAACATGAAATGCAGGATGCGAACAAATTTCTCAGTCTATATCTCCTGCACCACCCCCTTAGCCTTGGCTTCATCCTCAAACTTGACATCACTTCCTCCTGCCATGTTCTCCATATGAACAACAGTGGGAGTGTAATTTTTTTTCCACAGCCTTCAGACATCTCAGCCGGCTTGGAAGCCACTGTGTGCTCTTCAGGCCACTGAAATGTGCCAGTTTCTCGTTTAGCAGTTCACTTATTTCTGTCAGTTCTCTTCGCTTCTTTGGGGAATCGTAGTACATCTTAAAAATGGTTTTCAGTGTATCTTTAAATTTCATAAGGTACTCACAGCCTATCACGCTATCCAGCACGGCTAGCTCTAATTTGTGTGCCACACAGTGGATTGTTATGATGTGGGGTATCCTCTGTTTCAGTCTCCCAGCTACTCCTGTTTGCTCACCCATCATCACTGCAGCACCATCAAAATTTGCACACACTACTTTCTTTTTCCATGTGTCTTCTCTGATACCCATGGTTTTCACTGCTTCATCAATAGCCTCTAAAATACCTGCAGCATTTGCACTCTTGACTGGCTGAAATTTGATCATGTATGTGGATATGTCACCATTATCTCTCACATACCTGACATGATCCAACTCCTGTTCTATTATACCAGTGTCTGTACTGCCATCTGCAAGAATGGATAAGAACCTGCTTTCTTGAATTTCCTTTTCAATCTGGTCTCTTGAAGTTTGTGCTATTGCTCCAATAAACTCTCTGCAAGCATGGTCATTGAGGTAAGTGGAACCAAGGTCTAGGCCATTTGCTTTTTGAAGTTTGCAAAGACTGCTAAATTTTGCCAATGGCAGTTCACTCTTTGCAACATAGTATGCTGTTCTAAACAGCTTTTTCAGGACTTCTTGTGCTTGGTTTATTTTCAGTATGTTTTTTGCAATTGGTGTTTGTTCTGGGAAAGATGCTGCAGACTGAGCACCAATGCATTTCTTGTGATGCAGAGATTTCTCATGGGTTCTGATGGGGTCTTTCCTAAAATTACTGGTCCCAGTAACAAAGGCGCTTGTCGAGTCAGAAATCGAGGGAAACTCACGACACACCCGGCAGAACATTATGTTATTTAGCTTGTCATATTCCAGCCACATAAATTCTTTTGTCAATAAAACCAAAAAGCTGCGCTTTCTTTTTGCCTCATAGTCTGATTTGTCATAACTTTTCCGCTTTGTGGTAGGCTTTTCTTTGGCTGTCCCTTCTTCACCCTTACCTGTCTTATTTGGCTCAGCAGAACTAAAATACCTGCGTAAATCCATTTATTTTTACACACGCACACACATAACGGTCAGCGATTTTTAGAATTCTCTGCGCAATCAACTTCTATCACATGTTTAAGCTTGCTGCGGGAGATTTCACTTGTTACGTTTGAATAGTAAGCTAATGAGTGATAAGACGATGTCAAAGGAATTGGTGCGCAATTAATCCGTCACTGACCAATCAGTACTGTCGCTCTCTATACACAGTTCGCGCGATCGCAAAGTGAAAGTAAAAAACAAGCGCGAATTCAAATGCGATTTCAATATTTCACATATTGACAGTGGCTCATCGATGCCCAAAAATGACACAATTACCCAGCTACATTTGCGAAAGAATGCAAAAGCATTGACATATATTTTTCCTTCCTATGATAGCTCGACGGGCAGGGCTGAGATAGATTTTGGTAGCCCGACTGGAAGACACAATAGCCCCGGGACGTCGGGCTAGCGATTTTGCAAGCCCTGTATAGGATGACGTTGGATATCAAGAAGAGGAGGAGAGTGAGGACAGAGCCTAGGATTTAATGGTGGAAGCTGAAAAAGGAAGACTGTAAGGTTGAGTTTAGGGAGGAGGTAAGACATGCAGTGAAGATTTACCAGATAGCTGAGCAACTACAGCAGAAGTAGTAAGGGTGACAGCAAGAATGGTGCTTGGTGTGACATCTGGACAGCAGAAGGCGGATAAAGAAACCTGGTGGTGAAATGGGGAAATACTGGTGAGTATACAGAGGAAGAGGTTATCAAAGAAGTGAGATAGTCAGAGAGATGGAGAAAGTAGACAGGAGTACAAGGAGATAAGGCGTAAGGTGAAGAGAGAGGTGGCAAAGGATAAAAAGGCCAATGATGAGTTGTATGAAAGGTTGCACACTAAAGAGGGAGAAAAGGACCTGTACTGACAGAGCTAGACAGAGGGACTGAGCTGGGAATGATGTATGGCAGGTTAAGGTGATGAAGGATAAAGATGCAACGTACTCACAAGCGAGGAGAGTATTTTGAGCAGATGGAAAGACTACTTTGAGAGACTGATGAATGAAGAGAATGAGAAAGAGAAGAGGTTGAATGATGGGGAGATATTGAATCAGGAAGTGCAACAGATTAGCAAGGAGGAAGTAAGGACAGCTATGAAGAGGATGAAGAAAGGAAGGGCTTTTGGTCCAGATGACATATCTATGGAAGCATGGAGGTGTTTATGAGAGATGGCAGTGGAGATTTTAACCAGATTGTTCAATGGAATCTTGGAAAGTGATAGGATGCCTGAGGAGTAGAGAAGAAGTGTACTGGTGCAGATTTTTAAGAATAAGGGAGATGGGCAGATCTGTAGTAACTATAGAAGGATAAAACTGATGAGTGACAGCATGAAGTTATGAGAAAAAAATAGTGGAAGTTAGGTTAATAAAGGAGGTGATGATTAGTGAGCAGCAGTATGTTTTCATGCCGGCAAAGAGCACTACAGATGTGATGTTTGCTCTGAGGGTGTTGATGAAGAAGTATAGAGAAGGCCAGAAGGAGCTGCATTATGTCTTTGTGGACTTAGAGAAAGTATATGACAGGGTGCCTAGAGAGGAATTGTGGTACTGTATGAGGAAGTCAGAGTGGCAGAGAAGTACAGTATGTAGAGTTGTACAGGATATGTACGAGGGAAGTGTGACAGTGGTGAGGTCTGCGTAGGAGTGATGGATGTATTCAAAGTAGGGGAGAGATTAAATCAGGGATCAGCTCTGAGGCCTTTCTTATTTACAATGGTGATGGACAGGTTGACAGATGAGATTAGACAGGAGTTCCAGTGGACTATGATGTTTGCGGATGACATTGTGATCTGTAGCGAGTATGGAGCAGGTTGAGGTGACCCTGGAGATGTGGAGATATGCTCTAGAGAGGACAGGAATGAAGGTTAGTAGGGACAAGACAGAATACATGTGTGCGAATGAGAGAAAAGTGAAAAGAATGGTGAGGATGCAGGGAGTAGAGTTGGCAAAGATGGAGGAGTTTAAATACTTGGGATCAACAGTACAAAGTAACTGTGAATTGAGGAAGAAAGGTGAAGATGAGAGTGCAGGCAGGCTGGAGTGGGTGGAGAAGAGTGTAAAGAGTGATTTGTGACAGATGAGTACCAGCAAGAGTACAAGGGAAGGTTTACAAGAGAGTAGTGAGCCCAATTATGTTATATGGGTTGAAGATGGTGGCACTGACCAGAAATGTGGAGAAAGAGCTGGAGGTGGCAGAGTTAAATATGTTAAGATTTGCATTGGGTGTAACAGGGATGGACAGGATTAGAAATGAGTATATTAGAGGGTCAGCTCAGGCTGACACTCCATTGGGGAGACAAAGTCAGAGAGGCAAGATTGTGTTGGTTTGGACATCTGCAGAGAGGAGATGCTGGGTATATTGGGAGAAGGATATTAACAATGGAGCTGCCAGGTAAGAGGAAAAGAGGAAGGCCTATTAGAAGATTTATGGATGTGGTGAGAGAGGACATGAAAGTAGTGGGTGTAGCGAAGCTAGATGCAGTGGACAGGAAGATATGGGAAAAGATGATCCACTGTGGCAACCACTAACAGGAGAAGAACATGAGGAAAGATAGTACAATCTCTAATGCTTATTTAAATGTGATATTTTAGTACTGGCTTTATTTATCTGCCCGGATTCCACACTATATAGGTTATTGTGGTGACACAGATGTATCTTCGCTAACCGAATTATATCTTGTTTGACAAAAATTGAAAAATATGTAAACAACAAAGTAATTTGCACTAGTTAACGTTTTGGTATCATATCTTCTGTTAATCTTAAAAAAATGTGAAAGACAAAACTGCGTGTTTTACAAGACCATGATGTACCTTTATAAAGGCAAATATGCGCTTCTAGAAGATGAAGTTTTTAAAAAAGTATGTAGAAATTTTGGAATCCTGGGTTTTGATGTGAAATAACTTTTTGTGCAACTAACTGAAACATTTTGCAAAAAAAAATTCTGTAAGCAAGAGGAATTATACTCTTTAGATCATGTCAAACTCACATCCTTTAGTGCTGCAGTAGCTACTGGTTTTGTTCCAGTCACTTTCTTAATTAGTAACCAATGTGACCTCTAGGAGCGCCACTGAGCCCCCAGGTCCCAAACACAGCAGTCCCACCACAAGTCCCGGGTTTAATTAATAATTTATTTTTGCCAAATACCTTCACACAAGTTATTTTTTAAGCACTCACACAAGCTCAATTGATTCTTCTTTATCTTCCTCCCTCTCCTTTCACTCCTCCAGGTGAGCTTTGTCATTCCACCTCCCAACTCTGACTCTCTGAGAGGAAGTGAGGTGACACCTTTTATACAAAAATCGGGAGTATTTTAGGTGTAGCATAGCCTATGGGAAGCACTTCTGGTTCAGCTCCACAAAACAGGGAGATCTTCTTTTGGCAGTACCCTCTGGTAGCATCTAGAGAACATGACAGGGTTTTCCTTTGAGACTACATGATACCTTGCAGTCGCCAACTAGAGAAGCACTGCCACCTCCCATGTTGTTGGATAAACTGTCCCAGTCCATTCACTACAACCCAGCTGCGCCAACTGTGATAGGATTCATTAGCCATTCCGGCTGGGTTGCTTCTTCCATTACAATGTCCATCCATTATGGCCTTCCGGCTGTAAGGCAGCACTCGCCTTCTGTGTCACCATTCATAACTATTACTGCCTCAAATTGAACCTGAAACTAAACTGCTCATCATTTATTATAGCTTCCTTTTTCTATGGTACAAGTTGTTAACTTTATTCCTCTGTAATTGCTATAGTTCTTGTTATTTACCTTATTCTTGCCTAATTATTTGAAATTGTTAATATTTATCTGAGAATTGTTCTTTCAAAAATGTAATATTTGACACTTTAGAGAAATCAACTCCTGTATCTCCTAGGCATCTTCATACTTCCACAAGTTTATTGCTTTTCAATTTTCCATGTTTTGAAATACCTTCTTAATCTCCTGCTTCCCTGTTTTCTTCTCCACGCTTACATTTTTTTAAATTTTTTTTTATGTATGCTGCCTTTGCGCGTAATGATTTTCTTCATTCATTATATTCTGAAACACAACATCATTTCAGAGTCTTTTTTGTGACTTTGTCCTCCGATACTTTTATTGCCAACTTTATTGGATATTTTCTGCTCCCTGTTTCTTTGCTTGGTAATTTTATACATTGACGTCTGTCCATCATTTTGTTTCCATATGGTTATAAAGATCTTGATTTGCCTGTATGCTCACTTTTGGCACATCAGCCTTTGCTTCCTTATTTGCTTTTTAAATGCTTGATTGCATTCCTCATTTTCAACAATGTCTCACCTTTTCTTAGCCTCTTTCTCAAGCCTTGTACAACATTGCACCTCCTCATTCCACACTATGTCTCCTTCTTTTATCAGCTTCCAACAGATTACTATTGTAAGACATGCAATACCACTGCTCTTATTTAGTCTGCCATTATTTCCCAATAACTGGTCTCTGTCTCTCTCTCTCCCCCTCTCTCTCTATCTAAATCTTTTCCATTTATTTTTTATATCTCTATCTGAATTCCTTTGGTTTCCACCATCTCATGTTTAGATATTGCCATTGATTTTTTAATTGTGTAAATGACCAGTTTTAAATTACACAGTAGTATATGTTGGGTTGCATCAATTTCTGTCTGGTAAAGGTTTATAGTCAAATATATCCTTCAATTTTTTCTTTTACACAAAACATAGTCCACTTGTGTAATGTACTTCTAATGTCACTTTTATTATTGAAGAATGTATTTATAATGACCACACCAGTCCTTTTACAAAATCCACCACTTTCCTATGCTATTAGGAGGGACTTATTTTATGCATTTGTTTCAGTTGGCTGTATGGTACAGACAGCAAAGAAAGAACCAGGGTATTTATTTGGCAGCATGAAACACGGAAGAGAATGACTTATAATGGGTTTAGTATCAACCTATTAAAATATTTTGTACATATTTTAACATTTTTGTGATCCCACTTCTTATTGCCAATATTGTTTCAAAACGTTCACCAAAGTTTTACAAGACAGCATGAGAAAGCACATTATTAATTTGCACCATGTAATAAAAGATGTTCAATTCTACTTACAAAATGAAGGATTTCAGCAAAAGCAAAAACAAAATTATCATTGCATAATCTATTTGAAACAGTAACATTGTCACCAACAGAATGATCTCCAGTATGACCAACAGGTGAGGAGTTTGAACTTTGTATTTATGCTGTGTAATGTATGGCCAGGACTCTTACCTGGCTCGGACACCTTCATAACAGAAGGACTGGGGAAAGAGATTACATGGGGCAGGATTTCCCCTGAGACGACAGAGGGCAGAGCCCTGGCTTACTATGGTGCCAAGGGTTTGGAACATGGAAGCTCAACCTTGCTGGGGCCCATGGCCACTGCCAGGGGGTGCATGTGAAATGGCTGAGATCTCTTCTGCAGGGCTGCTGCCACACCCAGAAGTATGCCCAGAAGGTGATCAGGGGACACCTGAGGCACTTCCAGGTGCTCTATAAAATGGGCCGCCTCACTACATTTGGAGAGCCAGAGTCGGGAAGAAAAGGACAAAGCTGGATGTAGGAGTGGAGGCAGAAGAGACAGAGAGAAGCAAAGTGTTTTATTGTATTGAACTGTGCTTAATACTAGGCTGTGTACTGTGCATTGGTGGTGGGGAACAAAGGGAAAGCATTTCTCCCCTTGAGAATAAACGTTTTGTGTTGCTGCACTTGTGTCTGTGCCTGTTGTATTGGGTGTTTGGGGAGATGGCACACCTGCCTGGTGGTCACAGCTGACCATGCAGTGATGTTTTAAAAAACAAATTCCACCCAAAAGTGATGATTTTTACTTACCCCATGTGGTTTCTAATGAATTTTATTTAGTAGTGGAGACACCAAAATAGCTGTCCACTGATGGTCTCCATCCAACCTAAAAGTACTTGGGAGGTTCTGAAGAGATGAATGCTGGAAAATACTCACATCTAACTGTGTGAAGCTTTTCATGTTATACTCAAGATGAATCCAGGCTGTAATCGCTGCCAAGGGTCTTCAACTAAGTACTGATAAAGGGTCTGGATATTTGTATAAATGGGATAAAGATTAGGCAGCCAAAGCTAGATGCTTTCATGATTGTTCTGTACATGTATGCATTGTTTTTGTTATCTATTTAGTTTTATTTAATTATTTTCCTCCTATAACCTCCGATTTAAACTACTTATTACCATAGCAAACTTTTGAATATAAAATCAGAACATTCTTATGCTTTTCTGATATTTTTCCAAACTTTTCCTCATAACTTGAGGAGATTCTCCATGTCGGTAATGACAACTCCAAGGGATATAATGGGAGCGAGAAGCTGAGGAGTCACAGGAAGACACACTGTGGAAAACGAGCACGGATTCAGAACAGACTACATACCCAAGCACACTGACCGCCACTGCCTAGTATTCTTCTCATCAAAGTATACTCTTTGGAAAACAACTTGGACAAAATTAGAAACAAGATTTAAATCCAGCAGGAAATGAGAGACTGTACTGTCTTTTGTTACACCTCGTCGCTGCTTATCCTCCTGGTTCCAGATCACACTGTGCAGCATGCAGAGTTCTTCACTGTTTTCCAAAAGGACAGAATGAAAGAGTCCAGCTAATCCATAGTTGGCAGGGTATGTTTTATGACGAACAACAACTGATTCAAGGAATATTATTGTCCTTTCATGCGCCTGCTCATCTAACCTGGAACTCCTCTTGATCTTGTCCCAGCTGTTCTACCTGCCGTGTGAGTTCACCTTGGTCATCACTTACACCATTTATATTCCTCCAATATGGACAGAGGTGCTACTGTATCTGCTTTGCACAATCTGATCAATAAACACCTCATTCAACATCCAGATGCTGCTCTTGTTATCAAATAAGTCATTTAACTTTAAACAACATATTATATATCAAACCAGGGACAAAAGTACCATGTACTTTTTTTGTACAATCATACTCCATTCAAGAAAGCTTATACTGTAAATCAATATCCTTGTCAGGTTTTGATAAATCTGACGATGCCAAAATACAAACAAAGGATCACACTGGATGTCCTGCCACCCTGTCAACAACCCCTCCCCATCCACCCAGTCACAAGTCTGCCCAATCAGAGAGTACGCTACAGGACATCCTGGATGTTGTCCAGCTACAAATATGTTTCAATGTTTATGGAACTGGGAAAATGCTTCATTGCCATATAGATATTGTATCCAATGTTTCTGTTGGGATCTTCCCTAACCAAAAGCCATGGGTTAATACATATGATTGCAAGGCACTTAATGCATGTCCCAAAACAAAGTGATTTTCACTGGTGATATGACTCAGTTTAAGTCAATCTCCTACAATCTATGGCATGCAGTTAAGATAATTTATATAATCAGTACTCTACAAGCATGTAGCAGGATGTGCAAACAATTTCCAATTACAGATGTAAAGCAGATCCTATATCTTGAGTAATGTTGATCTTTCACAGGAAAATTGCTTAAACACATTGTAAATTCGCTTTGAATATAATACTACCAGAGTTAACTGCACTGGTAGCATCAGTGCTTGCATAAACGATATACGGTTTTCACGACATAAGGAGAACTCTGAAATGGGTGAAGAGCAGGAAGGCTGTAGGACTTGATGGCTGTAGGAAATGATAGTCCTAAAGACCTGTGCTGACCAGCTCACCCCAATGTTCACCTCTATTTTCAACCTGTCATTGGCCCAGCAGGTTGTTTCTACATGCTTCAAAGGTTCTAATATTGTCCCTTTGCCCAAGAAAAACAATCCAACTTGCTTATACAACCAACACCCTGTAACATTGAACTTACTGGTGATTAAGTATTTTGAGAGACTTATCAAGAACTTAATTTGTTCAGCTCTTCCCCACTCGCTAGGTCCCTTTCAGTTTGCATATAGATCTAACTGGGTACAGATGATGCCATCGCTTACATCCTCCACTCTACACACGCGCTCTCATCTGAACCATGTTAACGGGAACTATGCAAAGAAGTTGTTCAATGACTATATTTCAGCCATTAACAATATAGTTCCCTGCAGGCTGGCAACCAAACTTAGGGAACTGGAACTGAGTCTCTCCTGCTGTGGCTGGATCTTGACTAGCAGACCACAGAGGGTGAGAGTTGGTGGTGTCCCAATCGACACCCTCATTCTTAACATTGGTGCTCCTTAAGGTTGTGTCTCGCATCACAACGGTTCATCTAAGCACAGTTCCAACACCATCATGAATTTTGCAGATGACATGGTGGTGGTATGCTTCATCTCTAATTAGGTGAATTTGACTACCTGGATATGGTGGGGGCATTGTCTTGTTGGTGTCAGTCTAAAAATTTGGACCTTAATGTCTCCAAAACCAAAGATGACTGTGGATTTCAAGCAGAAGCAACAGAGGAACTATTCCCCATGTAGGATCTATGGGTCTCTGATGGAGAGAGTCAGCAGCTATAGGTATCTTGGTGTGCGTATTTCTGAGGACCTGACCTGGACTAATCATACCTCCACTCTGTTGCAGAAAGCAAGGCAGCACTTTTATCACCTCAGGCAACTAAGGAAATTTAAAATCTTTCCTGCCATAATGAAAGCATCTATAATACAACTGTAGGGTTTGTGCTTTTTAGGTGTATTATTGCCTGATTTGGCAGCTGCAACTCCCAGGAGTGCAAAGCCCTGCATAAAGCAATATGGTGTTCTGAATGGATTATCAACTCAACATAGCCAAGCTTTCAGGACGTCTATATGTACTAATGCAGGACCGGGGCAAAACAGGTAATTACAGACACATTTCACTCAAGCCTTTTTCAGTGACTGCATTCATGTGAATGTCTCTGTAGCCAGGACTGAGTGGCTGAGGAAAAGTTTTTTACTTCATGCCACACAACTTTGCTAAATGATTCATTCTTATCATTGTCATTTAATATTGCATCTGTGCTGCTCAGGTTATATGATATTTAAATTATGCAAATTATGCCACTTTACACTGAATCTATACTGAAACTTAACGTGTATACTAATTTACACTCATACCTATTATATTTGCCTTCATTCCATCCTCATTTTTTTAATCTTCAATTTTCAAATTCTAGTTATGGTTGCCCTGTGATCAGGTTTGTCACAATGACATTTAACTGCAATTGTATTGTACAATAGTGAATGTGACAAAAAAATAAATGTAATTTAATATTTCAGTTTTTTATTTTTAGTAAATTTGTAATAATATTCTAAAATCTTGTTTTTTAAATTGTCATTGGGAGGTATTGGTTGTTCCCTGATGAGAGAATAATTAATTCAAATAATCTTAGCACAACGCTGCAACATTATAAAATGTGAAAAATTGAAAGGGTCTGAATACTTTCTGAATCCATTGTATATTAAGCAAAGCTTACACATTTTAAAAATAAATATAACATCAAGAAGCCTGTCATCACTTACACAATATTAATTTTACAAAACTACAACAAAATTTCAAATTAGAAAATTTCATTATATTGCCAGTTAAGGTTGTTTTCTTCCCTTAAAAAAATCTCCATATTCATGCATAAATTAAAAAAATAATATGACACTTGGTGAATGCAAAGAAACATTTTTCTTTTTGCTTTTGTGAAATGTTATCTGCATAGCACTTATATATTTAGGCACTTACATAAATGCCTAAAGCCACACTTTCTCAAAACTAATTTTAGATAATCCAATTTAATACTTACTGTGTTTTTCTGAGAGACCATATCCTGAAAAGAAAAGAAAAAGGATATTAGTGTCATTTGTGGACCATTATTGTCTGTGCTCCTAAACTTATTTAAGAGTAACAGAAGTGACCAGAACACCAAAACACTTAAACACCTGCAGCATGCACACATCACCAGAGTGAATAACCTAATTTGTAGGGACTATAAAAACAAAACAAAAAAAATCCTCTCAGAATGTCATTTATGAATTGAGTTATTTTTAGAAGGTAACGTGCGAGTCAGAAAATCACAAGTTAAATGACAAATATGTCAGGAAGTCTTTTTAAATGCATTTTATGATCAACAGAATGTGATTAATTTATTACTACCAGAAAGAAAGTGAGTAAAAGTGCTGTGATCCTACAACATTTTCTAATCTAAAACATGCACTGCAGATGGAGCCTGACAAAAGGCCAGTTTTTTAAAATGAGGCTTGCATAAAATTCTCTAAATTATAAACTATACAAGCAACTAAATATTAAACTAAATAAAACCTTAAAAATTATTATAATAATCAACATATTATTAACACTTTATACAGGTATGTCAGATCTCTAGCAATTGTTCATTAGTTTCTACTAATTATTGCCATGACCCCATCCTGCATTGCTGTGACAGAATAAAAATATCACTAACCAGGTCATAAACTGAAAATTGTATTGCACCACATGAATTAACCAATACATTCCCTAGAACACTCAATATATATATAGGTCACGGAAAAATACAAATTAGCTCAGAATATAACAACATAAAAAATTGACAAACAAGAGGAGAATGTTGGGTCAAGCTTGTTTGTTTATCTAATAGGCAAGATGACCTAAAGGTCTTCAAGGTTTCCGTTTCAACTACACACATCAATAGTTTGATCCGGATTTTCAAAACTCTAAGTGCTTCCTGGCTTCAGTCTTAAAAGCACATCCCCTTAATTTCCACTGGTGTCCTTGAGTATGTTGAAAGAATTCTGTTGGATTTACTTTATCAATAACTAGCAGAATACCCGCGCTTCGCAGCGGAGAAGTAGTGTGTTAAAGAAGCAATGAAAAAGA
>JANRMT010062834.1:12167268-12205725 GCA_026402145.1 Polypterus bichir lapradei
GAGAGAGAGAGAGAGAGATGACAACAACACTCATATCAATGACAAAACAATTACATTAACAATCATGTTACGTTATTTTTAAAATATTTCCTTTTCTTTTTCATAACTTCTTTAACACACTACTTCTCCGCTGCGAAGCGCCGGTATTCTGCTAGTCTTTATATATGTGTGTATGTATATATATGTATGTGTGTGTATATATATGTGTGTGTGAATGTATGTATGTGTGTATATATATATATATGTATGTGTATGTATATGTATGTGTGTATATACAGTATGTAGATACAGTATGTATATATGTATATATGTATATATGTGGATGTATGTGTGTGTGTGTGTGTGTATATATATGTGTGTATATGTATATATGTAGATATGTATGTATATGTTTATGTGTGTGTGTGTGTGTGTGTGTGTGTGTGTATATATATATATATATATATATATTTTAAAGCAACACTCATAACAGTGACAAAACAATTACATTGACAATCATGTTACTTTATTTTCAAAATGTTTCCTTTAATTTTTCATTACTTCTTTAACACATTACTTCTCCACTGCGAAGCGCGGGTATTTTGCTATATATATATATATATATATATATATATACATACCGTAGATCCCGGAATACAAGCCGAGAATTTCGTCCTAGATTTTTGGCTTGGAGTTTGGGGTTCGGTTTATACAACGAGTATCATTTCAGAATTCCAGCGCAATGCCGGTTTTGCCGATGAATACGGAAGTAAATAATGACGAAACTACAGAGCCATCTTTCAGATGAAGAAGTAACTTTGCATGCCGGTACTTTAAATTAAATAAAGAATTTATTCAAAAAAGTGTTTTAGTTGTTGATTTTATTAATACAATTTATAATAAATTATCGGGAAGTTTAAAATAAAATTTATTTTGATTCACGATCCACATCTTGCGTTACGAAACGGATGCGGTCACGTGTATCCGCTTGCGCGATTGTAAACAAACAACCGAGAGCGTTAGTAGCGTCAGTCGGAGCCCAGATACATGTGTTTGTGGATGTAATTTCGAAACGAAGATGGACATTGTGTGGAAATATCTCCTCCTCCTCCTCCCTTCCTGCAGCCCAAAGATGTCAAATTAAATGGTGAGTACAGTATGAAATTGTTTCTAGAATAGAATGCCTTTTACTGTCACTATACGCATCTACAATGAGATTAAAAGCAGCTCCTTCAGTGCAGAAAAAAGTTCTGTATAGGGCTTGTATGGTTGTTTTTTAGCCTTAGCATAACGCCGTATCTGCGGCCCCGCTTCTGCTTTCTTTCCCTCCTCCGTCTGTGTCGTCTCCTAGACCCGACAACAAACCACGGAGAGCCCGCTGGTCTCGCTATGTTGTCTGGGATGTTGTGCGTGTGATGAAAAACACTCAAAACAGATGTCTGGCTCTGGACACCGATGTCTATAAGGTTCTGAATGGTGTAGCGGATGTTCGCCGAACCGATCGTGCACAAACAAGGACAAAAAAAAAAGTACAAAAACAACAAAAAAGTGCACTGAAAAGGAGAGCCCTGAGCCGCTGCGCGCCGCCATGCTCCTAGTCTAATCGAAGTAGGCTAGGCACTTTTTATAACTTTTTGGTTAGTACATTAGAAAAAATATTGGTGTTTTTTATTATGAAAAGGTTAAGTAAGTGTTGTAGTGGGAGGTTTGGAACGCATTATGGGTTAGCCTTTGCGAACGAATTAAGTTCGTAAGTCAAGGGTCCACTGTATTGCGTATTTAAGTTAATCAAATTTATAACAAGTCTCCGGAAATCCACCCGCCGATGTACCGTATTTGCGTATATAGTTTCAACACAAAGGTTCCAATTTACCAAACTTCTCCTTAATCACTTCCTAGTTTCCATCAAAAATGCCGGCAGTCTCAAATTCTCGCCGATAAACATTATAAATATACCCGAAGAGACACTTTTAAGGAAATTTAGAAAATTTTGCTTGGAGAAGGGGGTCGGCTTAAATACCGGTCATCGGCAAATACATGTAATTTAGTCGGTAGAGAAGGGGATCGGCTAATATACCGGGTCGGCTTGTATTCCGGGATCTACGGTATATATATATATATATATATATATATATATATATACTAATAAAAGGCAAAGCCCTCACTGACTGACTGAATCACTGACTGACTGACTCACTGACTCATCACTAATTCTCCAACTTCCCGTATTGGTAGAAGGCTGAAATTTGGCAGGCTCATTCCTTACAGCTTCCTTACAAAAGTTGGGCAGGTTTCATTTCGAAATTCTACGCGTAATGGTCATAACTGGAAGCTATTTTTCTGCATATACTGTAATGGAGTTGAGCTCGAAAGCGGTGGAGGGGCGGAGTTTCGTGTGACATCATCACGCCTCCCACGTAATCACGCAGTATGTAGAAAACCAGGAAGAGCTCCAAAAACCACTGAAGAAAACATACATTATATAATTAAGAAGGCAGCGAAACAATTAGAAGCGAGCGAGTGACATATAAAACCATATTCAGCGGCTCACGTAAACTGATGCAGTGCGCAGACAAAAAGCGACAGTTCCAAAGAGTGCTGAACAAAAAACTAATTACACTGCTACGCTGAAATAGACAAACCACACGCCGTGGCGCAATAGTAGAGTCTTCGCCTCTAGCGCCGGCGTCCGAAGTTCGATTCCCGAGAGGGGATGCACTGAGTATGTACGTGTGCTTCCCGATTCATTTTAGCCTCGCATCCCCTTGGTTTGAGACGTATAAAAAAATATGCGGTTAACGCAGAAAGACAGATCACCAATTGAAGCTTTATGAATAATGGATACTTTATTCGCGATCAATGATTGTTTTGGTAAAGCCATACTCAGTGTATTCATTAGATGAACGGTAAAAAAGTAAGAGCGAGGGGAAGGTAACTTATTGAGGCACGCAGGCAAAACCACAATAGCACACGGGCTCGATGTACTGTAGTGCGACTCAACTCGATCTGAATTGCGCGATCACATTTGAAAAAATATATCTTTTATACAACCATATTCATGAGTGCTGCTACTACGGAAACAAAGCATGGTGTAAACCTAAACTTTAAATTAAGTTCATAGACAGGCTGCCGCTGGCGTTTGTAATTTAGTGCCTGCCCATATAAGGCCGTCCGTCAGCGGCAATCCAATAGAAACACTGCCGCTAAATATTCACGGGTGAAGGACTGTGCTTATGCAGAGGAAGATGAGATGGTCAGGGTGGTGTTTGGCACAAACTCGGCGAAACTGCGAGAGAAACTTTTAAGTGCAGGGTCTTAGCTAACATAATACAGCCGTGGACATCGCACAAGATGGCACCAGCACAGCTAAGAAGCTTCGATGCATGTACACCGAGCGACTCACAGGAAATGACGCTGTGCACAGACAAAAAGCAACAGTTCCAAAGAGTGCTGAACAAAAACCGAATTACACAATTGAGAAGGCTGCAAAAAAATATGAAGCGTGTGATACATACAAGCATATTCATAAGTGCAGCTACCGCGGAAACAAAGCACACGGTGGAAAAAGTCAATGTCCCGCTAAAGGAAGACAGTGTAAAAAAAAACCCGTGCATGCAGTGTGTCACGTCTCAGATAAAGAGGAAGACGAGCTGTTTATTGATGCAGTAAGAAACGAATTGATGAATGAAACCTGTTATCTTTACAACGATTGACAAACATGGAATGTAACTTGAACACAACACATCGTACAAATACGACCCTGATTGAAACAAATAATGATAATCGAATCCTTGATCACAGCAACACTCAATAACACTCACAAAACAATTACTGTATATTGACAATCATGTTACGTTATTTTTAAAATGTTCCCTTTTCTTTTTCATAGCTTCTTTAACACACTACATCTCCGCTGAGAATATATATATATACCCCGATCTGCATACTCTCAAATAGACAAACCACACGCCGTGGCGCAATGGTAGAGGCTTCGCCTCTAGCGCTGACGACCAAGGTTCGATTCCTGAGAGGGGTTGCACTGATTATGTACGCGCGCTTCCCGATTCATTTTACCCTCGCATTCCCTTGGTTTGAGACGTATGAAAAAATATGCGGTTAACGCAGAAAGACAGATCACCAATTGAAGCTTTATGAATAATGGATACTTTATTCGCAATCAATGATTGTTTTGGTAAAGCCATACTCAGTGTATTCATTAGATGAACGGTAAAAAAGTAAGAGCGAGGGGAGGGTGACTTATTGAGGCACGCAAGAGAAACCACAATAGCACGCGGGCTCGATGCGTCGGTTCACGTCAACTCGATCTGAATTGCGCGATCACATTCGAAAAAATATATCTTTTCAAGTTCTATTTAGTTGACACAAATATCTTTGGTTGGAATGTAAGGCAAATTTACTCTTTACATTTGTATGGTGAAGAACAATTTATGCAATGATGACTAAATTTAACTATATAAAGTCAAAACTTGTATATATAAAGTCATTCCCGAATATATAAAGTCAAAACTTGATTATATAAAGTCACTGTCGGTATATATAAAGTCAAAACTTGTTTCTGAATATATAAAGTCAAAACCTGAGTATATAAAGACGGCGTTGGAATATTTAAAGTTATAACTTGAATATATAAAGTCAGCGTCGGAATATATAAAGTAAGCGCTGGAATATATAAAGTCAAAACTTAAATATATAAAGTCAGCGTTGGAATATATAAAGTCAAATCTTGAATATATAAAGTCAGCGTCTATATCTCTATATATATATAGAGATATATATATATATATATATAGATATGACAACAACACTCATATCAATGACAAAACAATTACATTAACAATCATGTTACGTTATTATGTACATATTAAATGGTATTTTAGGGATGTGGTCAGCTTTGTGTTTTTGCTTTTGGTTAAATCCTGTTCTCTGGGTATTTTACCTAGAAGTTTAAAGTGGGCACACAAATGCAGTTGTTATCTTTGTCATCTTACAGCTTTAGTGTCCTGTGAACCAATCTCAGCCTGAACACTGCCAGTGTGGAGGTTAAACTTTCTTCCCATGCCTGCATGGGTTATTCTTCTGGTACTCTGGATGCCCTCCCACAAAAGGGATGCAAGTTAAGTTTACTGGGGACTCTAAACTGGCCCACTGTAAGTGTGGACATGTGTATGAGTATGTCCTGCAAAGGACTGGATCCTTAATCAAGGGCATTTCTTCCCTTGCAACCAATGCTGCCAGGATAGGTACAGGTTCCATGCAATCATGAAGTGGGTGAGCAAGAAAGAAAATGGATGGATGGATGGATTTAAAATGATAGTGCTCTGGGTTTGGGATTGAAAATTTGTTACTGAATAAACTAACCTAAACAAAAATGAATTTTAGACACAGAAAGTAAAATAATCCATATAATGCAAATTTAAATGAAGTTTATATTTTACTAATCATCCTTGACTATATGTCACTCTAGTACAGTATGCTCATAGTCTAGTATTCTAACAGTACACCATTTCAAATCATGCCAGTGAAACAACTTTAGCTGAATTTTGACTAATATTGTTCCTTTTCTTTTTATCATTTCATTTTGTCTGAAGTTAAGCTACTGTCTCCTTCATGAGAGTACTTCCACTTAATGGGGAATTTTACAGCTAAGGAACAAAGTTTTCCCATTTTTAAAGTTCTGACTATATTTAGTTTAAATACTTTTTAAAAAGTTATTTTTATACATTCTTTGAACCCTGCTCGTCACCACAATAAAAACAAAACTTAGCTTTTAAAAAACAATGAAAAATATGAAATTCGCAATCTAAAAAATATCTAAAGGATCAAAAGGATCTGAATTTTTATGTTCGATGTCAGGAATGAGTTCCTGTTCTCTGCACCACAAACATAATCAATGAGAGATCAGGAAAAGGATAAATGAAGGATGGGAAATGTGCTATACAAATAAAATGTATTATTATTATTATTCAAGGCCATACAAATAGTCAAAAAGTGAAACCATTACAAATGACAGACTATATATTATTCAGTATGTAGTTTGCAGAGACAGTGCAGATGCTTACATTGTAAATCGCTTCACTCCATATCTGCTTACCAATGGTGTGTTTTTGCTGTTGATATGTCCCATATAAATACATTTGTAGGATACCTTGAAAAGCCTAAAGTAGCTCTCCTTGGTTTGTTGCTTATGAAGTAGTACTTAAACAAGTATAAGGCATCTTATTTTCTATAAAATCTAAATGAAATAAAACTGCAGGCATATGCATATAAAAAACTCATCTATACAGAATATATACATATCCTATTTATGTACCGTCTATGTTCTCTGTTACAAGTCTAGCTCTGATTAGTAGTTCATGTCTTTTTTTATTATATATTCTATAAAAATATAATCTAGTATGAAGTCCTATACTGTACATTATTTTGTAATTGCTTTGTGTATTTTACTTCTTCTGAATACTATTTTGTTGTTTCTTTTAATACAAACTATTGCTGGATGATGTAGTAATGCGTCATACTTTTGCTAGGATATCTTTTTACACATTGGGTCATTTCTACATTTACATTTAGTTACTTAGGAGACACTTTTATCCAAAGTGACTTACAAAAAAGTCAACATAATCATCTAAAATCAGTCTAGTGACTGCTGGGAACAAGTGTTATAGGACAAGGGTACAAAATTGATTTCCACAAGTGAAGAGCTCAAAACAAAAGCTAGTTACAATTCCCAGTTTTACCTATCATCTGATATCAGTCAGACAGAAATTCACCAAACCAAATACACTTCTAATGCTTCTTGAACACATTGAGGTAGTCAGAGTTTTGAATGGAGGTGGATAGCTTGCTTCATGCTACACATGAAAAGAAGCAGTTCATCAGAAGATCTGAGTCATTGAGAATGAGCATAGGACCTCACAAGTGTCTCCATACATATAGGTGCAGAACCACTAGCTACTCTATAGGCATCAAGGATTAGAACTTAATGTTTACCACTACAGGAAGCCAGCGTAGTGATCTGAAGAGAGGAGTGACATGTTACTGCCTTGGCTGGTTGAACACCAGATGTGCCGCTGCATTTTGAATTATTTGTCACGGCTTGGTGACACAGGCTGGTGCTCATGCCAACAGAGAGATTTTATAGCTGAATACAAGACAATCCACAGTAATTCATGCTGATAAAATGCACTTACTACTTTAAAACTCAATTCTGCTTTCCAGAATTTTTTATCAGTTTAACACAGCCAGATATTTGATTATATAATTCATTTTTTCAACCAAAATACTGCATGACCAAATGATGTTGAGAACTTTCAAGTAACCGGCTGCCCAAGAAATGATGAAATGGTTCAAATGAAAGTATACTGGACAGCCAAATTTAGCAATGTCAACAAGTTGTTGTTGCAATGTAAATTCTGTACACATATTACAGAAAGAAAGATTTTTTACACTGTGAACAAAAGGCTGCAATGCTATATATGCAAAGGATGATCTAGCATTACAGTAAAGTGCACACCATGTCACAATGTGATCTGTAACATCCATCGTTATGAATGGTCAGCAGGTGCTTAGTAAAATAGATCATGGCAGTATTTGTAAATCATGGCAGGTGAGAGAAAGAAAAACTGACCTTAAGTGACTGAGAAGTGTCAGGGTCAGTGTCATGGTAAAGGATGACATTATTTGCCATGTCAAAACTTTCTCGCACTCCAAGGTGATAAAACAGTGATGGCTGCCTGAACACATCACTCATGTCCACCACAGCAATATCTGAAAAGATAAAAAATAAATACATAACATTTTATATATTTATGTATATATCCTCAAAGCCTGCAGAAAACATTAAGGGTCAGAAAGAATTATAATACATATTTACTTATTGGATATTTCAGGTTCAGAAGATGGATTGATGATTTCACACTTTAATCTAAAAACAAGAACAGCACTATTTTCTCCAGCTGGAAAACTGAAGAAATTCCAAGAGATGTGTTAAAGCTACTACCAACCTTGATACTTGATACTAAAAAGAAATCTGTATATGGATAAAAGAGAAGGGACAATAATCATAAAAATCTCTTGACAGAGACCATAAAACCTGAGAAACCTTCACATGAATACAAACATAACTGTTAATTATGTAAGGTTTAAGAAAAGTGTGAGTATGTGTGTGTATGTATGTTATATGTATGTGTGTGTACACATATCTTGGCTGCAGGAGGCAACATGGTGCTTGGTCTGTTAAGCCCCGCCTATTATGTGCTGCCAACACACTACTTTTCTGTCAGAGTATGCTTCCTTCGCCTAAATAGACCAACCCACAAGGCAATGGGACTTTTTACTCATAGTTGGGACAGTGGCTGACTTACCAAATGTTTGGAGAAGATACTGTTATTAGGGATTGTGCGCCCCCTACAGTACTTTAAAAACTGCTTTGTGCAGATATTCACCTCTGACCACGGTGAATAATACCTGGAACTAATTCTGGTTGAAGTCTGATGGCGATGGGGTGTCCAGAGACAGGAGCAGGTACGAATGGACTGGGTGTTCCTAGTTACAACACTGCACATCAGAGACACAGGGTATTTTGTTGCTAACAGCTGGGACTGACTGGTAGCTTTTTTAGGAGATCCTGTGTGACTGAGCAGCCCTATTTAGGGAGCGCACTGCTTACCCCAATTGAGGAGGGGCTTAAAAAAGGTGGCCTAAAAATTGCCCACTCAACTCATGCCTGGATAGGTTACCACACCTGTCAGGTCATTCCACCTCTGCAGTTAAAATAAAAATAATAAGTTGTATGATCTAAAATTGGCAACATGGAACATAAGGACTCTCCTGGACTCATATGGTGGTTCTAACAGAACCCATAGGAGAACAGCCCTAGTTGCAGCCAAGCAAAGTCGTTTTAGTGTTAATATTTCTGCTTTAAGTGAGACAAGTCTTATGGATGAAAGTTCTTTAACAGAGGAAGGGATGGGTTATACCTTCTCCTGGAAAGGTTACGCCACAGATGGACAACACCTGCATGGACTGGGAATTGCCATTAAGAATACACTACTGCCAAGCTTCACTGAAACACCTGCTGACATAAGTGAAAGACTAATGTCCCTCTTCACCGCACTTTTCAAGGCTTATGCACCAACCTTGTCATCTGACAGTGAGGCCAAGGATTGCCTTTAGTACTCATTATACGATGCCCTGCACTGGATCCCAAGAGTGACAAGATCTTCTTGCTTGGGGATTTTAATGCCCAAGTGGGACAGAATAACAAGATATGGAGTTGAGTGCTTGGCCGACATGGTATTGGCCAGGCTATTGCAAATGGTACGAGACTACTTACTCTCTACTCTGAGCCTGAACTAACCAACACCATCTTCCAACAGAAAACTAAATATAAGACATCATGGATGCACCCTCACTCCAAATACTGGCATCTGATTGATTATTGAGACGTAGTGACATCAGAGATGTTCCATCACCCGTGCTACGACAAGTACAGAATGTTAAGACAGATCACCATACGATTATGACCAAGACACAAATGAAAGTGTACCGCTCTTTGTGGAGGCAAGGGCCCAATTGATGGTGACTAGATTGCAGTCACCTGGCAAACACTGATGTAAGAAACAAGTTACACTGCACCCTAGCAGAGAAAATAGGGAAAATCAAGTCTTCCTTGAACAACATGGACCAGTAGTGGGTTTACATCAGCTGAGCTCTCTATGAATCAGCAACCCAAACCATTGGCTCTAAGAAGAAGAACCATCAAGACTGGTTTGATGACAACCCAGAGACTATCCATGACCTGCTAAAGAAGATGCATAAAGCACATCGGGCAACTTTACATAACCCCACATCCAGTACCATCAGGCAGCAATGGCAGAAAGAACAGCAAGAAGTACAGAGAGCACAGGAAATTCAAACAATCTGCCAATAGAAATGACATTCATAAATTTTTATAATGCTGTCAGAAGTACTTACAACCCAATAAATCATAGCATCACTCCTCTGAAAACAGCAGATAGTCTAATAATCTTGAAGGACCAGAACACCATTCTGATGAAGTGGACTGAACATTTTAATATCCAACTTAATCAGGACTCTGATGAAGACTTCACCATTCTGGATGAACTGCCTGCATTTCCTCCCAATTACAATCTCAACCAATCTCCAACATTTTTAAGGTTCTGTCAGCTGTCTGTTCCCTTAAAACCAGTAAGTCCCCTGGTGCTGACAAAACACCCGAAGAGCTGTTAAAACAGGGAGGATACCTCTGTACAAGGACTCTACACTAATATATCACCAAGGTCTGTGCTGGTCAGAACATCCTACAATAATGAAAGGATGCTAATATTGTCACTATTTTTTTTTTTTAAGAAGAAGGGTGACAGGGCCATCAGTAGCAACGGTAGGGGTATATCATGTCTTTCTGTTGCTGGCAACGTCCTGGCTAAGGTGATGCTTCAGAGGCTGATCAACAACATCACAGAATCAATGCTGCCTGAATCGCAGTGCTGTTTCAGGAAGAACAAGAGCATAGCTGATATAATTTTCACAGTGTGACAGCTTCAGAAAAAGTGCTGGGAGCAACATGAGGACCTATTTATGGCATGTGATGACATCTCGAAAGCCTTATATACTGTCCAGAGAAAACTTTTGTGGGGTGTCCTCCTTATGGTTGGTGCTGATGTTTCATGAGAGGATTTGACCTGCAACTGGCATTCCAATTCATTCAAAAGATGTTCAGTAGGGTTGAGGTAAGGGCTCTGTGCAGGCAATTCAAGTTCCTCCAACCAAATTTATCAAACCAATTCTTAATGGACCTGGGTTTGGGCAAAATCATGCTGGAACAGTAAAGGGCCTTTCACAAACTACTGCCAAAGTTGGAAACACAAAATGATGTAGCATTTACAGTACCATTCACTGGAACCAAGGGACTTAGCCCACACCCTGTAAGACAGCACTAGACCATTATCCCTCCTTTACCAAACTTTACAGTACTATGCAGTCAGGAAAGTAGAGTTCTTCTGGCACTTGCTAAATCCAGATTCCTCCATCAGACTGCCAGAGAACATGTTTCTACTGCTCAGAGGTTAATGGTGGCGTGTTTAACATCACTCCAGCCACCTCTTGCCATTGCTCATAATAATCTTATGCTTTTATGTGGCTACTTGGCCATGGAAACCCATTTCATGCAGCTCCCAATGCACAGTTCTTGTGCTGATGTTGCTTCCAGAGGCAGTGTGAAACTCTGTTGTGATGCAACAGAGGATAGGCGATAGTGCCACATTAAAGTCACTGAGCTCTTCAGTGCCACCTATTTTACTCCCAATGTTTGTCAAAGGAGATAGAATCTCTATGTGCTTACATTTATGTTTCTGTTAATAATGCGTTCAGCTGAAACACCTGGACTTAATAATTTGGAGGGATGGCGACATACTTTTGGGAATTCAGTGTATAGTATATGTATGTACATATACAAACACATACATACTGTATATACATATATATATGGTGTGCGAATATAACTGAAATGTACAATAATCAAAGGCCACTGCCTTTGCATTTAGTTTGGCAATGGGATCATCCATCCCCCATCAACTTAACATTTTTAACAATATCATTCTGTCCTCTTGGACTCCCCAATCTAATCCCTTGTAAATATATTGCAGTGGGTTTATCCACTGGTCCATTTTGTCATTTCTGCTCCCTAATGTTCCCAAAACTTTCTATATTTTGGAAGTATCCCTCTCTAACTCTCTACTTGTTTTTTGTCTCAATTTCTTTCTCATCAATCCACTCTGCACAAAGTTTACCCCACAATTTACTTCTTCTGGATCTTTCTACATATCTTTCTTAATCAAATCCAGCAGACTTTATTTTTCCTGGCTACTTTCATCACCAAGCTTGCCTTGGCCTCTCACCTGAAAGCCCTTTTTTCTTTTTCTGTTGATTCTGGGAAAATGTTTTCTCTAACCTGTTCCTTCATGAACTCTCAGCATAGAGGATCATCAAAGGATCTAGGCATGATACAGGGAAATGGCTCCCATTTACCAATCTTTTGGACTGTCTGGTGATTGGTGACAATGGGAGCACATCCATCTTGTTGCATTTTCTGCTGTGGTCATGCTATAGTCTGCTGGCCTCTCCTTTTTGACACACAGGCTTCAATCAGTCACCTTCTTTCTTTTTATATTATTGTGTTTTTTATTTCAATTGTATATAATCATGGTTCATTAGGTATTTAATTTACTCTAATAAAAATTTGATCACAAAAAACAATTTTAAATAGTGCAGTAATCAGCCTGTTGTTGGTTCTCATGGTGGGCAATTTGTTCTTCAATTAATTTTGTGCATGCCAGGTACATTCAGTATAGATATCACTTAAACACTCTTACTAGATTTGGATTGCTTGAAAAAAACAGTTTGAATAGTCAAACAAAAAATGTATCAATACTAATGGAAAAAGGGAAACCAACAACCAACTTGCCTAAAATAAAGGAGCATCTGTAGTATCCTTACACCCTGAACAGCCTGGTACCAGGCCAAGCGGTCATTTAAAAATCTTTTGCTATATCATACAGATGAAGTATTACACACACCGACACAAATAATCCCTCATTTGCAAGCGACAGCTGTCACATTCCTAGTAATCAAACTTTTTACGGTTAACTTTTAATCTGGAATGAAATAATAAGTGTGGTGTTTCAGAAACTGTCACAAAAAATTTGAAAAAAATCGTAGTAATTATTCAATATAAAGTGTTATGCATCAATCAAAGAGTCCTGACCAATAGATTCTCCTGATCAAAACAATAAAAGTCCAATCATATTATTGTACGAAGTATCAATCATGAGATATCCTCCAAATACGATAAGTCGCAAGGCAACCTTTAGCAAATACACCTAACATTTCAGAGTCATGAACTCTGATTCAATAGGTCACACACTTGCAAACCTTATTTCATTGGACGGCAGCGACTGTGACATTTCCAACAACACATAGATGTCCATATATGGACATAATGAGACACTGCTGAGGGTGTGAATAATGAAAAAAAATACACTTTTTGAAGCTGGAGCAAACAATGTAAATAGTTTCATGCAAATATGTAGATTGGGTTGGGGGGGGGGTACTTGGGTGTAAGAGTGTATTAGAGGATGGGGTTCAGAGTTTTTAAATGATTCACTGGTTTTATTTGTAATAAAATTGTTTCAACCTCTCCCCATTTGGAGAAGTGCACTCATGGTGCCAAATGTTGTAACTATTTATTTGTGTTATGAACGTGAAACTTTAGACAGGTAGGTTGACATGTCTGGGAACACCTCAGAAGTGAAAAAAACAGAACACAAAAATGTGAAACTGTTACTGTAGGAATTTTAAAATTTGACATAAACACAAATTCTATCACATCTGAGAGGTTAGTGAAAAACGGACTGTCCTGCCTTTATTTTTGAATAATAAGGTGTTATTTTGGGGTACCTTACCCCCTCAGGTGGATACTGCTGAAAAATGCCCTTAGGGTATAAGGAGAAGGAATATGCCTTTATTGTGGCAGGTAATAAATAGGGATATTAATGATTAGCTGTTTGACAATTAATTTACATTAAAAGTTTAGAACAAATAATATTATTGATTACACAGTTATTGACATTTGTGCTAAGAATGTAATTTCCTGACTACATTTCAACACCTGATATATTGTTAAATGAAACAAACATAGTAAAACAGTTAAGTTACATAGAGAATTGTGTCAAATCCAGAAGTAGAACAGATGCCTTCAGTTAAAATGAAGCATGTTAATTGTAGCTTGTTTTGCAAATAGGCAACTAAGTACACTGTAAGTTGTACAATACTATCCTAAAACACCAAAGCAGTGCTTCTAAAGTATATTACCACAAACAAAACAAGTATGCTGCTTGCAAGGTTAACATCTAGAACCTACCATATTAGTAGTAAGCAAGAGAAAACTGCTTACTGGCAGTCAGCAGACATCACACAAATGGTATGTACAAAGATAGAACAAGACCAGTTATCAACTACACTTATAACTAAGTTTTAAATAGTGCTAAGCAAAGAATTGCATCACTGTAACTTGCAACTACATAGAATGGCAGAGGAAAAAGACAGTACTATATTTTGCAGCATGATTTATAGATGACAGCCTTGCTAAGAAATTACTTGTCATGGAAATTGGTTGTGTGTGTTTATTATAATACCCAAATCATCCTTACTGCTAATTCATTCACACCCATGAAGTGGGCATTTTTCAATTGTCTTATATATAAACGTCTATGCATGGAGGTGTGTGTGTCTGTCCAGCCCGGAAGTGAGAGGTGGAGTCAGGGTAAGGCCTCCTCCTCCCAGGAAACAGAAAACTCGCTTAGCCGCTAATAACACAAGCGGGGCCAGCATGTCAGCAAAACGAATCCTCCTAGGAGAGAGATGCCCAGAGTAGTTCCTTTCAATTACTTGACATCTCTACATTTGATTTTTTTTCTGATGGTTTCAATAGTTTCTAGGACCCCAGGCTTTTTACAGTACGGATTTACACAGCTAGTACATTATAATTCACCATCAATAACCAATTTAATTTGTATTTGACCTGAAGACATAGGCTATCTGGGGATACCTGGAACATACATTTCTTTAGGATTATCTGTTCTCAGCTGCCTGAACACACAACTGATTTCAAAGATAAATCATTATTCTGATTTTCATTTAAAAAAAGCATAAAATGCTTTACATTAAAGAAAAGCGACACACTGTGACATATATTCTCCCCAACGTTAACACAAAATCTTTCATACATAACACATAAATAAAATCCTTAATGGGAAAAATTTGAGTGTATTATTCTCTTTGTTGTTAAGCATGGCTTTTGGGTCAAGTGGAACCTGAAGGATGTTTCTTCCTTTCATGTTCACAACATAGCTTGGACAGCATGCATTAGTACAGCGTGTTGCCATACCCACCACACGATGAAACAGCTCAGGATTCCAGTTGACAACTCCCCAGGTAGACATGTGGTCCAGTCTCACCCCTCGGATATGACCATCTATCTGCAGCAGCCAGGTGTTATGAGGGCATCCCATTGGTCCGATCCAGCTGTATGGGTCCTCAACAGTGAGGATCCTGTGAGCCGATCACCCTCAGGAAATAATGCCACATGGCCAAAGTGCTGTAACTGACTCTCCCTAGCAATGTAGGTAATGTGCCTCATTCGGGACTCCATGAGCAACCACTCATTTGACACAAAATCAAACCAGAGGTACCCAAGGATTCTCCAAAGAGACACAGTGCCAAAGGAGTCCAGTCTTCATCTCAGGTCACTGGATAGCTTCCATGTCTTTCAACCATATAGCAAAACAATAAGCATCAGGACTTTAAGACCGCACTCCCCATTCCAGGACCCTTATTACCCACCCATGCTCTCCCTAACAGTCTACTGACTACATAGGAAGAGTCACCAGAGTCAGGAATGTCTCTGCCAAGTTAAATAAACCTCTCGATGATGTCGACAGAAACACTGCTGATGGCCGTGCCAAGATGTCATTAAAGGCCTGGATCTTATTTTTTTATCCAGGATATGCACAAGCCCAGACATTCAATACCATTGAGCTAATTCCTAATGCCTCCAACTAAAGAGTAATCTCAATTTGAGTCATATCTTCAAAGCAGTCACTGTGAAAATGGCTTTTACCATTTCATCTCTTACAGAAAAGAGACACTCTATTTAGTTAGTGGCATTTCCATCAATTTGGCTGATAAAGTGGAGTTGAGGAACTTTATAATGCAGAAAATTTACACTCTAAACGGTGTAATGCAAACTATGTTTATTGGGTTGAAAGTTGACATTAACTCCTCCAACAGCATCTGGGAAAGATAACAGTAATACTGAAATGCACCTCCGCTAACTGCTATATGCATCTCTGCCAGCTTTTACAATGGGTGTCCTAACAAACCCTGACTGTGGATTTAAATACTCAAAAATTCTTTAATGCAAACCAAGTGTAAATTTAGTATTTGGATATATTGTTGTTGTGGTTATTTTGTCACCGTTGTAGCTTTAACACAGCACTTTAAGTGAAATGACATTACACAATGCTAATCCCAGTACTGAACCTGGAACATCCTTGGAGATAACACTTTCTTCTAGACTTGGGTGATGATATCAGGTGGTTTTGTTATTTTTTTATCAGATGTAGGCAATAGCAAGACTGCTTTCTGTTCTACTTAACTATTCTTTTAGTCTTGTTTATAATCTTCTTGACTTCCAGGACTATCAAGTGTGTATTAATATAGATGCTAATGTGACCCTCGACCCATATATCCATTTTTCGCTTCCACTAACACAAAATGTGTTCTATACCTCTTCAATTATGCTGAATGGATTTAAGTCTGCCAGATAGTTTTCATTTATTGGACCCTCCTACTATAAAAACTTTCTGTTTCTTGCAATCCTACTAAACACAGTCACAAAGGAATTTCATTTTTATATCACATACCATAGCACCTATTTTCTCTGATAGTAATATTTCAGCTGCTTCAATTTTGAATCATAACATTTTCTTTATAAACCTTCTTAACCAAGGTCAGCTGCATCATGCCATCAAGAAGTATTTATTACCACTTATCACTTAACACTGACAGGAGTTGGTCTGCAATTAAAGAGAATATTCAGTGCAATATCATTCTATTTACATCTCATCTTGCTCACTCAAGGCCAAAAATAATTTACAAAATAGAAGAGAAATTTCGGTTTATAAAAACCCATCCCCAAAGATGACAAATCACAAATTGCTGATGTTATTACAGAGCTTAACAACCATTACTCTGGTGCAAAGCATTGCAGATTCACAGAGTTTGTGATCAATTTTAAGTACCTGGAACTATGCATACATTGTGCTTTCATAAGAATAAATTTCTTTCATCATTCCCTGCTGTAAGGTTTAAATTTAGCCTACAATAATCTTAAAAAAAAATGCAGAATTTAGAAAATTTTGTGATGCATTTTCTACCTATCAAGAAGACTCTGATCAATCCTTCAGAGTTCAACCCCACAGCTTGAGGTGCAAGCTAGAAATAAAATCCTGACACAAATATTTGATCCTCAAGAAAGATAATAATACAAGAAAAAAAATAGGGTGCACCACCTATGAAATGCATTTAAAAACTAGCAAGAGTAGGGATTAAAAAAAAGTCAAGGTTTACAATTACATACTGTATATTCTAATACAGGGTGACACAGAAAAACAGGAACTTTTGGAAAACCCAATAAAAATAGAAGAAATCCAACAAAAAAATTTTATTGACAGCAATTGAACCACTACAACTTGCCTTTTAAGAGACAGTAATCCAAATTATCAATGTCTGAAAATTACATCCTGTAGATGGCGTCCTCCTGTATGTATGCATTCTTCCAATCTGCTGTTGAGGTTCCCCATTGATCGCTGCAACATCTCAGCTGGGATACCACAAATTTCATCTTGAATTCTTTGTTTCAATTCATTCAGTGTCCTTGGCCGAGTCGTGTAGACCCGACTCTTAAGGTAGCCCCACAAGAAAAAATCACAAACGGACAAATCCAGTGATCTTGAGGGCCAGGGTATGTCACCGAATCTTGAGATGACACGGTTACCGAACAATTCTCGCACAGCTGCCATTGATTGCCTTGTAATTGATTACTAAATTACTAAATGGCGAGATTGTTTACAGCTCAAGGTCCCTGTTCCGCAGTGCTGCCAACTGTACATGGCTGCCACTACGCATTTCAAAAGTTCCCGTTTTTCTGTGTCACCCTGTATTTATAATGGACAGGCTTCTGCTGCTTAAACCTGAGACCTCAGACCAATTGCTGCTTTATACTATAACTGTTACACATCCATTACAAGAAGCGAAAGTTGGATATCTTTGTCTATAAAGACAGTGAAATATCCATGCATCCATCCATTATCCAACCCGCTGTATCCTAACTATAGAGTCACAGGGGTTTGCTGGAGCCAATCCCAGCCAACACAGGGCGCAAGGCAGGAAACAAACCCCAGGCAGGGCACCAGCCCACCGCAGGGCGCTCACACACACACCCCCACACCAAGCACACACTAGGGACAATTTAGAATCGCCAATGCACCTAACCTGCATGTCTTTGGACTGTGGGAGGAAACCGGAGTACCCAGAGGAAACCCACGCAGACACAGGGAGAACATGCAAACTCCACGCAGGGAGGACCCGGGAACAGGCGAATATAACTTATCATATTTCCAGTTTTCCCTTTACTATTATATTGGATGTTCAAAATTTAACAGCCCTTTCAATACTAGCAGTGGTCACTTTAATTACTTGAGTCCTAACCAACAAGTACTGTGGTTTTGAGCACACTGTATTTTATGTGGCTGGTGAATTGACACACAATGCATGAAAGTATAAGGCATAACAAATAATAAATGTTAAGCTCAGCTGACAAATGAGTTCACCTTATCCCTGTATGTTAATTGCTGACCAGCTGCTCTAACCCACAGCACTCAACTGGCATTCGTACTTCAAATGCATTTTTTTATTAGCTATAAAAGATAAGAACAAATAACTAATCACTGCCTTTACCATGTTTAAGCAATTAAACATCTATGTGCATTACAAGGAGGCAGTCCGGAATGTACACCATTCTACTTTCTCTCAGATAATCACGTTTTTGTGATGAGGTGTGTTTTAATGTGGGACATTCATTTGAAGATTACAATTGAGTTTTCATCATTTTTTATGCAACTATGGAGCAGTCATATGAACTTCATGCTTTCAAGATACACCATGAGAAAAATGTGAAAATATTTATAATACCAGTAATAAAATATTAAAAAGTTCATATGTTACAAGTAGTACCCAGAAAATTGAACCTACCTTTGCATATAAATATATACCTATTTTTAATGTAATGCAAGTCCTTTTGCCAAATATCACAGCAATGGTTCAAAGAGAATTGTCTCAACCTTAAAATCAGTAAAACCAAGTAAATGGATATTGACTTTCTCCACTCCAAAGAGCCTCTATGTCTGGTTATTATTCAGGGAGTGGATGTAGAGGTGGTGCACTGCTACAAGGGCTTGGAGGTCCACATCAGTGACAGGTTGCATTGGTCTTGGAACACAAAGGAAATATATAAAAAATGGCAGAGCAGGATCTTTTTCCTTAGGAGACTACATTCCTTTACTGTGGGAAGTGACATTCTTCACATCTTCTATAACACTGTGATGGCCAATTTTCTACACTTTGTGTGCTAGGTGGGTAACATCACATCAAGAGAGACCCACTGAATCAACAAACTAATTAAAAGGGCAAGCTCAGTTATAAGACATACTCTGGACCCCCTTGAATTAGTAGCAAAGTAAAGAATAAAAAAACAAAATAAAAAGACAAATGCCCTTATGAACAATGCTGCGGATCCTCTTTGTGACATCCTAAAGAGAATACTTTTAGCCAACAAATTATTCAACAGAAGTGTGTCAAGAAATGCTACTGGGGCTTCTTTATACCAACAGAAACATTTCTGCATAATGCCTCACTGTGTCTGTGACAGCCAAGTCAGAATTTTCCTTTCTTTTTAATTTTCTTGCTTCATAGTCAGATAGTCATAGTTATAGTAGCTTCTGTATAAGACCAAATTTTTCCCTGGGGACAAATAAAGTTCTATCTATCTATTCCTCTAAGCTAATAACTTTCATGAGGAATGGGCATTAGACAAAGTAAATGAGGTAATTTAATGTCAATTTTCACCAATGAGGTTTCCAGATATTCACATAAATACACAAAATGTAACAATTGATTTCTGGGTGAAGGGACATTTTGCAGTTTGTCATGGATTTCTTAACTCAGTTCTTTGTGCACTACTGAAAAACGCTATGCACTGAAGCACAAAAACTTGCTTCGGACACAAGTGCACACCTTAGAAGGAGCATTCATGAGGGGGGTAAAGTAGTCCTGCATATACTCACTATACTGAGAAATAAACTCCTTTTTCATCTATGTGTTTTCAGTTCATCAACCTTATGCATATCATTTGTGGGAAGAAGTAGGAGTTCATCTGGAGTTTTGATCATGTTATATCACAAATTATCTTTTGTGATCCATTGTTACAAATAAATACAGATTTTTTTTTAATCATCAATGGTTTCTGAGGTCAACTACTAATTGTCAGTGTGATCAAATTTACATTACTTTTCAACACATTTAAGATCCACTTTGACAAAGTTGCAAGGAAAAATAATGCTTCTTGAATCAATAAAGGTCACACTCGATGAGTGCATTGAAAAATAGGACATACAAATAAATACTTGATCTTGCTGTTAAGATCAAATTTCCCACTTGAAGTGATATGGCATCAGTTTAATAAAGAAATCACAAAATTGATTAGGATAAAAAGTATGCTAGAATGCTTGAACCTGTAGCTGAGATTGCAAAGCTAAATATAGCTGTTCTTTAGACTACAGGACTCAAGGTGCAGCAGTAGTTGAAGAGTCACATTTTTACCATTGCCAAGAGCTGGAGTGCTAGAGTAGTGGTTACTTCATAAGGAAGAGTTAAATTTGAAATTTTATAGCTATTTAGATTGTTCGAGTATTACTGTTATTATTTTGTAGCAGTTATACTGATAAGTTACCTTTAGCATTACTATTATACTGAGTGTTATTGTTAAATTGTAATAGTTTTGCAACTACAGTATATTGAAACTTAAACAACAGACGCATCTAATGGGAGAATGACTGAAGAGGAAAGAGAATATTACATGCAAATTTATCCTTAAAAGAGAGTTTAGACTTTGCAGCATTGACACTATTTTTACCCAAGGAAAACTCTCAGAATGTTATAGATTTCATGTATTACACCGATATACCAGTGTTGGAACCTACTGTCACTGATATGATTTCTGTAGTCAGTAATACTATTCCTTTAGGCGTATTATCCAATGTTATTAAAGACAATGTAATTGGGGAAAGTATTGTCTCATGTTTAAATGCCAGCGGTACATCTGGTAATTCTAATGTGATGGATTTTTCTAAAATAAACCTGGTACTTAAATCTGATATTAAAAACCTCATTTTAAAGGTGATGATTTGTATCAATGATCCATTCATAATTGGGAAGATATTATGTTAACATATTTCAAGAAATATAGTTATACCGTTTCTTGATAAGCTGAAGAAGTAATCTCTAAATTAATGGGAAGAGCATGTGATATACTTAAAGTTGTGTTATGCAGTAATCCACCTATTGATTCAACAAAAGTTCCATGACCTATTTTCAATATTTTAAAACATTTTGGTGATGTATATTCTAGTAAAGACTTTTATATCCTAATCAGACCTTTATAGCATACTGTATTTCCTAAGAAAGGTGAGAACCCATTTGATTATTGGATTCGATTAAATAAAGCTAGTAAGATTGCTGAGGAATGCTTAAGGTAACAAAGAATGAAAATGGGCAATCCAACTCTGGAGGTGGAAATTATGTTTGGAAAATATTGCCCACTTAATGAGTTAAGTAGAATATTCAAATGTAAACCTTTATCTAAATTGATGAATATTTGAAAGAAAAAAGACGCTCAGGGTCATAAAAATATAATTTTGGTGTTCCTGCAGGTACTGTTAAGGTTCAAACAATAAGTGATGATAAGCATGGTACTTCTTTTGATTTGTGAACACAGTGTTTGACTGAGAACTGTTTGGAATGGTTTGCATATCTTGACATAGACCTCACATGTGCTCAGCTTTCTACATGCCTCTCAGGTAATTGATCAGATAGAGGAGTATGAAAAAGTATTTTTAAGACACAAATTGGATTTGTCCATTGTATTCGATTGATAGACAAGATCTTCAGATTACCACATGCTATAGTAGATTATCACCGGCACATTACGAAGGGAAGTTAAAAGAAGTGTTGGATGAGATGAAAGAGAAAAAAATTATGTTGTAGGTAAATAGTGAATTTGCTTCTTCTACCATACTAGTGTGGTAAAATAATGGGGATTTAAGATTATGTACTGACTTTCAATGTCTTAATACATGCACCTTAAAAGGTATACATCCCTTACCTTATCAAGCAGATGCTTTAGCTGCTTTGGGTGGCAATGATTTATTTAGCACTTTTGATTTGACATCTGGTTATAATAATGTTGTTGCTCATAATGATGATAAGAACTACACAGCTTTTATGTCACTTCTTGGATTGTATGAATATAACAGATTCCTCGGGGGTTTGTAATAGTGAGGATGAGGGTGAGGGTGATAACGCATATTTTTGGAGATCGAAACTTTTTGTTTTTGTTTTTCTGCACAGATCATGTTCAAGTTTTTGGATGGTTTAAAATGTTTGGAGATGGTAGTTGTCTCAAAGCACACAACTTAAAATTAGCACAAAGGAAATTTATTTGAATGCGTGTATCCATTAAATTTCTAGGATATGTAATACGTGAAAGTGGTATTTCAACAGACCATGGCAAAGTTAGAGCAGTAAAAGAAATCACAGAAGCTGACTTAATAAATATTGAAGGGGAATCTAATGGAATTTGATCATTTTTGAGAATGGTTGTGTACTATCAGCACTTTTTAAGGTTATTTTGGTATCATCAGACCTTTATTTAATCTCATTTCTGGACCAAAGAGAAAGTAATGGGGTAAACAGGCCAGAAAAACAGTAACTACCAGAATAATGATTGCGGATGATTAGACATCTGAATATTTGGTATTTGGTATACTGTATTAATCCCAGAGGGTAAATTGTCTTTTCGCATTACCTTTGGAACTCAGAGTGCAGGGTCATCAGAGTGCATTTAATAAACCTGAGTCTGCTTTAGTGTCAAATGATATGATGTGATCCTAATTTTAATAAACTCATTTTACTTTCTGTAGATGCTTCCAGTCAAGGTCGTGGGCCTGTGCCAGCTTGGGTGCCAGAAGGTCAAAAAAAAAGCACGACCGACTGCTTTTGCTAGTAGAACACTTAATTTTTTTAATCTAAATAGCCTGCATATCAGTTTGAGTTTATGACTTTGATATGAGCTGTGTGTGACAAGTTTAGTTACTGGTTAAAGGGTATTCCATTTACAGTGTTGACTGATAATAACCCATTTATACACATTTCAAAAAACCTAAAGTCGAGCGAAAAATGGTTGTTAAATTGCCATCATATGATTTTAATATTAGGTATTCTTCTGAGACTAAAATTATGGTAGCTGATACCTTTAGCAAAGAACCATTTGAACGGGCTAGTGTCCTAAATGGGTTAACTCAGTGGAAACAGGTGACATACTGTAGTACTCTTGGCTTACAAAGGGAGTTTGTCTGGTAAGAAACTACATGAGTGCAGGAGCAAATACAACCCAATGAAGAAGGTGATTCAGCAATACTCGATACTTGTATTGATGGCAATTTGGAGTCGGTAAGTGTGATTGATAATATCACAAGTTTTGTTAGTCAGTTAATTCAGTGGGTTGGGTTGTATGACACATTTCAAAATTAACTGAAGTGTTGTACCCTGTTAGCCATTATGGATGTAATGAGAAGTCAAACAAAATGACACCTTTTATGAGCTAACTAAAAAGACAACAATATGTTGTAATCATTTTAGTTACTGAATAAAAGGTGTCATTTTGCTTGACTTCTCATTACAGGATTAACTGAAACAATGCAGCTGTAGAAAGATTTTAGAGAAGATAAAAGTGAAGGGACACCAAAATGGGTTAAGCAATATTGTTTCCGTTTTGGAATAGTGCTGTAGTTCTTGGGTTAGAGATAAAGCAGATGTTATAAGACCTGTCAGTTAAAATTAAGAATGGTCATATATCAAGTATGATAGAAGTAACAGGTATGCATAGCTATAGTGAAATAAGGAGATTAGCTACCCTCTTTCTTTACTAATCCTAGTAGATTCCTTAACAATATGTTTAACCCTGGAAAAACAAGTCAAAAGAACTGGAGAAAAAAAATTATTATGTGTAACAAAAATGGAATTATCAAAACATCAACATGAATTATGAAAGGTATGTATGATGTCCAGCATCATACTGACAACTAATTTAGTACATGCCTTCATATGACAAGTTTTGAAATAATCACCAATGCATAACACAACATTGCAATCAGAACAGTACAAATTTGTTTCTTTCCACATTTTTCTGATAATATTTTTTCTGTTGCTTGCACATGAGAGCGTAGAATAATGGTGCATGATTCGCATGATTGACAAGGCTTAGTGACTTTCACATTTCCCCTGACATGAACGGCACTTGCTGCCTTGTGAACAATGCTTAGTGGGCCAACACTTTTGTACTTGATTGAGATTATTTTGACTTTTTTTTTTAACACAAGTGTCTACTTACCTTCAGGCAACCAAATGCACCGGGCATATCAGAGAGTATTGGTTGTACAGTGCTCTATGCATCAGTTTCACTAGTTGTGTTAATATCTCATGACCAATTCACACTATCATCACTAGCTCTTGATTCAACTAATGGTTCAGTTTCAATTTGTTCTAAAACTGGCTTTACAGCTTCTCATTTATTTTACAAGCTGTTGTGTTTTAGTTGAAGTCTTTTCCCCACTCATGAATATTGAGGAGTTCCCTTACAGGTGCAAAACATTAGATGGCTATATTTCTATGCATTATTTTTAGTTATTTTAATTATATTCTGAAGGCTAAAAGCACAGGAAATATGTTAAGTTTTACTTCAGAAGGAAACCATGCCATTGCAGAATTAAGAGGCAGTTAACACCAGTACAGTAATCCCTCGTTATATCGCGCTTCGACTTTCGCGGCTTCACTCTATCGCGGATTTTATATGAAAGCATAACTAAATATATAACGCGGATTTTTCGCTGCTTCGCGGGTTCTGCGGACAATGTGTCTTTTTACTTCCTGTATATGCTTCCTCAGTTGGTTTGCCCAGTTGATTTCATACAAGGGACGCTATTGGCGGATGGCTGAGAAGCTAACCAATCAGAGCACGCAGTTAAGTTCTCCTGACTGAGAAGCTAACCAATCAGAGCACGCAGTTGAGCTCCTGCGTGCTGAATGCAGTGTTAACCAGGAAGTCTCGTCTCGCTAATTCAGCATCAACGTGTTTCGCTGTGTAAAGAGTTGTGCTCTTTAGTGTTTATCTTTGTGCATAGTCAAGCCCTTCATTATGGCTCCAAAACAATCTGCTACTGCTTCAGGGGCCGTGCCCAAGCGCAAGAAGAAGATGTTAACGATTGCCGAAAAGGTAAACGATTTGGATTTGTTGAAGGCTACGATTCTTTTTATTTAAAAAGTAGGAAAGGAATATAAGATCTACGGCTGCAGTGTCCTTTTAACCAGGGTGCAAAACGAGTTGTAAGTGGATGTAATAAGGCAGTAGTCTGGATGGAATCTGCTTTAGGGATTTGGATTGAAGACTGCCAGAAGAAGAACAACGGCAGTGCACAATCGCCTGAAGTGGCTCCTTTACAAGGGCTGTAACGCTCTCCTTTGTTGTGCAGTAAAATTAAACTCATTGTTATCGGACAAGTCATTGTGTCATTGTTGGTGAGTAACCATAATTAATTTTCTTCTTACAGTGCTTAGTACATGTACGTACGTTTAGTGTCACTGTACACACATTTACTGTATACTATTTTTCTTGCATTGTACGTATTTATTGCTGGTGACCTGTCTATTGTAATGGCTGTAACATATGTGATATCGGAGACACTCAGTATCTTTAAAATAATATTTAGGTTTTACTGTATATAAACAGTGTGTTTATATACATAATTTCAATTAATCTTACCTAATATCTAAGAGAATACAAAGGGATTATGCTGTTTAACTCTGCGGGGAATATTTATAAACAGTGCGGGAGAGTTTATAAGGGCTTAAAATATACAAAAATAACCATACAAACATATGGTTTCTACTTCGCGGATTTTCACCTATCGCGGGGGGGTCTGGAACGCAACCCCCGCGATCGAGGAGGGATTACTGTACTCCTATTGTGAGGTGAAGGTTTTTCTTTAGGGTCACTTTTTATCATATGTTAATAATATTTATTACGTACTTTAATATTAAATGTAAATATTTTGCGTATTCTTGTGCTTGCAGGTGATAACACCCTGTACATTTCTGTACTCACAGGTATATCTTATATTCAATGTTTTAAAAGATTGTTAAGTTCAATAATAGCTGCTGTAGGGCATGCAGGTGATGACAACCTGTACATATCTGTATTTACATCTATATAAACAGACAGGTTTCACAAAATATTTTGGCCTCTGTCTTCACCTAAATCACAACGCAGGGAGCTATCCAAGATGAAGGTTACATGAAATACATACAGTATGAGGTTATTTTAGGAGTTTGTATAAAAAAGGTCTGAAGAAAGTGGGACTCAATGTTGTATGTAAAACTGTATTACCAGTATCTGCCAACAGTGTTTCAGCTGCACAACATATTCCCTAACACTCCCCCAGTGACCAGGATTTTAACAATATGTTTAACAAACAAAAATGTCTGCAACTGATTCCTCAGGAGGAATTATTAATTTGTTACCTGATACACCTCCACAATAGTATATGGACAGTGTATAACTAAACAAGAATCAGAGAAACAGATGGACTGCTAACATAATTGATTACATTTTCTGGACATTAATTAATATTTTGTTAGGTCCTTTGGTTTAGCTAAGGATTCAGTAGTTTTTCCAATGTAATTTTTAAGAAGATTTTATAGGCAGAAAAGTTTTATGTTTAAAGCTTAACAGCACTACATCCTTCCTTAAAACACACAAATGTACCTGTATAAGCCAATTACCACCCTGGAATTGAATGGCTGAAATATTATTAAACTATTCAAAACAAACAATTCATCCATCTATCATTCCATTTCAACAATCTGTCAAATCCAACACTAGGAACAGAGTCTTTATTGGCAGCATTGTGCAGGAACTAATCCAGGACAAAATACCAGCAAATTTGAATGTTTTCACATGGAAAAGCATTTATTAGGGTCCAGGGACTTTAATTGTTTTGAAAGTTAGAGCAAATTTTATTTTAGTTCATTAAATGCTTTGTAATAATGAGTGGCATTATAAAATTACAGTGATAACAGAATATAATTACATAAATGATATGTACTCACATATATCTTTAGTAACTTTTACACTATGTAGCTAATAACCAAGACCAAACAAGATTGTGGTGGCTGAAATGTCTTCAAAGGCACCAGATTCCAAGTCAAGTGATGTAAAAATTGCATTGATATACTATTGTTAGTAATTAGTTGAAGATAATCTACAACTAATTGTAGTTCAGATTTTTAGCTGCAATTTTTTAAAATAACATTGGGACTTAACATGCATGTTTAAGGACAGTGATGAGATGGCAAGATGCCAGCTACACACATGACTCTGTTAGCGTTTCAATAAATTGTATTAAGGATTGGTTTTGCTGAAAGGAGTTGATGGAATTTGTCAAATTTTTTTAAATGGGAATTTTTTAAATTGTAAGCATTTGTTAAACACACTCTGTACAAGCTATCTCAATAACCATAGAAATGTCCTGACAAATTTACTTGGTCCACTTGGAGCCAAGTTGTTTTATGTGGAAAGATAGACAGGGAAACAAAGCAGTTTGAGTAGGTTAAAATATTGCTATATGAATGTATTTAATTATTAATTAGGCACTTTCGCATTTTATACAGCACTTCCAAGTGAGGATCAAATTTTTCCATCACACATCAGATGGATTGGAGAACCCAGAATCACAGAACTGGTTGATATATATATTTTTTTTAATTTTGTGCCATCTAATGTATTACAGCTGATTAAACTAATGCCAAGTGTTATCCTGAAAGGAGGAGTTGATTCACAATATCATCATGCTCGTATTAGTTTTTTTATTGCGGTTGTTAATTATTCTTTCAAGTAAGCTATGTCAACCATATATCTTTTGTTCTGTAGCTTCAAAACAGTGTTTACATATTTGACAGCAATAATAAGGTAGACAATACCTTGATCACAATGAAATCCAGCTACATTACAACCTGAGCCATAAACCAGTAACTACCAAAAGGAATGGCTTACAGTAAACACCTGCTTAATTTTAAATAAACATCCCTAGAGCCTAGTGCACAAACCAGAGATTATACTACTTCCTCCATACAAAAGTTGCACTGGTAATTCGACTATTTTAAAAACTACACTAGCAAATCGTGCTTGCGAAAATTTTGCAAGAATAAAAGCATTAATGAAATGATGATGAGGAAGAGAAGAACATCACACATTACAGAAAGAAAGCACATTATTTTAATAAGTAGTGATTTATGAGAGGACTCAATATTAGAATAGTCACATGATTGGTATGGATGTTATTGTCACTTACAACAGCATGAATATTTACAATACAAAGTGTAACAAGAACAGGGTAACAGAACATATTGGATAAGAAGGGAAATGCAGGGCACATATAAGTCAGTATGTGCGAAGTGTGGCCGTCAGGTAATGTACAATACCGACGTCTACAATAATTGTTGGAAAACACAGTTTGTTGCATAAACATTATTGTTAGCGAAAATATTCCACTGTGTGTAATCCGCAAGTACCTGTATGTTTAACCCGGGTTTCGATGTAACTCTGGAAAATGTAGTGTACAATTGGCCATGGGTAAAAACAAGGCTTGGATAATAAAACTCTAACATTATTAAACGTCTGTCGTTGTGACTTGGTGATAATCATACAATATGCTAAACGAATAAAGAATTGTCTACACCGTAATATGAAGGGAATATCTTGTTTTGAGTTATCTGTGTTATGGAATCCCTGTAATTTTTCCGTCATAATGTTTCTTGTTGTAAGGCAGTTTGCCGCTGCTCTTCAGAAAGTTTGTGCGTGTAATTTGTTTTTAGTTCACTTTCTACGTGCAAGACTTGCTGCTGCTGATCTTCAGATAATGTCGCTCTGTGGTTTGTCATACGTTGTCTTTGTTGTTCTAAGGTATCTTGTCTGTGCTGGTTGCTCTGGCGTGATATAGATGTTTCTGCTTCTGTGTGTTGGTGTGAGTATGCCAGTGAGACCTTTTCTGTTGGTCGTAGCTAGGCCTAAGACCAAAACTCTGCCAGGAACACGGATTCACCGCTATTGTTATGGAGGGATATAGTAGTTGTGGCAACCGTTGTTTATATCGAGATAAGCATGGGGGCATGGTGGTGAAGCTCACAGCTGCCGCCTCACTTGGGTTCAGATCCTGGCTTGGATAATGTCTGAACATTCTGCCCATGTTAATGATGTTTTTTCTCCACAGACTGTGATTTTCTTAACATCGTGAAAATGTTCTCTTGCTGGTGTTGCTTTCTGCCTTGTCCCCCAAGGCTTCTAGATTAGGCTCTGTCCCCTAAGACCCAGAGTTTGATTAAACAGATATATAGTCAAGGGATTTATAATCATAATTAGTGAACTAAAAAGATGGATGGATGGATGGATGGATGGATATGCCACAATAACTGTTACATGTTATCATAAAGCATGTGGCCTCCCTAATGACTGCTGAAAAAAAAAAAACTGATAAATCAACACCAAGCTAATTAAACGATAATAACATGTAAAGAAAAAACTGTCTACCATGCAACCATACTACTACAAGGTGAATGCCCCAGAAGGCGAAAGAGTTGCAAAATGGGCATGTAGCAGACATGACCTGACAATGGACTTCTCTAATTCCACATGAGAGACACACACTCTCTGACTTTCTGGAATTCTCAGAGTTTCAAAAAATATCCTTTAATGTTGATGCTACATTCTTAAACAATTCTTGACATGTCCCTCCTCTACTGATTCTCAGAAATGACAATGCAGCAAATTCATTTTTATTATTTGCATAATACTGCTTGATCAGTTACATAGACTCTGTCCTTGCATCTTCCTGCCGCACAACATTCTGAGAATCATCTCTAGATTCTTCATATTTTACAGAAGACACATATATTTAATGCACTGTTTCAATTGTTAATGGAGCTACAGTATTTACAAAAAATATTATGCATGTCTTTCACTCTTCTGTACATTTGATAGAGAGGAAGACAAAAGTAAGTTATTCCACTTAGTTGTAGATATTTGCCCATCAATAAAAATAAAAAGTAACTTAGTTAAAAGCTAATGAGTATATAAAGCTGACAAAAAGCAAAATAAAAAAGGAAGGCACAGTATATTAACAACTTAAATTACAAGGTAACGATTGGGTAGATCTTTCTCAAATTTTAAATCAAGGCAGTAAAGTGGATATTCAGTCTTGATCTGAAAGTCAAGACACCTAGAAACTCTCAATCTAGGATAACAGTTTCAAAGATCAGGAGCTACAAAGCTGAAAGATGCAAACCAAGTTACTGAAGCATTAAGATTACAAGTATCTCAAAACAATGAGAAGGTTTTATAAAACAGTAAGTAATCTGGGGCCTCATGTATAACGGCGTGCGTAGAACTCACACTATAACATGGCATAAGCACAAAAGCGGGAATGTGTGTACGTACAGAAAAATCCAGATGCAGGAACCTGTGCGTACGCAAACTTCCACGTTCTTCCGCTACATAAATCCCGTTCAGTGTGAAAAGTAACGCACGTGCATGCGCCTGCTGTCCCGCCCCAACTCCTCCCAGAATTACACCTCTTTGAATATGTAAAATCAATATTAATAGCCCTTAAAGCTCAGCGTTCAGTGACAGGACAATGGCAAAACTACGAGGGAAAATAGAACAATTTCAGAGAATACCAAGTCGAGGCAAGGAAAAACTTACTATTTGTTGGTTTAAACAGTAGTATAAACAAGAAAAGGAAGCTGATCGAGTGACATAGCGTGTCGGAGCAACTCGAAAGCTCAAGTTCACAAAGTTGCACAGTGCCCGAAATAAAAAAGAAGTCACATATCAAAGTTGCCGTGAAAAGGCGAGTCGTAGCCCACCGTCTGAGTGTCATATGAAAGCTTATTAGGGTACAGAGAAAAAAAAAAAGGCACACAGTGGGGAAAAAGCACAAAATGTCAACTTTAATCTTGAAATTTCCAGTTTAATCACATACTTTATTTGGTCATTAAAGTAGAACATCATAAACTTCATCTTAAAATCGTTTAATTTACTAGTTTCTCAAATCCCATCGTAACTAAAGTAGTACGTTAAATGCTTTGTTTTGTATTCGATCTTCTATGTGCTCTATCTGTGTGAATCACTACGTGCTTCTTAAACCGGCTTCCTCTACCTCCGACAGGACACAGAATCCATTACATTCATATTACAGCTCTCTGAATAACTAAAATACTGAGATGTATACGTGATATTATTTTCATGATGATAGGAGTTAAAGCATGTTATTATACATGGGAACACGGTGGCGCAGTGATTGTGCGCAACCTTCGATGAAATGCTTTATTTCAGCAGTACTGTCTCTTTCAAACGTACTAACCTCCAATTCCTGACCTTCCTTTTCTTTCTCCAAATACCCAATCGCCACACAATCAGCTCTGTAATAGACATTAAGCCATCTGTAAGCTTATAACGCAGATTCTTCAAAACTTTTAAGGAACATTGAAATATCTTCATAGCACATGTTTAATTATTCTATCCTTCAAGCCAGTCCCAGTGAAGCATACAGTGCGAGGCAGGAACAATTCGTGAACGGAGTGCCAGATCCTTGCTAGCGTAGCTACACTGTGTCCTTTAATAATTAACAATACAGTTTATTTTAATAAAGTTAAAGTTTTATCTGTATAATATAATAAACATATTTTGCTGCATTTCATCTTAAAAATGATATCGTCATCATATGTAAATACGCGCTTTATAAAGTGGCTCAGGTTGTGCAATATTATAACTGTATCGCAAATTTACAGTGAGGTAATTGTACTTATAAGTACAAACAGTTCTACAAGGAGCAGTTGATGGACTGATAGAGTGCATTTAGAGCCCTTGGGATGAAACTGTTTCTGAACCACGAGGTCCGTACAGTAAAGGTTTTCAAGTGTTTGTCGTGTAAGAAGCAGTTCAAATAGGAAGCATGGCTGAAGCAGCATGTGCTTGATGCTGTATACCGATAATTCTCTTTCCAATCAGCTGCTCCGAGTGGTACTGTGAGAGTAATATGGAAAAAGATGATCGGCTGTGGCAACCCTTAACGGGAGCAGCTGTAAGAAGAAGAAGAGGGTGCAGTGAGAATAACAACGTTAAAGCAGTTAAGGTATTTGGAATAGTTTGACCATTCTGTGGACCATTATATTCTTACAGGTTAATTGCAATCAGATGCATTAAACTAATAAACAATATGCGGTTAATTTTAGTGTATTTATAAAGCTGCGTCAGTAATGTGGATCTGAAAAAGAAAGATAAACCACACAGGAACAGTAGCACTGCTTTGACGCTGGGTGCCACAAATCTGCAAAACCGAGCGGAGAACTTGCGTACAACAGGGTATGAGGTACCGTGGAAATGTGCGTGGCTTTACGCCAAGTTTAGGTTTTATACATCACGATTTGAACGTGGAAACGTTCACACGCAACATTTCTGTGCGTACGCACCGTTTATACATGATGCCCCTGGTCTGATGGAGGAAACACCTTTCAGTAGTCAGTCAGTAGCTGAGTTGTGCCAAAGGTTACTCAAAACTTATCTAGTTATTCTTACTTACTGAGGGTTATCCTCCTAAAAGAAATGGAGCTAAATAAAATAAACACTGAAAAATATTTTAATCCGAAACAGCCTTTTAGAAACTGATGGATTCCTGGTTGTGAAAATGTTATCATTACAATAGATGAGCTGACAACAGCTCCAGTCTTAGGCTTTGCTGACCTCAAGTTACCTTACATACTCCACACAGATGCCAGCATTACTATGGAATAAAGTTATACAAAGTACATGATAGACACCATCTTTTTGAGATTTAGTGAAGTCCTTGGGATGCTGTCCAGAAGAAGTTCCTGATGAACATTTAACAATTACGACATACAAAGAAACTGAAAAAAAATTAACAAAAAGGAGCTGACCAGCAAAGTTAATGCAGAGAAGGAAGCAGGGGAATAGTTCCAATGCAATTTAAGGCCAGTTGTCTGAAGCTAAAATTAATGTTTAAAGAACGGATAGGGCTATAAATAAAAAAATAACTACTTTATCACAAATATCAGAAAGGAGAACAATCATTTTATCAACCTTTTTTACCAAAGAGCCTGAGACCTAATGTACTAAAGTGATTCCATGATAAAATACAGTAGAATCTCACATGCCAGATTTTCCATTTGCCAAAAATGGACCGCTGATGTGGATGGAAAAAAATAAATAAATAAAAAGCTGCAGATGCTGTATTAGATAAAAACTTTTCCAGAGAAGGCAATACTTTTAAGAAATATACTAACCACCAGACAACTGTAATTGGCTTTGTATTCTTTTCTTATCTTTGGAACAAGACAGTCAAGATACAAAGGGCATTCTATACATTCTATGTTTGTACTATAAAATATGCTTTTGTTATACCAACAAAGGGCAAATGACTAGTACTGTAACAAATTAACTTCGGAGTTGTTAGCACTCTGAGATCTCAGAAAAGATTAATAATGAACAAAAATTCACTTTGGAGACCCATATCATCAATGAACATTGTGTAAAGCAGGCATTTGCGAAGTAAGAACTAGTCTTTATTGCCCTAGAGAAAATCCAATTGAGTGCATTTAATGTACACTGCTGGGAATGTTTGAAAAATAGTCAGTGGCACAATATTGTAGCAGATTCCTATAAATATAATAAAAATTAGATCACTGGATCCTCCCGTTATGAAGTGATGTTTTGGCTCTAGAACAGTTTGCCTTCTGACTGCGCGTTTGGCTTGCCAATCAATGGTGTAATTGGCTCTCATCCAATTATGCATGCAGGAAATGGTGTAATAGGATAGTTATCAAATGGCCAGTGAGGATGCACAAAAAGACTTTGCTAAGAACAAAAAGAATATTGATGGAAATGTCAAAGAGAATGTCAAATGTCAAAACGAATGTCAAAAAGAAAGAAACCTGGTGAAGAATATTTGGTTAAGGAATAAACACAAACTTGTGTCACATAGATTGAAACATATACTCTGACAAAATAGCTAGTGTCCATCTATTAATTCTTCTTTCAACCCGCTTATCCGGGAGAGGGGTGCGCGGAAGCTGGAGACTACCCTAGCAATCATAGGGTGCAAGGCGGGAACAACACCTGGAAAAAGTGCCAGCCTATTGCAGGGTAAGCGCACGCACACACACACACACTCACACACACACACAAGGGTCAATTTACCACCACCAATTCACCTAACCTGCATGTTTTTGGACTGTGGACATGGGCCGCGCCAAGAGCACTTCATTCTAAAAGTACACCCAGTACCTATGAGCTATGAGGCAGAATTCTTACTGCACAAATCATGACAACTATTCAAAGAGTTCTGGAGTTTAAACAGAAAAAAACAAAAAAAAAATAGTGACAGTACTTTTCCACAAAATCTAGAGCCATTATATTTGCATTGGACAGCAACTATTTCACAAGTAAAAATCTAATCAGCATTCCCAATAAGCTTCATTGCTTAAGGTTATTGCTAAAAATCAATGCATATGCAGGAACAGCATGCTTCACCCAAGCCAGCGTTCACAGAGTTAATTAAAACTGTCACGTCACGTCAATGAAATAATAATTTTAACTCAATCGAGAAACATCCGATGCCAGTATACTTTTTGCATTATACTCAAAGACCTAAGTTTAGCAGTAGTCAGCAGTGGATATTTTAGATTTCTGGCTTACCCTTCTGACAAATCTATTTTAGAAATAAGGAAGCTTAAGATGAAGGGGTGCAGGATTACTGGGATAAATTATGTCTACAGAGAAAAGTCCATATGAAAGAAAAAACAAATTCAAAAATGGATTGGACACTATGGAGAACAATGTCTGTGAATCTTGCAAAATATTTGGGGTCTGGCCAAGCATGCAATGTTGGCAGCATCTTAAAGCATTATTTGGTCTGAGTCTGCAAAATAATATTTCAGCCTGAACAATTTTACAGTGTTGTAATCCTGCTTACAATACTTTAACACTATGTTAGAAATACCTGGCTTTCGAGAACTGAAATAAATAAAGAGAAAGAAAAGAGTAAATTTGTGTATACATTCCACAAGCTAAGGCATTTTAAATGTTTCAAAACACATTATTAACCATAACCTGAATCCTTTTTTTTAATGAACAGCACATGAGTATCTTGAGAAGATTTCTATATGCATTTTGTAGGATGTGAGCCAACTCTGGATCATACACCAGCTCATCACAGAGTAGACTCAAGCACAAACAGTTGTTCTCAGTCAGTTTAGAGTTGCCTGTTAAGTGAAGCCATTACAATGGAGGCAGAAACTTGGAATCTCATTAGCAACAGGTAAATATGCCTGTCTTGCACATAAATCAAACCTAGGTCCTTGGACTTGTAAGGCAGTACCACACACCAATATTCCAGCATGGCTCCTATTAGGAAAACAATATTTGAACATTTTAGCAAAAAAAATTTTTTGCACATAAATGGTATAAAGAGTAGTTTATATTTAGGGATTGATCTAGCAGGCTGCAAACAATTCATTTCTTTTCAGAAATGGAAAGACCTACTAGAACAAAGGACAGGGTAACACCTTTTATTATTGTTAGGGTAAGGGTTAACTAACTTCTAGAGTGTATCATGACAGATTTATCCCTTTCACAAGGTCAGCTCACACTGTAAGTCATGTACAGATAGTTCATTACATTCTGCATTTCAAAATGAGAATAACAAAAATAATTTTGAATTTCTGACATAACGTTACAAGAAACTGTTACAATGCTTGAAAAGACTAATATACTAAAAGAACAATGTGGTGTGGTTGGGAGGTATTCAGCATAGATTATGTTGGTGAAAGGATGAGTGGTAGATTAATCTTATTGTTGTGATGTAAGATTTTGCATATAACTTGATAAATGTTTTGTATGTCTTTATTTATAATTTAGACAAAGCAATGTAATTTAGTGTTACTTTGGTGAGAGGCATTTGTGTTTGCCCCCCCTTTACGACTAAGTCTCTTTGTAATTTTACGACAGGATTTGGGAGATGTGTCTTAAACCAGTTTGGCGAGTGTTTCTCTGATAAAGTCTTTTAACCCTCCCGCAAGGAAGCCAGAATGTTTAACATATGGTTTGGAGGCAGGTGTTAAGATGTTCTATTTCCCCCATTGGTCTGAGGTATGGCTGTTTGGAATTGGCTTGTCTTAGAGGCCTTTAAGTACCATGATGCCCTATTGGCTGTAGGGGTTGGACAGAAAACCCATAAATTTGCTTGCTTTATCTCACTCAGTCTCTCTTACTAACATCTGAAAGAAGCATCTCTCTTACTAACAACTGATGAAGAAGACCATCACACCATGAACTGAAGACAACACAATGAACAGCACAGCTTCAGCCATATTGAACAGGCTTGAGGCCTGTTCTGAAGAAAGCTGAGCACCAATGATGCCTTAACTAGAGACATTTTAAGTAACTACAAGTCTGTGTGCCACCTGAAACTACACATCACCATTTAATCAGGTTGTATGGTTGCCAATATTCAAATGTACTTTGCCTATTGTTATTATTACGAATATTATCAGTAATACATTATTTTATGTGTAACTTAACTCCTGTGTGTCTTTTTACTACATCTAATTGCCTGAGGTTATAGCTATAGAAGGGAAGGTGGGGACAAGTTATATCCAATAATACCTTATAAACAGTGGTAAATCTGTGAGATTAGGCATTCTAAGGCTACATACTAATAATACAATAGGGGAAAGTAGAGCAAAATATATTACTCTACCAAGATAAAACACTTATTAAATATAAATTTATTAGAGATAAATGCCAAGATGAACACAATATAGTATTACCACAATACACCATTTCATTTTCTATGCCCTCTTAATCCTAAGAAGAGTTGCAGTGGGGTTAAAGCCTATCTCAGCAAGCATAGGATGCAAAGCAGGAACAATCCCTGGAGAGGATGCCAGTCCATCACAGTACACACCATATACTGTACATACACTAAGACCAATCTTGTGTTGCCAATGTATGTGTTTGGGCTGTCGGTGAAAACCTGAGCACCTGGTGTAAACCCAATAGGCACAGGGATAACATGCAAACTCCATGAAGGGAGGAACCAGGGTGTAAACCCTGGTCAAATTACGGAAATACCACAAATATATACTGGTCAATACCCGACATGCAAAACAACTGGTTCTATTATTTCCACCTAAATATCTTTTTCTTTTACTTGTGGAAATGTATTTCAAGTATATTAACATTCTCTGCAGAAAGATGGGAAAGACAGAAATATTCAAGTACCTTACACAGCAAAAATGTTTTAAGATTAGCTCTTGGTGAGACTTTACAGATGAATCTTTATTTGTAGTAAGGATGTTTGCATTACCAATAACTGAATTCTTTCATAATTAAAATATGTACAGTATATATCATTGCAAGTTACAAATTTTGACAGCTACACTTTTAGATATTCACTTACTGTATGAGGTACATTTGATGTCTTCACCATAAACTATGTCACGTATGCATGTCTTAGGATCTTCTCACGGGGTCAATCGAGGTATGTGATAACCCGCTGGGGCAAGAGGGGGCACTGTCGCTAACGTACCTTTCTTTTCTCCCAGCAGTTCCGAGAAACTATCCAAAGAGAGCAATTAGTCCTGCCACTTCCGGGACATACGCCATAAGAAACCTGCCTACTCAGAAGAAGTGGTCATTCCCTCAGAGAGTGAACCACCTGACAGAGCTCCCAAAAGAACAACCCATTGTTAAAGAGAAACCATAGCGTTTGTTTTGTTGTTTTTGAGCCCGAGTGGCCACTTATTTTCCTTACTTAAGACACTATTTGTGTCACACTCCCTAAAATTAAATGAGATGACCCAGCTGGTGTCCTAACCTTTACCTGTTGCCAGTCTTATCCTTCCTACAACCAGCCACAACTATTTTTTAAACATTTATTCACTGGCAAAGAAAACAGTACTCATTTAAAAACATAAAAGTTAACAAAAAAAAACAACAACTAAAAACTGATTTTGAGACAGGCATAGTTTGACCACAAGACTTTCAAGCAAGTAGAGGTTAATTGTAAAGAACCTATTCATCAGTGCCAATCTGTGCCATCTCTCTCTGACAAAACATACTAAAGTTAAAAAAAACTGCAAAGTAAGGCTAAGGCCAACAACTATTCCTATCCCTAAAAAAGCTCTTATGTAAACAAATGCATAATCCTATTGTAAAAAATACAGTGGTGTGAAAAACTATTTGCCCCCTTCCTGATTTCTTATTCTTTTGCATGTTTGTCACACAAAATGTTTCTGATCATCAAACACATTTAACCATTAGTCAAATATAACACAAGTAAACACAAAATGCAGTTTTTA
>JANRMT010062834.1:12213455-12245522 GCA_026402145.1 Polypterus bichir lapradei
GAGAGAGACACACACACACAGGCGCGCGAGAGAGACACACACACACACACAGGTGCGCAAGAGAGAGACACACACACACACACAGGCGCGTGAAAGAGACACACACAGGCGCGCGAGAGAGACACACACACACACACACACACACAGGCGCGCGAGAGAGACACACACACACAGGCGCGTGAGAGCAACACACACACACACACAGGCGCGAGAGAGAGAGACACGCACGCAGGCACGCGAGAGAGAGACAACATGTATAGAGAGATTAGACAGTTCCTACCAGTTCGTTTCCCATGAAAGTGAATACCAGATTAGACCACATTATTTTAAGAAGCTTGCTTCCACTCCCATACTCAAGGGCCACATTAGTATATAATCCTCCCTTTGAAACTGTAACTGTAATTCTTTACACTTCTGGCATTTTTTCATCCCCTCACTGGCTTTTACCAGTTGTCCTACACATTTGGTTTACCCTCTTCCTGGTTAATTCCCATATTTCCTTTAAATGTGGTCAATAATGAATGACTTCCTGTCTACACAGGAAACCCTTTTAACTCCTCCATGTTGAGGGCCAAATCCGTTTAATGAGAAAATGCCATCATACACATTAACATTACACAGATTATATAATATTCACACATTACACAAAAGTACTGCTGCTTCACAATGTTAAAATCAGTTCTGTAATAAAGGTGCTATGCACTTTGACTAGGCTGTAATGCAGAGGGTGTGAAACATGGTTAATAAAAGTCAACATCTTTCCCGGCATTCTTCTCTCTATTACTATCTCCAGAGAATCCAAGTTAGTGGTCTGAACAGCCAGAAAGCACTTCTTTATGCAAAGACTTGTGGCAATCCAGACAAACTACCATGCCATGTAGTTTAAGCAGACAGCTTGACAACCTTAAAGAAGTATCTGGATGAGGTATTGAGACAGTTTAGCTGTTAGCCAAGAAAACAAGCTTGACAGGCTGGTCTCTGCTCGTTTGTCAAATTTCGGTTCTGTGTTCTTATAAATAGACCCAATCTTTCTGATCTCTTTGTTCACATCTCCTGTTCACTTGCAACTACCTCTACTTACCACCATGCAAAAAAGCACACTTAGTTTAGCACATTTGCACAGACTAAAGTGATAACTTTTAGTTACGGCAGCTAACAAAATATACAAGAAACCCAAACTTATAGGCAAAGGATTTCTACTTTTCTTTCTCAGTAGGTACCGTATACTTAAAAAATACTTGCATGAACAACTGGTAGGGAGCAATGTCAGGAAGCCTTAATTAACATGTGATTCATTTTTCAAGCATTTTTTGCATTCACTCTCCATCCAATGAAATATTTTCTCTTTCTGTCTCAATACAAGAGGACGCTTCCTGTTGAGGTACTGATTAAGCAACACATATTACACAGATGAGTGGCTAAGCACTAGACAGTGGTCCACCTACAAGAATACTCCAAGACCAAGATATGGGCCTGGACAATTAAACAAGGTAGAACAGCCCATGCCTCTATGTTTGTTGTCATAATTAACTTGTATTTCTACAGATACTAACTGTGATGACTCTAGTTTGCTTTTTAAAAATATTTCCAAATGTAAAAAGTACACAATAAAAAAGGGAAACTCACAAAATTTGCTTTGTGATCATGACAGTGCAATTCCTGAAAAGGCACCTGACCTAACTGTCACAAAAGATTAGGAAGGAAGCAGTCCACTTGCAATGCACATGAACATATACAATAAACTATTCAAGACGTATTACATCTTGCCTGAAGAAGGGGCCTGAGTTGCCTCGAAAGCTTGCATATTGTAATCTTTTTAGTTAGCCAATAAAAGGTGTCATTTTGCTTGGCTCTTCTCTACATTCGTAATGGCTAACACGGTACAACACCCCAGTACTACAAGAACTATATCTTAAGGAAAAGGAAACCACATTTAGCTTACCAAAGGCATCATCCTTCTGGCTTTAGCCTTTCATAGATACACAAGATGTGTGTGTTAGATAGGTCTTTGTTGGCTACAGCAAAGAAAGCTTTATTGACACAAATGCATGCAACAAACACAAACTCACAAATGCCACTTCTCTTATTATCAGTTTTAACATGTTCTTTACTGAATTATTCTTTAACTGATTAGCACAATCACTGGCTAAAAAGTGCCATGCATTCCAATAGAAAAAAAATCCATATAAGTATTAGAGCCTAATACTTATGCAATCAGATTGAATTTAAATGGTGGGGATGACATGTCATGTTGTGTTCACCATCCTAAGGGGATACAGTAATCCCTCGCTATATCGCGCTTCGACTTTCGCGGCTTCACTCTATCGCGGATTTTATATGAAAGCATAACTAAATATATAACACGGATTTTTCGCTAATTCAGCATCAACGTGTTTCGCTGTGTAAAGAGTTGTGCTCTTTAGTGTTTATCTTTGTGCATAGTCAAGCCCTTCATTATGGCTCCAAAACAATCTGCTACTGTTTCAGGGGCCGTGCCCAAGCGCAAGAAGAAGATGTTAATGATTGCCGAAAAGGTAAACGTTTTGGATTTGTTGAAGGCTACGATTCTTTTTATTTAAAAAGTAGGAAAGGAATATAAGATGTACGGCTGCAGTGTCCTTTTAACCAGGGTGCAAAACGAGTTGTAAGTAGATGTAATAAGGCAGTAGTCTGGATGGAATCTGCTTTAGGGATTTGGATTGAAGACTGCCAGAAGAAGAACAACGGCAGTGCTACACAATCGCCTGAAGTGGCTCCTTTACAAGGGCTGTAACGCTCTCCTTTGTTGTGCAGTAAAATTAAACTCATTGTTATCGGACAAGTCATCGTGTCATTGTTGGTGAGTAACCATAATTAATTTTCTTCTTACAGTGCTTAGTACATGTACGTACGTTTAGTGTCACTGTACACACATTTACTGTATACTGTTTTTCTTGCATTGTACGTATTTATTGCTGGTGACCTGTCTATCGTAATGGCTGTAACATATGTGATATCGGAGACACTCAATATCTTTAAAATAATATTTAGGTTTTACTGTATATAAACAGTGTGTTTATATACATAATTTCAATGAATCTTACCTAATATCTAAGAGAATACAAAGGGATTATGCTGTATAACTCTGCAGGGAATATTTATAAACAGTGTGGGAGAGTTTATAAGGGCTTAAAATATATAAAAATAACCATACAAACATATGGTTTGTACTTCGCGGATTTTCACCTATCATGGGGGGGTCTGGAATGCAACTCCCGCGATCGAGGAGGGATTACTGTATACCAAAAAGTGGTCTACAAGCACAAAGAAGTAATAGATTAAGTGGGACCTATCACTTCTTATTATAGATTACCATTGAATTTTTTTTTTTTTTTTTTTTGTCGTGGCGAAAAGTTTTGAGATTGACACAAGTATTGGCTTTCAGAAAGTTTTCTGCTTCAGTGTGTTTACATCTTTTTGTTAGATGTTCGTATGGTATACTGGAGTATAATTACAAGCATTTTATAAATTTCAAAGGCTTTTATTGACAATTACATTAAGTTTATGTAAAGAGTCAACATTTGCAGTGTTGGCCCTTCTTTTTCAAGACCTCTGCAATTCACACTGGCATGCTGTCAATCAACTTCTGGGCCAAATCCTGACTGATGGCAGCCCATTCTTGCAAAATCAATGCTTGGAGTTTGTCAGAATTTGTGAGTTTTTGTTTGTCCACCCTCCTCTTGAGGGCTGACCACAAGTTCTCAATGGGATTAAGGTCTGGGGAGTTTCCTGGTCATGGACCCCAAATTTCAATGTTTTGTTCCTGGAGCCACATAGTTATCACTTTTGCCTTATGGGACAGTGCTCCATCATGCTGGAAAAGGCATTGTTCGTCACCAAACTGTTCTTGGATGGTTGGGAGAAGTTGCTGTTGGAGGATGTTTTGGTACCATTCTTTATTCATGGCTGTGTTCTTAGGCAAAATTGTGAGTGAGCCCACTCCCTTGGCTGAAAAGAACCCCAAACATGAATGGTCTCAGGATGCTTTACTAAGGCGCTTATAAAGGCGGTGATCAGTATGAGCTCAAGCACGTGCAGGAGGAACTCCAAGTCCAGCTCAGGGCGGCCAAGGAGCAGTACAGGAGAAAGCTGGAGCAGACGTTGAAGAATAACAGCATGAAGGAAGTGTGGGATGGGATGAAGATCATCACTGGCTGCAGCTTGAAGCGGAGTGCCACCATCAAGAGAGACGTGGAGAGAGCAAACCAAATGAACAACTTCTTTAATATGTTTGACCACCCTAACCCACTCTCACCTCGGAGTACTGCATCCTCCAACCATCCTTCTGCTGATACCAGCATAGGAGAGACATCCCCACCCTCAATTACAGCAGCGCAGATGAGCAGAGAGCTGAGGAGACTTCGTGCCGGCAAAGCAGCGGGTCCAGATGGAGTATCGCCACGACTGCTGAAGGCCTGTGCGCTGGAACTGGGGAGTCCTCTACAGCTCATCTTCAACCTGAGCCTGGAACAGGGGAGAGTCCCGAGGCTTTGGAAAACATCTTGCATCACCCCAGTCCCAAAGGTATCACGTCCTAGTGAGATGAATGACTTCCGGCCTGTTGCTCTGACATCACATGTGATGAAGACCATGGAGCAGATGCTGCTTCACCACCTGAGGCCACAGGTCTGCCACGCCCTCGACCCTCTGCAGTTCACATACCAGGAGAAGGTAGGAGCGGAGGATGCCATCATCTATATGCTACACCGATCCCTCTCCCACTTGGACAGAGGCAGTGGTGCTGTAAGAATTATGTTTTTGGACTTCTGTAGCGCCTTCAACACCATCCAACCTCTGCTCCTTAGGGACAAGCTGACAGAGATGGGAGTAGATTCGCACCTGGTGGCATGGATCGTGGACTATCTTACAGACAGACCTCAGTATGTGCGTCTCGGGAACTGCAGGTCTGACATTGTGGTCAGCAACACAGGAGCGCCACAGGGGACTGTAGTTTCTCCGGTCCTGTTCAGCCTATATACATCAGACTTCCAATACGATTCGGAGTCCTGCCACGTGCAAAAGTTCGCTGATGACACTGCTATTGTGGGCTGCATCAGGAGTGGGCAGGAGGAGGAGTACAGGAAGCTAATCAAAGATTTTGTTAAATGGTGCGACTCAAACCACTTACACCTGAACACCAGAAAGACCAAGGAACTGGTGGTGGATTTTAGTAGGCCCAGGCCCCACATGGACCCCGTGATCATCAGAGGAAACTGTGTGCAGAGGGTACAGACCTATAAATACCTGGAAGTGCAGCTAGATGACAAATTGGACTGGTCTGCCAATACTGATGCTCTGTGTAAGAAAGGTCAGAGCCGACTATACAATACTTCCTTAGAAGGTTGGCGTCCTTCAACATCTGCAATAAGATGCTGCAGATGTTCTACCAGATGGTTGTGGCGAGTGCCCTCTTCTACGCAGTGGTGTGGTGGGGAGGCAGCATAAAGAAGAAGGACGTCTCACGCCTGGACAAAATGGTGAGGAAGGCAGGCTTTATTGTAGGAATAAAGCTGGACAGTTTACCATCCGTAGCAGAGCGACGGGTGCTAAGCAAACTCCTGTCAATCATGGAGAATTCACTGCATCCACTGAACAGTGTCTTCTCCAGGCAGAGGAGTAGCTTCAGTGACAGACTGCTGTCACTGTCTTGCTCCACTGACAGACTGAGGAGATAGTTCCTCCCCCACACTATGCGACTCTTCAATTCCACCCGTGGGAGTAAATGCAAACATTATTCAAAGTTATTGTCTGCTTTTACATGGATTTTTATTACTCTTTAATTTAATATTGTTTTTTCGTATCAGTATACTGCTGCTGGATTATGTGAATTTCCCCTTGGGATTAATAAAGTATCTTTCTTATTGGTGCTCACCTTTTATTCTCCGAACAATCTTTTTTCTGGATTCCCCAGACAATCAGAAAGGGAATTCATCAGAGAAAATGGCTTTATCCCAGCAGTCCAATCCCTGTACCTTTTGCAGAATATCAGTCTGTTCCTGAGGTTTTTCTTGGAGAGAAATGGCTTCTTTGCTACCCTGCTTCATGCCAGGCTATCATCCAAAAATCTTTGCCTCACTGTGAGTGCAGATGTACTCGCACCTACCTGCTGCCATTCCTGAGCAAGCTCTGCACTGGTGGTGCCCCGATCCCGCAGATGAATCAACTTTAGGAGAACGTCCTGGCGTTTGCTGGACTTTCTTGGGTGCCCTGAAGCCTTCTTCACAACAATTGAACCTCTCTAGTCTTACTCAATCAGCATGACAGAGTGATTTCCAGCCTTGTCCCCGTCAACATTCTCACTTGTGTTAACGAGAGGATCCCTGAAATGATTTCAGCAGGTCCTTTTGTGGAAGGGCTGAAATGCAGGTCCTTTTGTGGAAATGGTTTTATGGGATTAAGTTCATTTTCATGGCAAAGAGGGACTTTTGCAATTAATTGCAATTCATTTGATCACTCTTCATAACATTCTGGAGTAGATGCAAATTGCCATCATAAAATCTGAGGCAGCAAACTTTGTGAAAATTAATGTCTGTGTCATTCTCAAAACGTTTGGCCACGACTGTACACAAAAGAATTGCAAATTAACCAGACATAAAATTTATTGAATTATGATCCAATATGTCCTCCCCTCAATCATCCAGAGAGCAAGAAATCCGAAGGGTTGAATTGGAAGTAAAGACTCATATATACTGCATCACTTCAAGGGTTAGAAGAGATTTAGCAAGTCCAGATTAATTAAGAAAAACATTGAGAAATGTCTTCCATATTCTAAAGACGTTTTGAAAAGTTCATCTTAAAGACAATTTAATTTTTGTCTAATTTTCCCACATTGTTCCAGCATTGTTTAGAATTTAAGTGAGAATTTAATTAAAAGTATGTTCAATGAGAATGAGACTTAGCATATAAAGGTTGAAAATGAAGCAAAGCTGGAAAGAACACATAACAAAATAATCAGATGGATGTGTAGCATGTCAAGCTAAGTGTGGTTACCATTTTGCTTTAAATAACTTTCTTCAAAAGGTTCTTGGAACCATCCTTTTTTGTACAGAATGAAGTCACATGTTCTCTGTGGTACAGAAACAGCATAACCATTCATTTTTTGTTCTGACTGATGCTCAATACCTATATATTGTAATGAGAAAGTAGACAAGTGAATCTCAAAGAAGTCAGACTGAATAGGCAGCATCATGCACAGTGTAAAATAGCATAGGAGAAAAAAACACATGAGAAAGTAAAATAAGTAGTTAATACAATCCATACGGACATTTCATTGTTATCCACTCTGTGCAAATTTGTTGCTCACAATGGATTTAACGTGGAAGTCACCTTGATTGCACCTGTTGCAGTGGAAAACGTGGAGTTATCTAAGCCTTATACTATTTTCACATTCTTAGTGGTTTCTGATTAATCAGTGTGTAGGAGAATAGAGGAATAAAGAAGTACTGTATGTAAAATCTTCAGGGAAACTTACTCCAAGAAAGAAAAAGAAAAACACATATCAAAAAGCTACTGTTTTGAGTAAGCTGTACAAGTTTCTTGGTAATAACACATTTGGTAATAACCAAGAAAAGGAGATTACTTGGATGAAAATTGTTTTTAATTTTATTGCTTGTTTATTTCCTGACCCAAAAAAATATGTTGGTCCTCCTCCATAAACCATTTTAATTGACATTTTTAAAGAATAAAATAACAGTGGAGACACAAGTGTCCATCTTTTACAGTTGTTTTTTGATGCCTCCCTAATATGGACTGCAATGACTTCGCAAAAAGATCAAAACGACAATGTGTTTCAGAACAAAGAACAAACCATGGGGTCAAAAGAATTACCTGCAGAGCTTAGAGACAGGATTCTATCAAGACATATATCAGGGGAAGGTAACAAAACAATTTCTGCAACATTGAAGGCACCCAAGAGCCTCCATAATTCATAAATGGAGTACATTTGGAAAAACATGATTGTTTCTAGAGATGGCTGCTTGGCAAAACTGAGCAATCAGGGCAGATGGGCCATATTAAGAGAGGTGACCAAAAACCTGATGGCCACTCTGGCAGAGCTCCAGCGAACCTGTGCTAAGTTGGGAGAAACTTACAGAAGAACAACCATCACTGCAACACTCCACTAATCTGGCTTTAAAGAAGAGTGGCCAGATGACAAATGAAAGCCCATACAGAGCTCAACTTAACCCAATTGAACATCTCTTAGGAGACCTGAAAACAGCTCTCCACCAATGGTCCCGTCCATCCCAAGAGAGCATGAGAAGATTTACAAAGAAGAATGGCATAAAATAGTCAAATCCAGTTATGTGAAGATTGTCACATCATACCCAAGAAGACTCTGGTTCATAATCACTGCCAAAGGTGCTACAATGAAGTACTGGGTAAATGGTCTAAATACCTGTCTCTATTTCAGTTTAATATTTTTAAATTTGCAAAAGTTCCTAAAATCCTGTTTTTGTTTTGTCATTATGGATAAATGATTGTTGAGTGATGAGCAAAAAAGTTAATTAAAAATGATTGCCGCATAAGGCCACAGCATAACACAATATATCAATAATGAAGATGTCTGAATGCTTTTTGAAAGTATTATATACATCTATTACTTAAAACCATGAGAAAACAAGAAATAAAGCCAATGGAGAAAAATAGAGAAAAATATAAAACCATAGAATATGGTTGAAAATACATGGCAGTTTTGCATTGTAGGACAAAGTGGGCATTGCCCATTTTGCTGTCTTTAGTGGCACACTGGGCCTGTTAAGAAAGCAGATGCAACAGGCAGATCCAGCTGCACAAAACCCCCACTTATATTCCAAACTAAGTGACTGAACTCCAGCTTGTACCAGGATCTGCCTGGACTTCATCCGATATCAAAGCTGCATATCAGAGTTGCACTGACATCTCTCTAAAGGCCGCTCTATAGACCTCTTGAGCCAGAAGATGTGAAATGCACTCAAGTAAGGACAGAGACCTATTATTCAAGGGATGACAACTAAGATGGACAGAAGAACTCACCTATTAAAAGACACTGATTTTGTACCTGGAAGTGACTTTAATCCAATCAGGAAAAGGTTAAATCCACCATGATTCAATGATGTATACAAATACAATATGAAAACTTCCAAAGGGATGCTTTTAATAGGCAATGTAACTACCAGTGTATTTAAAAATACTTGCCCAATATTTAAAACCAATGTTCTATGCCAGAACAGGTCACACACCCACCAGTAGAACAGGTAAAATATATTACATTATATATCATATTAGTGTTTAAGAGTATACTGCATAAAAGCAGTGACTCATCCCACGATGGCAGTCTAAACCCTGAGAGTTAAACGTTCAACCTTTTCACACACACAAACTGCAGAAAATGTGAGGAAGTAGATAAGACAGATAAAACTTACATATTATATGTGTCTGTGCTGGAAATTACAGTTATTGGCAGCAAACAAAATAGTGAGGACCTTAGAAATAAATTAGGCGATCGGATTTTACAAATAAGGTCAGAAGTAAATAATCTAGGCATAGATTATTGCAGTGCAATCCTATCAAGATTAAAAAAATCAGATGAAATTAGCCCTCATTGCAGCAGTAACCATTTTAACTAAAAGAGGAATATCTGAGCATATCTCATCAGTAGCATAATTGCACTATGGCCCTGAGTCATTTAGGATTGATTTTAAAAGTATTAATTGCATATAAGGCTCTAAACAATCCAGCATGTTTGACTTCTTGTCCCCCAATATTCCTAATTGTAATCTTAGATCCTATAGCATTGCCTGAAACAGTACTCCAAGAGTGAATCATAAAAGAACTGGTAAGGTGGCCTTCTGTTTCTACACACCAAAAACATGGAAAACTTTAAAATTAGAGATACGCTCGGCCAGTATACTTGAACACTTCAAAAAATTACTAAAAACACACCTCTTTAATCTGGCTTTCATGACCATTTAAGAAATAACTACCTTCAATAGTATTACTTCATACTGAGGGGTGGAGGAACTTGTGTCAGTAGGGGTTGGAAGTCTTTTGGCCTTTGAACCCTGCGTTTTTTGTTTTTTTTTTTCTCCAGCATCAAACACCAGGAGTTTTTCTTTTTTTTTTCCCCTGTCCTTCCCAACCATCTTGTTATGTATGTGCATACTGATTTATTCCGATCTAATATTTTTATGTGATTTATTCATTCTTATTTTAAGCTATTTCTAATTTACTTTCATCTTGTAAAGCACTTTGAGCTATATCATTAATATGAAAATGTGCTACAGAATAAAATGTTTTTGTTGGAGCCACTGCCAAGGTAACATGATGCTACCACAAAACACCACTCTTTGCTATCTAGCTGAAGTATTTCTTCTATTGCAAAATCTGTGGAAATCTTAGAGATCTTTTACAGAGATAAGCAAAACTGATAAACAAACAAAAAATGGTACAAAAAAACTAAACAAACACAGTCAGAATTCTTAGCCATGCTCCACATGAGCATGGCTGAGTGACTTATTTTAGCCTGGTTGGATGAAAAATGCAGCAATTCATTTTCTGACTGACTCAGAAGATTCCAGGAATCTCAATAAAACTTCCTTTTGATTAAGATAAAAATGACATTCCTCCCACACAAGATGCTGCCACTTCACAGATAGGTGATGCCATTAAGGTAGATTGCACTGGAGCTGCGTGACACAGACACAAGTAACATATACCCTGACATGCAGAGCTGTAACACACACCATTGGAAAGCTTGGTTTTTTTTAACTTGTACAAGCTAAAGCTTCTTAATTAGAAAAAACAAATTGCAAATGACACACCACTTCTGGCAGCAGACTAGGGTACATGGATATTACTGGCAATCAAATGTATTAAAATACAGATACAGCAGGCCTATTACTATCCATATTTATATGATACTGCCCCTGAAACAGTGCTTTCAAAAGACTATCGTTCAGTTTTCTGGATCTGCCTGTTCCATTACAAGGTCTCAAGAAAGAAGCGCAATAAATGGACCATGGGCAGGTTGTCAGTCCCTCACAATGCAGTACCATAAATCAAATACCAGCTATTTTGTCCAGCTCACAAATATCAATGCAGATATGTGTTGTTGAGATCACCATTTCTTTTTAAAAAGGTGTCATTAAACCCCAGTGTGAACGATAAAGTCTTCTCCTTTAGGTTACACCAGTGTCAGTGTCAGCTTATCAGAGGTGGCCTGCTTTTAGAGCAAATAAGTTTTACTGTTGAAATTATGAAATCAAATGTAGTACTGAAATCTAAAAAACAATATAAATCTTTGAGGATATTTTTGAGAAAGACAGCATTCACAAGTCAGGTTCTCTTAAATGCAAGAAAATATCTATTAAATAAAATTAAAAACAACAGGTTTCAAATATTAGTTTAAAGTAGCTTTGTTTGTCAAATTGCTTAAAGAAAACTGTCTGTCCAAGACCAGGTTTGCCTACCCCAATGTAGTGCAATTCTAGGTACATGCAGAAAGCATACAATTAAAAAAATAATGCACCTTAAATATTATTATGATCGTGACCCTGATTTAGATTAGGCAGTTTGAGAATGTTATGCTATTATGAGAAAAAAAAATCTACAAAAGGTGCACATTCCTGGCACGTGTGTCAGCCTTCTACTCCCTGCTTGAAGAGCCAGACTGAACCTGCTCAAAGGATTGGACATCGTGAAGCAAATAGAAATAGCCAATGCGTATACTAAGGTGATTTTGAACATCTCCAAAATATTTACACCATTTATTTTTTGTTTTTTTAATTAAATACACTACAGAATATGTTTTATCATCACAGACCTCTATAACATATTTGTAAAAAGATTCAAGGACATACAGTGATCTTGTTTAAAATGTCACTGTATGTTAAAAATGTTAAAAACATCACTGTAGTACAACATACTATATGTATCCATCATTTGTGATCTAATTTTACTGGCATTTTCCTAGTTACATTTAATGTGTACATCTGCTGTGTTAAATAATACATTAAGACACTTTCAACAACTTTGTGCCATCCTTCATAGCGTATTCAGAACAAAATACAATGATGAAGGCTTTACAGCTGAAATGGGTCTTTAATCTTCTTTTCAATTTTGTTTAGCCTGGAAATAACCTTTGCCTAATTTTTAATTATGCTGATGAACACTAACACAAAATAACATAAAATGACTAAAAGATTAGGTTTCCACTTTTTTGAGACATGGGCTTAATATAAAACTTACAACAGTCTGTGGCAATACAACAAACATTTTACATGTGTTGCTTGCATTTAAATAAGTTTGAAATTTTCCTTCTCCACACTGTTCTTCAAAATGACTTACACAGTTATAATAATAATTACAGAATACCATCATATTTACAAAAATAAACCTTTTAAAATGTTAAAGATAAAAGAAGATTCTTTCCAGTAGAATTTTCTAATTTGTAGTTTCATGCTCTCTCTCTATCATAGAAGGCAAGATGAAAGTGCTTATTGTTATCATTTCCAGTTAAAACATTATCAAACACTGGTACATTTTTATTTTGTACATTTCAAAATGTAAACACCATTGTAAGAAATACAGATAAACTTTAAAACTACTGAAATAATTTGAGGGCGGAAAAGTAGCAAAAATCTAGAAAGCCTATTGCAGCCAGGAGAATGTTTATTTATAAGATTTATAAGGTTGATTTAAACGCTTTTAAGCACTGAGTGCTCAAATAGAATGAGGTATACTTTTAAGGAATAACTTTAGAAATCCATGTTTTCATTAACAATCTCCCTCATAATATTTATAAGTGCTTATGTTAGAATAAGGAAGATCACAGCTGCAAGCAACCCAACGCCCCCAGGTTTAAATTAAATATCACAGGAGCTTAAAACCATCAGGTAATCTGCTTCTGGACAGCAAGTCTGGTTCAAATAAAAGGTAATTTGGAAAAGAAAAAAAGGAAGCACGTTTAAAGCCCACATGACCTAGGGAAGGTTAATTCCAAATCAATTTACTCTTATATGGCTCTATTCACTCAAAATACAGTGCAATTACTCAAATTAAAAAACACAAAACTGTAACAGACAAATATTTAACTTTTAAACACATAAGCACATTACAAATAATATAAAGACATAATTCAGCCAAACATAAGATCTGGGTAGTCGACATGCCTGAGCAGGTGTCTCGGGCTATTGTGTTTATTGTACAACTGCCTGGTTATGAAAACAATTGTCAGTAAAAATAATCCATTGTTTCATGAGTAGATCAGATATGCACTTGTAACGCTTTCACGCAATTACGTAGTGCTATATTTCATAATATTATATACACAAATATATACACATACTTCTTATTACTATTTTACATGTTTTAACAGGTTTGTGTTCGGTGAGTTACAAGGCTCTGGGTCTCAAACTCACACTACACAGGCGACCATAAATTTTCTGGGCTAAAATAACAATGCTGGAGACACTTCAAATGTAATTTCTGGGCACCACAGTAAAACCGATTGACTCTTTCACACAGATACACTATTGGAAAACATAGTGCTGCACTAACATTTACTACATCGGAGTCACTATCAATTACCTGAATCTGCTCAATCAATTTATTGATAGTGTCACTAGGAGTCAGTCAGGCCCATTGTTTGGTGCAAACAACAACAACAGACAGGGCCGTGGACAACCTCCGGGTAAACATACCAGCGATACTTAATGTGGGAGGAAAAATCGGACTAACTAGCGGGACGGAGCGCCTGTTAAGTTCGTTTACCCGCCACCACTGTAAATAAAACCACATGCATTGTCTTTCGTCATCAGTGGCCAAACTGAGTAACACGTGTTTGTAACCTTACAACACATTTAAAATTGGTACAAACCGTCACTTTTCAAAGAAGGCCTCGTTAAATCAAAATGTGACACATGATAGTTAAATGATTACATAATTATGAGCCCCATGTGTCATCACAGAGTGTGCCAGAGTGACATTTAAGCCTGGGTTGCATTAACTGATAGCCCGATGCTTTACCCAGTGAACGTACTAGCCGACTCCAGAGACTTCAGCATAAAACACAAATTCAAATCAATTATAATCTCTTTCACACTTCAGAAGTGCGTGTTTTTACAGGATTTACATTTGCAGATTGTTCTCGTTGCGGTTAAACTATGTATCTTTTAGCGCGCACTTGAAATAGCCATCAATGGTGTACGTTTCCCGCATTGCAAGTCCTGGATTTCAAATAAATGAACCACCTGAGGAAAATGAAATCGAGGACTAAATGCGCACGATGGTGCTGCATACTTAGAAATCGCCAACTCCTCGAAGCAGCCAGGGTCTCATCTCACTATTCCGATGGTGTGCAAAGGATTCTCTAAGAGTGCTGAGAGTTTAATTAGAGGATTTTTTTCTTCCAACCATGAAAACGATTACAGTATTTGCAGGCAGTGATCAAGGCTCGTTAAGTATACAGTCACTCCACCACCCTACAGTAACACGGTGCAGTTAAGAAAGGGTGTTCATGAAGTTGTCCATTAAAGGAAGTTTGTGCACTTAATTAGATTCACTTAATGTACAAGCAATGCTCGCCAACTTTATATTCTGATGTGAGCTGCAGGTTTAAAAAAGCTAATGCCAAAGTGCATCGCAGGTTAACGTTGTTGACAGGTGACGGGCTGCCGTGGGTATCACATTATTGATTGTGCACTAAAAGAGAAGAAATAAAAAAAAACACTTGCATTGCTACACTAAACTGTTCTCGAGTACCTACCTGCATCATAAAAGGTGTCCAGCACGGAGGTCTCCCCGAAGTCTAGGCGACCGAAGGTGACAGTTGCCAGGATAGCGCTCTCTGCATCGCATGCCCTCTGTAAACACTGCAAGGCTCCCGATTCCGGACTGTTGGCAGCCACCGCTTTCAATCCGTCGTTGAGAACGTAAACCACGCGTAGTGACCTTTGCTTTGACGGAGGGCACGGACTGTTGATTTCAGCTCTTTCTCCGGTCCCCGTAGCATTACCCGTAGCATGATCCCCTCCTGATTCCGCGCCGGGCTGAGACGAGCCAATCTCCATGGAAGTAGCTGACACGGCGCTAGCGATTCAGAACGAAATGAAAGCCTTCGAAAAGTCGTTGGCTTCTTGTATTCGTTTTCCGCCGCGAGTTACAACTTTTTAAGTATTTAGCCGGGGCGCAGGTAAGTTAAGCGCCATTGTTTTAGGTGTCCCACACCAACTGAATACTTGATCTCAGATCTCACGCATAATTCTTTCCCAAGAGCGCTTTACCCACTTCAGCTGCACTGCACAGAATGCCTCCAGACAAGCAAGCTACAACTTGAAAATATCTCCGGAACACAACAGCAGTCTCGGGCTTGGAATTTCCAGTCAAACGTTAAAAAGTGGCACACGTTTTGTCTTTTTTAAATTGCTCTTTGAATTTATTTTAATGATTAACAGTCGACCGTCTGATGAAGAAAACGCAAATTATTCGTTGTAAAACGCATGTAGAGGCAGTAAAGGTTACGTCCTCTACTTTTAATAAATACGTCTTTCGCTTCAGTCTTTCTTTCAATCCTCCCAAAAAAACGACCAGTAAATGCTTTTATTTTGCTTCTGGATGATCCCGGTTATCGTCCTCCTGATGACGTCTGCGGGACACTTAATGCGGAAGAGAAATCGGCCAGCGACTCCTCCGCCGGTCCGCTGAGGAAATGCGGATCCACAAGCTGTCAGGGTCTCTCCGGCAGCTCACTTTTTGAAGGGCCTGTCTTGTCGAGGGTGGGATTCGGGGACTAATGTGCCGTTTTGAACCTGTTCCAAGGTAGCGCCTGCGCATTCTTCTAAAAATAAAGCAGGCATCTAGACGCTAGAGCGAGCCACACGGGACTTGGTGGCACAACTCGAAATGCAAGTCTCGGTGGAGTTTACACATTCTGTCTCCTCTTCTGAGTGTGTTTCTCCGGGTACGCACGCTGTCCTCCCACATTACAAAGACCTGCATTTTAGTTTAATGACGACAATACACTGACCTTATGTGAGTATGGCCCTTGTGCGGCAGAAGCAGGTGAGAGATGTGTATTTTTGCAAAATAGATTTATTTAGCTGTTGTTTTATCCAGAACAAGGTACCCTTACACATGCACAACAGGACAGTTTAAAGGTTTATTCATTCATTATCTGGCATTTTATCCCTGACACTGGATGTTGCATATTCTATCTGTGTATATGAGGGCTTTTCTGCATTCTTAATTTTTTCATTCATATCAAAGATGAGCACATGAGGTTATTTGCAACTGCTATTTGGGCCCATTGTGATTGAATGTTTCTGGGCATATAGGTCTGCGCAGACAGTGTTGTGCTTCCTCAGTTTTTGCTAACACAGACACTCTTCCTCTATATCCCTGAACTGAATAAGCACATTACAAAAATAAATGGATAGATGACCTGACAGTTTCTGAGATTCACACAGGGTTAAACAGCGTATCAGTTTTTGCAGCAGAATCATCTGAATACGGTTTAAAGTTCAGTGCTTAAGCAATTACACAACCTGTCTCTGTTTATCCAATAATAAAGAACAGGTGTTAGAATAATTTGCATATTTCTTAAGATTTTAATTTCATCTCTATAAATCTACAGCCACTGAGGCAGGATGGAAGGCATACTGTGTGGTCTGATGGGTACGGATTCTGCTTGATGACAGGTAAAGTATCTCTAAAGCTGAGGTGAAGTAGGTGAACAAGATGAGCTTTCACATGTTTTACAAATTGAATAGCTAAATGTACTAAATGTTGCTTTGTGATGATCTTTAAGCATTTTCAGTGTGCTGTAAATATTTATCAAATAGCTTAACTCTGTAAAATGAGTCTGAGTGTTTTATCTGTTAACAAAACTAAAACAAATATGAATGCACAGGATGCATAGGATATAGATAGCCCAATTGCTAGATTCAGCTTCAACTTTATTGTCATATGTACTTAGTACAATGAAAATCGTATTCTGTGAGTCCTCCAGCAATAGACAAAAACACCCATTAACAAACAAGAATACACAACAATAAACTAAAAACACTCAGGTGAAAAAGAAATGCAAAAACAAACAGATGAGTGCCTATACAAATAAGTAAATGATTCAATGTAAGTTCTGCAGCTATATAGTCTCAAGAAGGCCTTCCATTCTTCAGACATGAGCTAGCCTGCAATGGTGAGGGGAAAGGCAGTGGATATGTTGGCATAAGGGAGAAAACTGTCTTTTAGCCTTGATGTTCTAGCTGCTATGCTCTTATAGTGTCTCCCTAACGGTAGCAGTATGAACAGTTCATGTTGTGGGTGTGTTGTGTCCTTAATAATGTTATGGGCCCTTCTGAGAACTCTGGTATTATAGATGTCCTCTAGTGCAGGGAGTGTTGTTCCAATGATATTTTACACCGATTTTACCACATGCTTAGAGCCTTGCGATCCCATGCTGTACTGTTACCAAACCAGACTGTGATGGAGTAAGTGAGGATACTCTCAATTGTACATCTGTAGAAGTTGATGAGGATAGTGCTTGGCATGCCAAACTTCCTCAGCCTTCTCAGAAAATACAAACGCTGCTTGGCTTTCCTCTCAAGTTCTGTAATGTGATAGGTCCTAGTGAGATCCTTAGAGAAGTTAATGCCAAGAAATTTAAACGTGGCCACTCTCTCCACCTCAGTCTCTCCAATGTACATTAGTGGGGTGTTGACAATCTTCCTCCATGTGTCAATAATCATCTCTTTCATTTTGCTGGTGTTAAGGAAGAGATTACTGTCCTGACACCACTTTACGAGGCCAGCCACCTCACTCCTGTACTCTGACTCGTCATCCCCAGAAATCAGTCCAATGATGGTGGTATTGTCCACACAATTTAATAATACTGGTGTTATGCTGTCTAAAAAAGATATGTATAGTATTTAAGACACAGAATGCTGACCATTTTAAGTAACATAATGCCAAAGTTAGTGTGAGATAAATCAAACAAGTGTTCTTTTCCAATGTCATTTTTTCACCTTCTAAGATGTTTTTAAATATCTTATAATTATGTTAGGATACTGACATTAAATGTGAGAGTCCTAGTTATCATCTACTGTATAATACTATAAAAATGGTTTTAGCTATTTATTTCTGTCTTTCACTTGTGTCTACTACAGTTTGACTGTATTCATAAGGCAAGAGGAAATTTATTGTAAATATCAAAGAGCAGTCCTTTGTCATTTATCGTAGACTTTTTCTGTCATGGACAATCTACCTCTGAGTCGCTTGTTTACACTGATTTAAAGGTAGGTCTTTGAGCTTTCAACATTTTGTGTGTCTGTAATTCTAATGCTGCAGTGAAACAATGGTCTTTGTACCTCAGGTCTACAATAGTGGCAACACAGAGCATTGGTCCAGTAAAAGTGTTAGGGACTGTTAACAATCATATTACACTGCTTGTTTGCATGATATAAGCCTTGAAAACAATCATAAAAGTGCTGCAAAAATAAGGAAAAATACAAAATGCTACCATTAGGATCAATTTTTTTTTAAAAAACAAGAATAGCTGAATATATTTGTGCAACAATCTGTACAGCTATCAAATAATATTGCAACACCGACGATGCATCTCTACCTAAAAACGTCTATGAGGAAGAGTAATTATTAAAAAACTGATAAAATATTTTCTTAAAGTAAATGAGAAATTATGTAAATGTATAATTAGTTTAATGAGCATGTAATCAGTTTATACTGAGATTAACCTGTACCTTAATACAATATGATTACTCAGAAAAAGCAACAGGAAATAGTTGTTTTCTACCAAAATTGCACTCAGTAAAAAAGAACAAGTAGAGATGTGGAACAGAAAACCAAATACTTGTAAGACAATGGTTTTAATCAAAATATTTATGTGTATATATTTATGTGTGTATATATATATATATATAGTAGTGGGTTCTCCCCTGCTTGCTTTGCTCGGCAACCCCCCTGGCCTGCGCCAAGTGCCAGCCACTTTGCGTCTCTGCCACTCATGTCGTGAAGAGGGGGGCTGAACGCAACCCTAGGAAATGTGGTCGCTCCTCCGAAACCCCCTCTTAAACGCTGATACAATGGGAAACAAATTCATTTTTTTTTACCTCCTCTTTGCTCGATCAGCAGCTGCTGCTGTCATGCCGTATGATCTGCATCTCGCACAGGGGTTTCGAACATTTAAAAGCCTGTACAGCAGCTGTCCTATTTTTTGCCTTTTGTTTCCGGCCCTGGGCGTGGTTATATCTTTTGGCACAAAGTCTTGAATCGCAGGCCGTGAGTTCTTGATATTTTTTAGTTTACAAGTTAAAAAATTAAAAATTAACAACATCACATTAAAGTTCGATAAATTCTGAAAAGAATAATACCAAACATATATATGTAGGTTTTAAAATAACCCTGATTTAAAGCGTGACAAAAAAGTAACATAAAAAGTGACATAAAATCTTTGCACAAAATAGTTGTACTTTTAGTCTTAGGATTTTATATATATAGAGAAGATATATATATATATATATATATATATATATATACTAGCTGTCCCCCGTGGCTCCTCCCACGTAGTTGTGAAACAGGGCAAACTTTAAAAATCAATAAAATAAATGTACTTCTGGGCAAACGGAAGGTAGGTACACTCCAACGTCAAATGCTGGGGGACTGTATCTGATCGTGTTCAGCTCTGATGGGAGAGCGTACTCCACATAGGGAGAAAAGCACATGCCTGTGATATCTCTGGCAATCAGCAGGGCACTGCCAGCTTCCCCCCTCCCCTCACCCTCTCTGTCAGATTTGCGCAAATAAATTGGTACCGGAAGCGAACTATGGCACTTAGCGCAGTGAGAGAAGTCCCAAATCAACCATAATGTTCAAGCAAATTATAGAAAAAAAATCCAATCTAAATCCGTTAAGTAGTACTCTCGTGAAAAACAGACAAACAGACAGACTTTGGATTTTATATATATATATATATATATATATATATTCCTGTAAAATATTGACATGTACTAAGTTACACATCTATTGACAGTACAGATCAGGAATTGATAATAGCTGGTGCTTGTTGCCCTGATAATTCACCATATAGTACTGTATAATAAACCATTTTCAATCATGTAGTGGGTGAACCAGCAGAATGAGTACATTGTTAATATGGTTACAGGAATTGTTGCTCCACTGATATCACTAAAATAACAATTGCAATTTTTAATATTGAAACAATAAATCCTGTAAGGATTTGCTGCTTGAAGAGCCTTCTATGTTTGTTTGCTCAGCCACTGTGTGTGACTTCACTGGCAGGTTCAAAGGTGAGGCCCTCAGGTTGCTATGGAAACACCATCACACTAAGTAGCTAGGCACTGGGAAGTACGCTTTGTTGCCAAGAAAATTTTACTCAGATTGGGCATGTCTTTAAATTGTGCTGACACAGACATTCTTTCCAGGAGGGATAGCTGAAGTTCAGTGCTTTTCAGTGATAACTTCAGGCTGGTCGCAACCCATAATCACGTGGTACAAATACAGAGAAAGAACTATTATCATTATTCTTCTGATTACATCCAGAATGGTCAGAACAATTGCTGCCTTTAGTATGCTTTAGGTGCATTCTATCAGTTCATCTAATCATAGGAACCTTGGGATAGTGTGGCTTGACTCTCAGAACTTACACCAGTGTACAGGTTAGGCCTGGGCCTCTCAGTTTGATAATCATCATAGCTATTTCCACTAGGTGCTCTCATATTCTCTTCTGCAAGGGTTGAGTGTATCTCTATGACAGTCAATTATATCAATTAGCTCCTTGAATGTTCTCCAGATGCAGTGCTGTATCAATCTGGCATAAGAATCCAGCAGACCTTGGACAACAAAATCCATGATGATAAGTTCTACACACCGGGGGCCTCATGTATAACGCCGTGCGTAGAACCCATACTATAACATGGTATAAGCACATAAGCAGCAATGTGCGTATGCACAGAAAAATCCAGATGCATAAATCTGTTGTGGAGCCGACCCGGACACAGACAGGCGGACATGTTGTTAAAACACCACCACACGTTTATTTACAACTATATACAAAGGATATGGTCACACAGACCCAGTCCAAAATAGTGCACAAACCCCAAAACACTCAGTCCTGGCCACAATGCCTTTCTTCGGGCCGCCTCCACAGCTCTCCTGAGCTTCGTCCTTCCTCCTCCCGACTCCAGCCTTGAATGAAGGGAGACGGCCCCTTTTATACAATCCCCGGATGAGCCCCAGGTGTTCCCGGCGTTCCTCTTCTGGCCACGCCCCAGCGTGGCGGAAGTGCCGGCTGTCCTCCCGGCAGCTCTCCAGGCGCCGTCCTAATTCTTCCCCCCAGCACTTCCTGGTGTGGCGGAAGTGCTGGGGTAACAGGTCCCCAAGGCATTGGGGCGCCTCCTGGCGGTGAACACAGGCCCCTACAGGGTGGAGCTTCCATGCCCTGTACCCGTGGCCCCCAAAGCAACCAGGAAGGCGACCCCCACGTGATCCAGGGTGGGCACAGACCCACATCCGGTCCCTCATGGCGTCCCGGCCGGGTCATGGCCCCTGGCATCCCTGACACTGTGCGTATGCAAACTTCCATGTTCTTCCGCTACATAAATCCCGGTCAGCGTGAAAAGTAACGCACATGCACGTGCCTGCTGTCCCGATCCAACTCCTCCCAGAATTACGCCTCTTTGAATATGCAAATCAATATAAATAGCCCTTAAGCTCAGCCTTCTGTGAAAAGACAATGGGAAAAGCACGGGGGAAATATAAGAATTTCAGCGAATACCAAGTGGAAGCAAAGAACAACGTACTATTTGTTGGTTTAAACAGTGGTATAGTCAACAAAAGGAAGTTGATTGAGTGAGAGAGTGTCAGAGAAACTCGAAAGCTCAAGTTCAATAAGTCGCAGTGCCTGAAATAAAAAACAAGTCACATATCAATGTCGCCGTGAAAAGGCGAGTCGTAGCCCTCCGTCTGAGTGTCATATGAAAGCTTATTAGGGTACAGACAAAAAAAAAATAGGCACACAGTGGGAAAAAAGCATGAAATGTCAACTTTAATCTCGAAATTTCCACTTTAATCACATAGTTTATTTTGTTATTAAAGTAGAACATCATAAACTTCATCTTAAAATCGTTTCATTTACCAGTTTCTCAATCAAAGTAGAACGTTAAATGCTTTGTTTTGTATTTGATCTTCTATGTGCTCTATGTGTGTGAATCACTACATGCTTCCGGGCTTTCTCTTCCTCCAACAGGACACAGAATCCATTACATTCGTGATATTACAGCTCTCTGAATAATTAAAATACTGAGATGTATGCATGTTTTCATTTTCACGATGACAGGAGTTAAATCAGGTTATGAAACATGGGAACACGGTGGCACAGTGATTGTTCATTTCTCACGCAAGATGCTTGCTGCGCCATTTGCGACCTTCAATGAAATACTTTATTGTAGCAGTACTGTCTCTTTCAAACGTACTAATCCCCAATTCCTCTACTTACTTTTCTTTCTCCAAATACCAAATCGCCACACAGTCAGCTCTGTAATAGATGTTAAGCCATCTGTAAGCTTAGAACGCCGATTCTTCAAAACTTTTAAGGAACATTGAAATATCTTGGTAGTACGTGTTTAATTATTCTATCCATCTATCCTTCTAGTGTCGCGCCAGCACAAGCAAGAATAAAGCGCAAGGCAGGAGCAATCCTTGAACAGAGTGCAAGCTCCTAGCTAGCGCTGCGGCACCGTGTCCTGGCATGTTTAATTATTAACAATATAGATTACTGTGGTGGGCTGGCACCCTGCCCGGGGTTTGTTTCCTGCCTTGCGCCCTGTGTTGGCTGGGATTGGCTCCAATATAGATTATTTAAATGAAGTTAAAGTTTTATCTGTATAATATAATAAACATATTTTTCCGCATTTCATCTTAAAATTGATATCATCATCATATATAAATACACGCTTTATAAAGTGGATTTAGGTTGTGCAATATTATAACTGTAGTACAAGTTTACAGAGAGGTAATTCTACAAACAGTTCTACAAGGAGCACTTGATTGAGTGCGTTTATAGTTCTTGGGATGAAACTGTTTCTAAAGTGTGAGGTCCATACAGGAAAGGCTTTGAAACGTTTGCTGTGTGAAAGTAGTTCAATAGACAGCATTGCTGAGGCAGCATGTGCTTGATGCTGTATACCGATAATTCTCTTTCTCAGATTCTGTAGATCTTAGATTCTTCACTCAGATACAGTGATATAAATACTCTGAGTAGTGCAGTGAGAGTAATATGGAAAAAAATGATCCCCTGTGGCAACCCCTAATGGGAGAAGCTGAAAGAAGAAGAAGGTGCAGTGAGAGTAACAACGCTAAAGCAGCTATTGTATTTAGAATAGTTTGACCATTCCGTGGACCATTATATTGTTACTGGTTAATTACAATCAGATGCATTAAACTAATAAACAATATGCGGTTAATTTCAGTGTATTTATAAAGCCGCGTCAGGGATGTGGATCTGAAAAAGAAAGGATAACCACACAGGAACAGTAGCACTGCTTTGACGCTAGGTGCCACCAGTCTGCAAAACCGAGTGGAGAACTTGCCTACGCCCGGGTATGAGGTACCGTGGAAATGTGCGTGGCTTTACACCAAGTTTAGGTTTTATACCTCACGATTTGAACGCAGAAACGTTCTTACGCAACATTTTTGTGCATACGCACTGTTTATACATGAGGCCCCTGGTCAGTGGAATTTTTGTTTGATTTTAATCACTTAGCCATTTTACTCCATAAGTCAAATTCTTGTTCCTTTACTGGGGGAGCATTGTCATAGTTCTAATCAGGACATTTTGGTAAATCATAATAAATTTAGAGACTCCCCAGTCAGAGAAGAAGTGAAGATGTGTGTCCATTTGTGTCATGGCCAGCGATGCCACATGGCTGAACACTCTATGACAAGACATGATGCAGTGCTCCGAGTACTTGTGCCAATCCTAATCCACATCATGTTGGCACTTCCAGGGCATGATGGACTTCTGCTTTACAGAATGTATGAAAATGTAGGTTATGGCAAAAGTCTAGCTAATTTTTCACTATGCTCTATAGAATAAAATGACTGTCCTACATGTTTAAAATTACCATCAAATAGAGGCAAGATAACAGATACAATCAGATCTAGGATAATATTACTTAACATGCAGTGTGCTCAAGTGCCCTGCCATCATCACAAAAGAAGCACATGCTAATAGCACCACAGGGATTAAGAAACTTCTTCCTGAAATCAGTACAACAGCTCCAGGTGATCTGCTTCAACAACACCGGCTGCCAGAATACAGGACCTCAGGCAACGTGTGGCTAATGTAGCATTACTGTCTGTGCCTACTTCTCCAATATATCAACTACAGTAAGTGAGTTATTTTATAAATTTTGCCACAACTAGGTATAATCTATGCTTTATTATAGTGTGAGATATAAAAACATACTCAATGTAATACTGATGAAAATGGTTTGCTAAAGTAAAAAGACTTGATTAGGCAGGCATAAAAGACTGACACAGTGGATTCCCACATTATTCTAGTATATGTCATACATGCAGAAGCCATTGTGTTTAATTTGAAAAGATATCTGTGAAGCCTTTGAGAAAACAAATGGCTGTTTAATTAAGATATCTGTAAAGCATTTCACAAAATTGGTCTTTTCTCACAAACCATAAATACTTTATTACAATAGTGTAATATCATTAAAAACATCAGATGGGAAGCTGGCAGGAAGACGGTTGATTTGCAATTTGAATCCCACTTATCCAACTCATTGTACTGTTATGGGTAGAGAGTTGACATTAACCTGCAGACCTGTAGTCACACAAACACACTAGAAAATATGAGACAGGTGTAAAGACAGGAGACAGATGGCAGAAACACAGAGGGGGGCTCCGTGGTCCTTCACGGAATATGGTTGAGTAATATTCTGTCTATACATTTTCACTTCATTAATGTTGTGTATTTAAAACCCACATCCATAAATGCCATTTTTATATCGTTTCCATGAATGGGGGGTCTTGCAGCACATCGTTATGAGAGGAATATTCTGCAAAATCAGTCTTTCCGAGTTTTCTGAAAAGGCAGCAGCAACAGTTGACAAAAACAAAGCAGGAAAGAAAATTGACTTAAGCTTTTAAAAAGCCACAGTCCCACTCTGATTCTGAAGAAAAATGTTGAAATTAGAGAGATAAATAGTATTAACTAAAGGGGATTTTTACCTTTTTCAGAAGCTGAAGAACTATAAAAATACTAGCTGTGTAAGCATGTGCTGTAATAAGCCAGAGGTCCTAGAAACTATTGAAATCATCAGAAAAAAACTAAAATGTGAAGATGTCAGGTGATTGAAATGAACTACTCTGGGCATCTCTCTCCTAGGAGGATTCATTTTGCTGATATGCTCGCACCGCTTGCATATTAGCGGCAGGAGGAACAGTAAAAGGGATAGGCCTACCGTTTTGCCAATGTTAGCGGCTCAGCGAATTTGTCTTTCTTCGGAGGATTTGTTTTGCTGACCCCACTTGTATTATTAGTGGGTAAGCAAGTTTTCTGTTTCCTCACAGGTGGAGCCCTTACTCTGACTCCATCGGGCCGGACAGACACACACTTCCATGCGTAGATGTGTATATATAAGATTATAAGAAATAACAACACCTCCCAAACAGACACATGAATAACAATAAAGAATAAACAACTTCTGATTGGCTAAGGTGCCTAGTAGCATTTCTTGACACACTTCTGCTGAATAATTTGTTCACCAATAGTGCTCAGTGTTGGTGTGTCACAGACAGGATGTGCAGCATTATTCATAAATGCTATTGGTTTTATCTTCATTCTCTCCTCTGCTACTACCTCCAGTGGGTCGAGAGTGAATTCCATAACTGAGCCTGCCTTCCTAATTATCTTGAATAGAGACCCACCAAATCAACAATTAATGTTACCTGCCCAGCACACTACTGCATAGAAAATCGTACTGAGTTACTCAGAGTTACAGTATAAGACTTGTTAGAATGTCTCCTATAAAAAAAAAAGGTCACTTCTGCCCTTTCTTATGTATCATATGTTGTATGAGACCATTCCAACCTATCATTGATGTGAAGCCCCAAGTATGGGGCAGTAATACTGCACTACCTCCACATCCACTACTTTAGAGCCTATGTTACAGACTGGACAGGTAACAGGAGATACCACAAAGCTGGCCCGCACAGGCCTTTAGTACTTGAGGATGTACTTGAGGGCTTTTCAAAAAGAGAGGGGTAACTTTCAAGAAGTGGGTTTTAGGTTAGGTAATATCAAAATTTGAATGAGAATTTGTGGGTATTACTACATTTGTGCAGGATACCTGCAATCCCAATTGAAATTTCAAGCCCTAAAAACTATCATTGACACATAGTCAGTCAGTCAGTCAGTCAGTCATTGTCCAACCTGCTATATCCTAACACATGGTCACGGGGGTCTGCTGGAGCCAATACCAGCCAACATAGGGTGCAAGGCAGGAACAAATCCCAGGCAGGGCGCCAGCCCACCGTAGGGCACACACACACACACACTAGGGACAATTTAGGACCGCCAATGCACCTAACCTGCATGTCTTTGGACTGTGGGAGGAAACCAGAGGACACGGGGGAAACCCACGCAGACACGCGGAGAACATGCAAACTCCACGCAGGGAGAACCCTGGAAACGAGCACAGGTCTCCTTACTGCGAGGCAGCAGTGCTACCACTGCGCCACCGTGCCGCCTCATTGACAGATATCCCTATCAATATGTCAAAATTTTATTCAATTTGTCTAAAAAAACAGACACTGCTAGTCCTCAACCCCACCACAGTTTGTAATGGAAGAGTATCACTGTTTCAGGAATTGTAGTCTTCACATTTTTATTTTTATCTGTTTAACATTTCTTAAAAATAATAGCATGTATTTTATCCATATATTTATACTTTCTAGACGTATACTGGTTTCAATGCCAATAAATCAGAATCTATCATCAGTGTATCTTACACAAGACAAGAACTAATCCACAATGGGACTGGAGTCAGTTCATTGCAGAACTCCTTCACTCAAACACCCACACAATGCCAATTCACCTGTTTATCTATCATATACTGTATATTTTGGCATGCCAGTGAAAATTTCAGTATCCAAAGAAAAAAAATGCACACAAAGAGAAATTCCCAATGCTACACAAACAGTGACCATACTCAGAACTGAAGTCTGTTCTCCGGAGCTATGAGGCAGCAGTGTGACAGAATATTCCCCAAATAAGTAGAACAAAATTAGCATTCTCATACCTGCTTGCTCAAATTCAGAGTTGTGTGAGGCTAGAGCCTATTCAGGCAACATGAGCCCAAGGCAGGAAAATAGCCCTGGACAACATCCACTCGCAATGAGTCAATTTGGAATCAATAATCAGTCTAATCTGCATATTTTTAGGGGTGTGGGAATTAATCTTGAAGTAGCCAGTGGAATACCCATGCGAACACAGGGAGGATATGCAAACTGTGCATGGATTTAATCCAGGTGTGGGATCCAAACCCAGTATGACAGATCTGTACAGTTGCAATGTTACAGTTAATGTGATTATGTCTTTATTTTTCAGTATACCTTTTATGTCAGCAAAGGGCTAAAGGCAGGAACTAACCCCAAAACAAAAAAAAAATCCATCTTCACTCATACTGGTCAGTATGGGGTTGCCAATTAACCGAATGCACACATTATATGGTGTGGGACAAAAACGTTGCACTCAGAGAAAGCCTATGTGGGGAGCATACAAACTACATAGAGTTATAAGAGCTAGACTGCCCATTTTTCACAGTAAACACCAATAATAATTTCACACACTCTGAATGCAGTAAAAGACTTTGAGTAATATATGCACAAAAGTGAATTATAATATTTTACTGAAATTCAACAATTAATCATTTCCCACAGTAAATACAGACTTTGGAATCCGATCTTTTGAACTTGCCCCAAATGTGAAATTAGTAGTATGCAATACTTGAATACAATATTTGAACATACTGTACCTTCTAAATGAATTGATATCCTCAATTTCTTCAGTTGACTTTAATTTTGATTTGTTGATCAATGTCAGTCTTACATTTTGTAAAACTTCAGCTCGTAGTTGCCAGATTCAAGGCGCCACATCCATTTGTGCATCCGGAAGCTTCAGGCTATGCTGTTTCTGTTATTCTCACAAACCTCAACATGCACACTATTGACAAGTTGGTTTCTCCCTAATGTAGGAATATAATTTCCCAATTTCTGGAAGTTATCTCACGAAAAAGTTTGCCTACGAATGCTCACAAACTTCTGCACAGTGGTTTTAGTTTAATTAAGCATATAAATTATCCACTATTGTGACGGGGTTACTGCACTCCACATCGCCAGAGTATGGTCGCGTATTAGGGCCACAGAGAAGAAAAAACATGGACAAAGTGAAGAAAAAAAGCATGTCGAGAATAAAGTTAACATGCCGACTTTATTCTCAATAATATTTCCATTTTAATTTTGTCGCTAATGTCGAGATTAAAGTCGACATTTCCACTTTATTCTCCCCGTTTATGTCGAGATTAAAGTGGAAATGTTGAGAATAAAGTCGGCATGTTGACTTTATTCTCAACATAAACTTTTTTTTCTACACTGTGTCATATCAGACAGATACTGAGGATCCATGCTTTCAATTTTACTTAAGTGACAAGCTGGTACTTGGGCTCAAACAAACAGTTCCAGGGGTTTACCCCAGCTACAACAGCAGCAAAACGGAGTCTACCTCGTGCACCCACCTCTCAAAATTAATTAGCAATCTGCAGAGGTAGGCATGTATCCTTTAAAACACGGAATTTAAAACTCACAGAACTATAAAAGAACACGACTCAAATTGCGATGTCACACCGCTGACACGAAGCAGTTAGAACGATGTCGCACGACTGCCCACGCACACTACGGTTTCGCGCATGCGTTGTTTATCCCGCTGCTTCCCCACTTCCCGCCCAGTTAGTGGCCATTCAGGTGACTGTTAGTGAATGCCAGGTTTTCTGGTTTATTTTAACCTCTCCCCACAAGACAAAACGAGTTTTCAGTGGCTGTTAGTGCTTTGGGTAAATTTCCGGAATATTTATCCTAGTTAAGTTGTTAACCTAGAGTTTAACACACAGTTTAAATTCTTGATTTTCCCGCCTATCCCCAAACGCGTATTGTTTTCATCCACCAAAGCCTCTTTTCAAGTAAGTATTGTGGTAAGTGGACCCTTTACAACCTCCTTCGTACATAGGGTTGCCACTCGTCCTTTAAAATACGGAATCGTCCCGTATTTGTGGTCTTGGCCCCCAAGGGATGTGGCCCCCGCTGCAGTATGCGTCCCTTATTTTTTTGTATTAAAAGTGGTAACCCTATTCGTACAGTTGGATACAATGGCTGTAAAATTAAATCGGCCTTGTTAGTGGTAAGTGTGTGATCTTCGTAAGAGTTTCTGGATCATTTATGAACACTTTTATATTGTTTTGCGAAAAAAGCGCGAATGAAATACACAAATTACCCATATTTAACTAACCCAACTTTATTTTCTTTATTTGTTAGTAGTATATCGGTATATAGTAGTATCGTTGCTACTTATAAAGCGAGAACTAGCTGCATCTCATTCAAAGGCTTGAATGTTAGCACATCCATTGCTTATTCCTTAAGTTTATTTTTCTTCATAAAGGGAAACGCATCTAAAACTGGGACTGATGAGACAGACAGACGGAAGACCCTTTACTTTGATTAAAAAAAAACATTCGTTATTTTTTTTATACCTGTAAAAAGCTTTAGGCGTCCGTTATAGAGTTAAAGGTGGCGAATCCAAATCTGACAATGCAATTACTCCGCCATATTTCGTTTTTGAGAAGAAAGGTTTACAATGGAGGAAAAACACTATTTTAGCGAGAACAATGTAATATGTGTTTAATACATTATAATTTAAAATGATAAATTAATTACACATTATTGTTCCAAATATAATTATTACTTACAAAAAGTAGTTACTTATTTTTATAATCCTCTGAAGATTTTTCATTATAGAATGACTAACAGATTTCTGCTCTCATAGCCTCATGCTATGTGCTGTGTGCTGGTGGAATCTCTGCCCATGGTCATCATGAACCACTCCCATAATCTCAGGGAAAAAAATCTAAATGAGAGTGAAGGAAACGGAGTTCTGGGTAGGAAGATAAATGTTTCTTGACTCGTTCTTCATAGTTTTCCGTCTTTGTTAAAGCCAGGAAAATTCTGGTACAAACTTTGTTTTCAGTAAAGGAAGGGTTCCTTTACCAATTGCTTACCTGTTATCTGGTCAAGACAATGCATGGATCAGCCCAGGCTTGCATATTTCTGTAAAAACCATTTAAACAACAACTTTCTCTCTTCTGGACAATAAAAAAGACAACTTCCTAAAGTTCTAAATTCCTGTACATTTTGATGTAATGCAAAGTAAAAAAAATATTGATTGCAAGCAAAAATGTGCAGCAAATACTCAACAAATGTTAAGGACAAGGAAAACTGCAATTTTGCAGCTCATAATATACTTCAAATCATATTCTGAACATGATAAATACTTATGGTATAAAACTAATATAACTTCTTAAAAAAAAAACAACTTTTTTGCTGAATCCAATATCTCATGGAAACAATTTGTGGTAGAGAAATTCTAGTTTCAAAAATGGATTCAGCACACCCAAGTCTATTATGTACACCAATTTTTTGTGCTGGAGGATTTTAGTGCAGATCAGTGTAACTAGCTGATGGATTCGGTATATAGTACATTAGTATGACCATTCTATGCACATCTTTTCACAGTATGTAACCCTATGCCAACTCACACCAAAACCTAACATCTTGTACCAGTGAATTTACAAACCTTTTTCCAATAGATTGAAACCTTGTCCTTTTGGTTGGTAAAATACAAAAAATAAACACACAAATGAACAATTCAGACCGACTGGAAGAGTAGTAAGAGGTTGTGATGTGAGACAGGAATGACTGCTGTAGAATACTGTGACTTTTTTTTATCTTTATCCATATGTAGGCAAATGTTCAAGAAACTGCTGAAGCACAGACAGACGGATGACACATATGTTTTAATGTCAATAATCACCTTGCATTGGTTGCAGGCTTCTTTTACATGAACATTTTCTTTGACTCTTTAAATTTAGGGCTGGATTAACCCTAAAACAAAATAAGCACATGCTTAGGGCATCAAGGGAAGGAGGGCACCACAGAAATTTTCCATTGCTGGATGTACCATGGACTATATGGGACAAAGGTGCAAGTGGTGCAGCTGAACCGTGCCCACATTAAAAGAAAAAATACACATATATATATATATATTGTCAGGGATGCCAGGGGCAACGGCCCAGCCGGGGCGCCTTGAGGGACCGGAAGAGGGCGTGTGCCCACCTTGGACCACGTGGGGGCTGCCACCCTGGTGCTTTTGGGGGCCACGGGTAGAGGACTTGGAAGCCCATCCCTGTAGGGGCCCATGGTCACCGCCAGGGGGCGCCCCGAGGCCTTGGAGACCCTGGACCTCAGCACTTCCGCCACACCCGGAAGTGCTGGGGGGGAAGAGAAGCAGGGACACCCGGAGTGCTTCCGGGAGTACAGCCGGCACTTCCGCCACACGGGGGCGTGTCGATGGAAGATTGCCGGGAAGCACCTGGAGCACATCCGGGTGTGGATAAAAGGGGCCGCCTCCCTTCATTCGGGGCTGGAGTTGGGAGTGAAGGAAGGACGGAGCTGGTGGAGGAGGCAAGGAGGCGGCCTAAAGAGTGTAAGGCGTTGTGTGGCCAGGACTTTGGGGGTTTGTGTGCACTTTTGAACATTGTAAATAAACGTGTGGTGGTGGAAAACAACATGTCTGCCTGTCTGTGCCTGGGTTCTGTTCACAATATATATATATATATATATATATATATATATATATATATATATATATATATATATATATACCCCGATCTACATACT